>SJXQ01001108.1:355621-592916 GCA_006408695.1 Aepyceros melampus
TCTGTCCATGGGGTTCTCCAGGCAAGAATACTGGAGTGGGTTGCCATTTCCTTCTCCAGGGATTTGCCTTCTTCCGACCCAGGGATTGAACTGTGTCTCCCACATTGCAAGCAAATTCTTTTCTTCCCTGTGTGGACGGTGAAGCCTGTCCACACACATACTTAGCATCAATCGAGAGCAACAGTTCTCAACCTTCGTTGGGAGCAAAATCACCCGGAGGGTATGGGACTGCTGGAGCCTAAGCTCAGAGTCTCCTCTGACTCAGAGCATCTGGATGCGTCTGGGAATTTACATTTCTAACAAGCTCCCAGGTGATGTGGATACTGCTGATCTATGGACCAGACTTTGAGAACCACTGCTCCGCTCGGCTCTCTGTCCTCAATAAGCCTTGAAGACCAGGCTGAGGTTGATCTGGGGGTCACTGGGGAGCCAAGGGAGGTTCCTGAGCAGGAGCATCCCTCAGAGACACTATCCTGGTGGCGGGGCGTGGGATGGAGGGAGGAGAAACTGCCCCGGCGGTGATTTCAGCGGTGCTGGAGAGAAGTGAGGCTTCCGCAGGCACACGCTGTCAGGCCCACAGAGAAGGGTGCCCGTGTGGGGTGTCTCGGGAGCAAACAGCAGCAGAGCCACAGCTGACAGCCTGGGTCCAGGAAGATGGGGGCCAGGAGGACCTTGGCCAGGAGTCTCCCCAGCTCAATCTGGAGCCCGCGTGAGGGCTGAGAGAGCTGGGGAGAGCCCACGAGTGCAGAGAAGCTACACCTGGAAGCCCTTCTACTCCAAGGGCCACAGGACATGACAGTCCAGCAACCCTGCCCCCTGGGAATGTGAGCTGTACTCGCAAACCACACGCCCAGCAGTGGAGCCTAGCGAAGCTGAGAGCAAACGCAGAAACAGTCTGGCTGTCAACTTCATGTTAAACCGCAGTCAAAGAAAGGCCCCGAGTTCCTGAACAGGGATCAGCACACTTTTCCCATGAAGAGCCAGTTAGTAAATATTTTCAGCATCTGGACCACTCTGTCTCCATAGCGACTCTTCTACTCTGCCATCTGAGTGCCTGAGCAGCGTCCCTGGGCAGTACGTAACTGATGGCCACGGCTGCATTCCAAGAAAACTTTATTAATGAAAATAAGCTATGGCTGGACTTGGTCTCAGGTCACAGATTGCCAAAGTCCTGCTGGCTTCTCCACCATCCAGTACGGGAAACTGCCTTATTCCCGCGTCTGGCAATAACAACGCTGGCCATTTATAACAAGTTTGCAAAGTGCTCCTGCTGCTGACATGGAAAAGCCGTTCTCAGCACAACTTCAATGCAAGTTTGCTTTCTAAGCCCGTGGAAGGAATTTTCAAGCCCATATCAATTGCTTGTCTGATGGGCCAGGATGTGGTCTCGCAGCAAAGGCAGGAAGGGGCCCAACCTCAAAAGCTCAGACAGTGTCTCCCTACGACGAAGCAGCAGCCGCAAGTGCATCAGGTGAGGAGGCACGTTGCGTGGTTCTGTTTTCACCTGAACGGCAGCTCCTTGGAGTGAGTCATTGAGGGCACAGGGGAAACAGCACACACACACTTGTGAATTCCAGGATCTGAGGTTTGCAGAACCAGGTATCAGAGGACAGCACAACAGTGAGCCCTGGAATCGCCCTGGTGGCAGACAGACTGCCCACCCGCCTCACGGGTCAGCCAGGGAAGACAAGTAGTCAATGTTGCTTTATTACTTCTTTTTTAATGCTGCCTTTAAAAAAAGGATGTATTTGGCTGTGCCGGATGTTAGTTGTGGCACAAGGGATCTGTGATCTTTCTTGCAGCACATAAACCCTTATTTGCATCATGCAGGATCTAGTTCCCTGACTGGGGATCGAACTCGGGCCCCTTGCATTGAGAGTGTGGAGTCTTAGTCACTGGGCCACCAGGGAAGCCCTATGTCACTTTACTTCTGATGGAATGAATTAGCCCCTTTTATGACCACATAATAAATGGGTGTAAATTTACAACAATAAAATTCTTTAAAAAAAAAAAAAAACAACAGAATAAGAATTACACAGAGAAACTGTGGTGCAGACATGCCTCTGACCTCCAGCCCAAGCATCAGGCATCAGCATGTTTTGGAAAAGGGTGAGAAGAGGGGTGGATGGAAGACATGAGGGATTTTGAAAGCCATGCACTAGCCATGCATTTAACACGCCTGAAACTCCCTTTCCTGGTCTGTAATACAGAGGTGATGATTCTTCCTTTGAATCTGGCCAAATGGTTAACATGAGAAGGAAACAGGCCGTACAATGTGACTGCGACTGCAGTTATGCCTGAGGTTGCGAATGTGCAACACGGCTGTACCTTTCCTGGAAGCAGCATCCGCCAGCCCTCTCTGCACCTGGGGCTTAATAAAAGACCATCACTTCCCTCTGATCACTCTGAGACCCAGAGTCCTGGATCCCCTTTCCTTAGAAAGACCTCACTCACCTGCGTCTCTAAGACTTCCTATGTCTTCTGCATTATTCGCATCTTTTCAGACCATTTCCCCTCTAGTCCCTGTTTCTTGCTTTCTCTCTTCTGCTTACATTCTCTCCTAAAGAGCCCTAAAGTACAACAGAGGCATCTTTTTTTTTTTTAATTCTTTATATTTAGTGATATCTTATGTTCATTTAATTCTAAGAGAATGTGTCATATTTTATGATCCTCTTCTTTAAAATCAAAACAAACAAACAAAAAAAACTCTCTAAATTTGCTTCCTACTTATGAGTCTCACCACTGATTTTTCTCTATAGCTCAGTGGTCCACTGCAGAAAAACAAAGGTTTTCCATCCCTGCTGGGCACAGATAATAGAATTTTCTTTCACTCAGTGACTAAGCTATAAATGTATTACCAGAAATCTTTTGCATCAGTCCTGACTCTTATTAATAGTTTAGTACCTTTCACAGGACTTGAGACCATTCTTCGAATTCACAATTTATGTGGTGCCAGGTCTCTTTTATTAGAGAAACTTCAAGAACAATATAAGTTAAATGATTTCCTCAACAAGAATTACATTCAACAAAAAAGTATAGAGGACCAGTCTTAAGAGATTTCCATCCGATACACTAACAATGTACACACACACATACTCCCCAGACAGAGCCGTGTTCACTGAATCAGACTCACTACATGCCCTAGGGCCTGTGCGTAGTGTTAGATGGACTGAAAACCTCAGACTCAGGAGCTGGGCCAGGTTCTAATCTCAGGGCTGCAGATGCCCTTAACCAGCTCATAGTATAATGGACAAGACAACTGTGAAGATAGCTATCACAAAGGGCCAGTAGAGCTGCTCTCTGCCAGAATAAAGAGAAGCACGGTCAGTACCCAGAGAAGCACTTGACTTTGTACCCAGTCATGTGGGAGGAACGTGGCCTCCAGGAGGGGTACCTTCCGGAATGGGGGAAAGATTTATTACAACCCAAAGAACACTTATTTACTTATCCACGGATGATCTTGCAGGCTCTATTGACATAGTGATTATTCATGATGATTATACATGATGATTCCAGGAGTGGTTATATTATTATCCAGTTTTACAGATGAGAAAGCTGAGGCTAGAGAAGACGACTGTCCCATTGATGGCCATGCAGCTGGTGAGCAGAGGGGCCAGGACTGACACTCGAGTGACTGAACACTAGTCTCCCTGCTGCGGGGAGGAGCCCCTGACCTCAGTGGAGAAGGCTACCGGGCTCTGTCAGCTAAGCCTGCTGTTTAAAAAAATGTGGAAGAAAGTGAGTGTTAGTTACTGAGTGCTGTCCAACTCTTTGTGACCCCATGGACTGTAGCCCGCCAGGCTCCGCTGCCCATGGGATTCTGCAGGCAAGAATACTGGAGTGGGTAGCCATTCCCTCTTCCAGGGGATCTTCCCCACCCAGGGATCAAACCTGGGTCTCCTGTATTGCAAGCAGATTGTTTTTGCCATTTGAGCCACCAGGGAAGCCATCCCCCAACCCCCAACCAAATGTGTTTACTGTTAAAAGCTATGCAGGAAGGGACTTTCCAGGTGGCTAAGACTTCAGGCTCCCAAAGCAGGGGGCTTAAGTTCGATTCCTGATCAGGGAAGTAGATCCCGCATGCCACAACTAAGAGTTTGCATGCCTCAACTAAAGATCCCATATGCTGTAACAGAGGTCAAAAAGGCCACAGCTAAGACTCGGTGCAGCCAAATAAAGAAAATTGTCTAAAAAGTATAAAATACATAACCAGTGCGAGTTTGATGTATGACACAGGGCACTCAAAGTCAGGGCTCTGTGACAACCTGGAGGGGTGGGGTCGGGAGGGAGGTGGGAGAGGGGTTCAGGAGGGAGGGGACGCATGTACATCTATAGCCAATTCATACTGATGTATGACAAAAACCATCACAGTAAAGTAACTATCTTCCAGTTAAAATAAATACATATTTTTAAAAAGCTATGTAGGAAAGAAAAACATTATGAAGTCATAGAAATTTTAAAAATTCTGGGCTAACAAAGATAGATAGGTTTCTTTACAAAACTATGAGAGATCCCCCAAAGGTAATATTCATTGTTAATTACCACTGAGATACATAGTTTCTGAAACTGCTGACTGTGGAGGCCTTCTTTTTTCAAATACTGTGGATCCCTTGAGAAAATATATATGGACTTTCAGAAACACTAGGATAAAGCTGGTATGAGAAATGGTTTTCATTAAGTACTAGAAAAAGCTCTGTTTTCCCTAGGAACTAATTTTGTTGTTTCCCATTCCCGTCCCCTCCAGGCATCGCCAACCAAAGACTATTAAACAGGAAAGAGTACAGCTGTATTTCCCTTTTTGCTTTGCATACCAGGAATCTCTTGACTCAAGCCTGCAGCCATGCTAGAGCAATAACAGTGGGCCACCTGATGCAAAGAGCTGATGCTGAGAAAGATTGAGGGTGAGAGGAGAAGGGGACGACAGAGGATGAGATGGTTGGATGGCATCACTGACTCAGTGGACATGAATTTGCACAAACTCCAGGAGATAGTGAAGGACAGGGAAGCCTAGCATACTGCATTCCATGGAGCTGCAAACAGTCAGACACGACTGAGTGATGGAACAACAACAATGCCGGAGCTATGCTTAAGCATTTCTTTTTCTGCCGGGTCTCCTGATTTTACTTGTAATCCCACAGGAGTATGCCACACATAAACTGTTTCTACCAGGACAGTGTACAAAGCCATTACTTATAAATTCCTCAAGAGCAAACCACCAGACAGGTGAGGTTAAGTCCTAAATACCAAGATAATCTACTTCCACCTAATTATATTCTCTCTCAGCAATGAACCACCCAAATAAGCTGATAAGAAAATAATACGGTTGCCAAAGCCTGGGCATCCAGGCGTAAGATAAACAGGGGTCAGAACAAAACACTGCTTGCTCATGTGCATTAAAAAAGCTTCCAGAAGACTCCAATAGGCCAGTTTTGGTGTCAGAGCAATGAAGGAAAGAGTTCATCTTCCCCAGCCTGCTCACACCAGCTCACTGCTCAAATCCAGTTACAGATCCTTCTACTGTCATTTCAGTGCATCTCAGGCACAGCACTTCCCTGGTGGCTCAATGGTAAAGCATCTGTCTACAATGTGGGAGACCTGGGTTCCATCCCTGGGTCAGGAGGATCCCCTGGAGAAGGAAATGGCAATCCACTCCAGTACTATTGCCTGGAGAATCCCATGGACAGAGGAGCCTGGTAGGCTACAGTCCATGGGGTTGCAAAGAATCGGACAAGACTGAGCGACTTCACTTTCACTTTCAGGCACAGCACACACTCAGGTTTCACTGGGGACACATGTTCATGGATGGAGGGAATGACAGACGTTCCCGCCAAAATGGATGTTGAAGATGACCTAGCCAACACCCCCTGCCCCGCCTCCAACACTTTACTGGGAGGACCCAGGAGACCAGAGTGGAGACATAGTTAGTCCAGGATCACATACCTATAGGAGAAGGGAAAGGCAACCCACTCCAGGATTCTTGCCTGGAGAATCCCATGGACAGAGGAGCCTGGCTAGCTGGACCCCACAGTCAGTGGGGTTGCAAAGAGGCAGACACAACTGAAGCAACTTAGCACACACATACACACATATGCCTATAAGTGACAACAATGCTTCCTGATGCTCAGCCCATGTCAGAAACAAGTACTCAGCACCACTTGGCCTCGCTCCTCACTGAGTAAAATAGTCTATGACTTGTTGGATGCAACTTACCCTATTCAAGGAGATAAAACTGCTGTGCCAACATATGAACTAAGTACCCAAGGGGCCCCTGTAACTGACTGAGAAGCTAGAGAAGTGGACGTAAGTGTGGAGGCGACAACAGCGTCTCTTCCTGCTGGATCCTGATGTGGGAGGTGACTCGGGGCGGAGCTAGGAGAGGAGTGCCCACCTGAGCTCCAGCCTCCCCCCACTCAGCACGGCTCCCTCTGCCAGCCATCCCTCTTTCTCTCCCGAAGGGCCCCCTCCTCCACTCTGCCTCCTTTTATCTCTCTTTCTCCTCCACCGGCTGCATCTCCGCTCTTCCCCAAGCTTGCCCAATGCCCATCCACGTCAAAACCCAAACTTACAATCACCTTCTGGTCACTGCATTGTTCCTCTTTCCTTCCATGCTTGGGACTTCCCTGGGGGTCCAGTGGTTACGACCCCAAGCTCCCAATGCAGGGGCCCCAGGTTCCATCCCTAGTCGGGGAACTAGATCCTACGTGCCACAACTAAAGATCTTGTGGGCTGCAGCTAAGACCCAGCACCACCAAAATAAATAAATATTTAGAGAAATGCCAAAGAGAGTCTATGTCTGCAGAGCAGATGGCCCTGTTCTTCACACTCAAGTCAACATGGAGCAGTGGCGCTCTCCAACTCTGCTAGGGCTGTGGAAGCTGCTCCTGCTAAAATTTCCCAAGGAGCTCCTACATCTTCAATGGGTGTGCTATTTTCCTGCCCTCATCGTCCGGGCTTTCTCAGGTCACCTCTGAGTGTTCTGGAGTCACTGCTCTATTCTCACAGAAGGTTTCCACATGCCCTGCCTCCCACATGCTCATGACCCCCGGTCCCTGCCTGCAGCCCGGGACGGTCACCGCGCCCGGCCTCTGCAGCTCCCAGCACAGAATTCTGCCCCCCTCATCACTCAGTGGGCACGGCCCCTCTGACCTCTGTCTCTGGGGACATCATCTGCCCGGTCCCAGGCTGCAGAAACCCCCCGGCCCTCCTCGGTCCCTCATCCCACTGGTCTCTGCTCCTCCTCTCCCTCCCATCCTCCCACCTCCTCCTCCAGTCCCCAAAGGTCTCAGTCTTCTTGCTCATCCCCTCTTCCTCCCTGACTTCTCCCAAGTGCACCGGCAGGGACTGCTGTGTTCTTTGCTGTCTCACCTCGCTCAGTCCATCCCCACTTAATTCTCCATGTAAAACTCTCCAGTGACGCCCACTGCCAACGAGGAAAGCCCAAGCTCCCTGCCCTCGGTTGCCAGCCCTGCAGAGATCCAGCTGCATTCTGCTTCTCCATCAGCTCTCTGCACAAGCAGGGGTCAGCAAGCCCTGCTCTCACTTTCCTACCCTGGTCTGCAAATGAGCAAATACCATCCATTCCACACCCAGCCTCTGCAGAAACCCCTCTTATCCAACAGCAGGCAGTTCAAATGACACCCCCTTCATGAACATCCCCTGTCTTTATCTTCTCTCTGGCCAACACTGTTTTGGCCTGTCTGGCGTAGCCCATGAAGAATGAAACTCCTTGAGAGCAAGAGTTGTTTTATCATGTCTGCAGTCCTGCTTCTGAGCACTGAGTGGGGACCAGGGTGGATAAGCCAGTCACTACATAGAGCTGTCCTGCTCAACAGTGACCCACCAAGGTGGTGAGCAGGGACAGAATTCAATCCGTACCCCACTTGTGCCCACTGGCGGCAACAGTACCAGTTCCCCACAGATGTGATGGCTCTGCGCAGGCACACAGCAACCTGGGTTGGTAAACACACACTGTAAGTTCCCCTGTCCTCCTGCAGTTCCCCAGTGGTCCTTCCCTCTGTGCCAGTGCCTAAAGAAGCCGACCAAAGGTGTGTATAGTCAAAGCTACGGTTTTTCCAGTAGTCATGTATGGATATGAGGGTTGGACCATAAAGAAGGCTGAGCACCAAAGAACTGATGCTTTTGAACTGTGGGGCTGGAGAAGACCCTTGAGAGTTCCTTGGACAGCAAGGAGATGGAACCACTCAATCCTAAAGGAAATCAACCATGAATATTCATTGGAAGGACTGCTGCTAAAGTTCCAATATTTTGGCCACCTGATGCAAAAAGCAGACTCATTGGAGAAGACCATGATCCTGGGAAAGATGAGGGCACGAGGAGAAGCAACAAAGCAGGAGGTGGTTGGATGGTACTGCTGACTCAATGGACGTGCGTCTGAGCAAACTCCGGGAGACAGTGAAGGACAGGGGAGCCTGAGTGCTGCGGTCCATGGGGTCCCAAAGGGTCAGCGACTGAGTGACTGAAGAGCAACAAAAGCAGCAGCTTGGCCAAGCTGTTCTGTCCACCTCTGGAGCCTGATACAAGGGAATTTCTGAAATGTGGGAACCGTGCTAATTAATTGCTTCGTGCAACAGTACAGACCTGGTCTCAAACTCAAAACAGTACGTGGGCACACTTGGACATTTCAGGCAGTTCCTGGTGCTGGGAGGAAAAATGCCCATGAGCCCAGGACAAAGACTGAACAGCATTTGGCCTCAACAAGGCACAGAACCATCTGTTCCTCGGGGCCCCCGCAGGCTTTCCTCCTCACGCCTGCGGTTTCTCTGAGAGTTGCCCTCGTTTCCTCCACACTTCAAGCATCACTTAATGAAGATGATCTGTGGGTCAGAGGGACTGATTGTGGGCAAGGTACCAGGCCAAGGATATGGGAACTGAAGTCCGAGGTAAGTCCCAACCCTCCCTGAAATAACACAAGCTAGCATTTTATGGCACTGTGGTGCAGCAGCCACTGCTCCTATCACTCTCTGTTTATTAATCCACTTCATTCTCACAATAATCCCATTAGGCAGGTAATATTATTATCCCCACTTTATGGTTAAGGAGGCAGAGGCCCAGAGGTTAAGTAATTTGCCCAAGTTCTTTCAGGTAGAAAGGGTCAGGGCTAATTAAAGCCCAGGAGGTCTGGTGTCAGGGTGCATACCTTTAACGGAGGCAAGATTTTTCTGCCACGTGGCTTTTCCTCTCTAAAAGATGGGAAAAGATAATGGGGTGAGAATAGCAGTGTGAGCAGCTTAACAAAATCCCTTTCCAGCGTGGGATGAATTGAGACAGTAGCACTGACATATGGACACTAGCGTGTGCAAAACACACAGCTAGTCGGAAGCTGCTGAAAACCTCAGGGAGTCAGCCCGGTGCCTGGCGATGACCCAGAGGGGTGGGATGAGGGGGAGGCTGGGAAGGAGGCTCGAGAGAGCGGGAATGTAGGTACACATATAGCTGATTCACTTTTTGCACAGCAAAAACTAACACAACATTACAAAGCAATTATCCTCCAATTAAACTTTAAAATCCTCTCCTCAAAGAACAATGCTCAAACCAGATAAAATGATCAAAAACAACTGTTTCAAGACTCTAGAAACTGACTAAAACATATGACAAACTGAGGAGCATTTATTCAAGAAGAACTTCCAAACCCTGGTAAGAACAGTGGGGGTCTGGGTTCCCTCCCTGGCTCCCATGCCCCTCCCGTTGACCGAGGGGTTCCACCAGGTGGAGTGGCCTTGCAAACCAGCAGCCGTGTGGTTGGAGGGTGTCCACTGGATTTGCAGTGGATGTGAAAACCCACATCCCATGGTGCTGTAAGTAAGAATAACAATCCCAGCAGCAAATGGACAGGGGAGTCCACTTCAGCTACCCTGAGGTCCTGATGCTGGCTGTGCCCAGCAACAGACTGGCTGACTAGACAGAAAATTAACAGGAAGACCAACCAAACAGTCCTGCCTGGATAAGCCCCCTGCAGATCCCTGGTTGACTGAAAGGCCATGCACAAGTGGAGAAGAGGGCAGAGAGGGTCCACCTTCTCTCCTCACTCCTGCCTGCGAGCCTGTGTGCACAGGCAGAGGAGAGGTACCCAGAGGAAAGTAAAGGCTGGGAAGACGAGAAGCTGCCTTAAGTCTGAATAACAGCGTAGTGCTTGAGGCATCTGAAATGACCAACCATTGACTATGCAGACACAGAGGTGACTCCTAGGAAGAAAGATTTAAAAATAAAACAAGAATTTAACACATGAAACATACACATACACACACAAGACTTAAAAAACAAAAACAGAGCCAAGATATCCATGACCATACATCACAAGAGAGACAGCGTCCACAGATGTGGTCTAGGTAAGTCATTAAACAGCAATAACAAACAAATCTCACTTGCAGAGTGAGGGGGTGCACAGAAAACTGAATCCAGAGTTGCTAGAATATATTATCTAATACATTCAATTTTTCACAAAACATGAAGAGTCATGAAAAAGGGGGGGGGGGGAAATCCAGGAAAGCACAGTCTTTCCCTTCTCAGGGGAAAAACGTAATCAATAGAAGTTGAGGCAAAGTGGGTGCTCACTGTTGGACCTAACAAAGACTCCAAGCACCTAACATAAATCTTGAAAACACTAAAGAAGCCCATGTTTAAAATTTTAATAACAATATCATAATAATCCAGTGATGGAGAATCTGAATAAAGACACAGTTATTAGAACAATAAGAAGAAACAAAATGGAAATGTTGCAGTTGAAAAGCATGACTGAAGTTAAAATTACACTAGAGAGGCTCAGTATCAGATGTGAGATGTCAGAAGAAATAATCAGTGAACTGGAAGATAAATTAATATAGTATCAGTCTGAAGAACTCAGAAAAGTGAACAGAAGCTCAGAGACCTATGGGAAACCAGCAAGCATATGAATATACATATAATGGAAGTCCCATAAGGTAAGAAGAGAGAAAAAGGGCAGAAAAGGTATTTGAAAAAAATAAAGGCTGAAATATCCAAAATTTATTTAAAAAATAAATAAATAAATCTATAGGTTTAAGAAGCTCAACACACCCCATATAGGGCAATAGCAAAGAGATCTATGCCCAGACACATTACAACCTGTTCACTTACTAAAAGGCAAAAAACCTAACAGATAACCTTCAAAGACATAAGGAGAAAAAAAACAACTCATCACATACAAGGGCTGTTCAATAAGATTACGAGCTGACTTTTCATTGGAAATGAGGTAAGACAGAAAGCAGTGGAACAGCGTATTTAAAGAACTTAAAGAAGAAACTGTCAATCACAGATCCCATGACCAACAAAACTACCATCTGAAACTGAAGGCAAAATAAAGACATTCTGAGATAAACAAGACTGGAAGAATTCATTGCTAGCAGATCTTCCTTGCAAAGAATACGAAAGGAATTCCTTCAAGTGGAAAGGAAATTACACCCTAGAGTAACGCAAATGTGTACACTAAGAAAGAGTATCAGGGAAATTAAATATGTGGGTAAACACAAAAGGCTATCTATTTTCCCTTTTAACTTCTTTAAAAGGTATAGAATTGTGGACTTCCCTGGTGGTACAGTGGATGAGAATCCACCCCAATGCAGGGGACACAGGTTTGATCCCTGGTGCAAGGAGACTCACATGCCATAGAGCAACTAAGCCCACGGGCCGCAGCTCCTGAGCCTGCGCTCTGGAGCCCGAGGCCGCAGCTACTGAGCCCCATGCCCAGACTCCTGAAGCCCCTGCACCTAGAGAGAAGCCACCCAGAGAGAAGCCCGCACAGCACAATGAAAAATCGCCCTCCCTGGCTGCAACTAGAGAAAGCCATGAAGACCTAGCATGGCCCCAAATAAACAATAAACAGAAGTGTACAATGTATATGAAGAAAATACAAAAAAAATTTAAAGACAGTGCTAGGAGTTTTCTCAAATTTGATGATACTCAAATATTAAAAAAATAAGGTATAGGATACATCAAACAATAAGTGTAATGTTTAATTTACAACAAATACAGAGGTCATATATGTATGGCAGTGGCACAAATGAGGAGGAAGAAATCGAGCTGTATTGGAGCAAAGCTTCCATGTTTTATAGGAATTAAGTGAGTATTAATCTGAAGTAGATTGTGATAACCTAAGACGCATATTGTAGATGCAATTGCTGGGAAAATAACTCAAAACATAAGGAGAGAAGGAATTAAAATAAACATAACCATTTAACACAGAAGAAGGCAATAAAGGAAGATGAAAGAAACCAAAAAGATATGAGATATGAAGCAAATTACAAAATGGTAGATGTAAACCTAATGACATCAAACTAATAAGACAGCCCCAAAATAAATGAAGCAGAAACTGACAGACAAAAGGAGAAATAAACAATTAGATGAGAATAGATACAGACCTTAATATCCCTCTTAATAACTGATAAAACGACCAGAAAGAAAATCAGTAAAGAATAGAGATCTGAACAACACTTTCTACCAATGCTACAACTTAACAATAAAATGACAGACAACCCAATTTTAACAATTGGCAATTTAAACAGATATTCCACCAATGCAAATGCCTAATAAGCATTTGAAAAGACGCTCAACATCTTTAGTTTTTAGGGAAATGCAAATGAAAATCATAAAGTACCACTACTCGCCCACTAGGATGGGTGTAATAAAAAATATACAGACAATACGAAGCATTAACAAGGATATGGAGAAAGTGGAAACCTCTGTTGAGCCTGATAGGAATGAACAGATGAGATGCTTAGAGTCACTTTGAAAAACAACTGGGTGGTTTCTTAAAAAGTTGTATATAAATTTACCACATGCATGTAAACTGGTACAGCCACTATAGAGAACAGTATAGAGGTTCTTTAAAAAACTAAAATTAGAGCTACCATATGACCCAGCAACTCCACTCCTGGGCATATACCCTAAGGAAACCATAATCCAGAAAGATGCATGCAGCACTGTTTGCAATAGCCACGACACAGAGACAACCTAAACGTCCATCAACAGAAGAATGGATAAGGAAAATGGGGTACATACATACAATGGAATATTACTCAGCCACAAACAATAGTAAAACAATGCCATCTGTGCCTCATGGATGGACCTAGAGATTATCGTCCTAAGTGAAGACAGAGGAGGATAAATATCATATGATGTCATTCATATGTGAAATAAAACAAAATGATATAAATGAATTTATACACAAAAGAGAAATAGACCCACAGACATACAAAACAAACTTATGGTTACCGAAGGGAAAAGGTGGGGAAAGGATAAATTAGGAGTTTGGGATTAACATATGCACACTACAATACTATTTCCAAGGTCAGAAGCAGCGGCTGAGAGGAGCTATCTTACATCCAACGTCAGGAGTGGAGGCCGAGAGGAGATACCCCACATCTAAGGTCAGGAGGGGCGGATGTGAGGAGATACCCCACATCCAAGATAAGGAGCAGCAGCCGTGCTTTGCTGGAGCAGCCATGAAGAGATATTCCACGTCCAACGTAAGAGAAATCCAAATAAGATGGTAGGTGTTGCAAGAGAGCATCAGAGGGCAGACACACTGAAACCATACTCACAGAAAACTAGCCAGTCTGATCACACGGACCACAGCCTGGTCTAACTCAATGAAACTAAGCCATGCCCGTGGGGCCACCCAAGACACCGGGTCATGGTGGAGAGGTCTGACAGAATGTGGTCCACTGGAGAAGGGAATGGCAAACTACTTCAGTATTCTTGCCTTGAGAACCCCATGAACAGTATGAAAAGGCAAAAAGATAGGACACTGAAAGATAAACTCCCAAGTCGGTAGGTGCCCAATATGTTACTGGACTTCAGTGGAGANAAACTGATGGCGTTTGGTGTTTTATTGTTTTTCCCAGAGGAAGTAATCAATGAGCTTCAACTTGCTTGTTTAAATAAATTTTCATAATGCTTGAAGAACATCAAGAAGAGTATCCAGGGTTAGGAGAGAAGATGGCTGAGGAATAAAAAGGCAAGATCACCTTCCTCCCCACAAATACATCAAAGATTCATCAGTATATGGACCAACACCTACAGAACAAGTTGTGAATGCTGGCAGAACTACCCAAGCTTTCACAAAGGCAAGCCAATCTCCTTAGTACAAGGCAAGGCAAAAGATAAAGATAACAAAAGAGACAAAGGATTTCAGGACAGGGACCTGAAGGAGGAAATGTGTCCACACACTAGGAATCTCTCTCACAGGTGGGGTCAGGGGAAGCTTCAGAACCACTGAGGGAAACACAGTGGCGGGCGCTCAGAAGGCACAATGGAGGGAATCCAGCACAGAGACCATGCCAACAGCACGCCACAGCCAAGAAGTGGCTTGGGTGCCTCCACCTGCAGCAGGAGTTAGAGCAGGGTGCTGACTCAGGTGCAGGTGTTGGACCTCAGGGAGAGGACCTGGGCTTGTTTCCATTCTCTAGGGGAGCTGGGATGACACAGTGCAGGGAGCCAGGGGAAAGACTGGGCATCCCATGGGGGGAAAGAGGTCCTTGTCACTAGGACACCCTAACTCTGCACTCACAGACAGCAGCTGAGTGAGCGCCTACCAACCAAACCAGTCAGGGCCCCAGGCAGAATTACACTTGACTGCAGTTTACAATTCCACCGCACGAAACGCAAGCTACCAGACTGTGGCATCCGGTGTCATCATTTCAGGGCAAATAGCTGGGAAAAATGAAAACAATGACAAACTTTATTTTCTTGGGCTCCAAAATTACTGTGGACGGTGAATGCAACGATGAAATTAAAAGACGCTTGCTCCTTGGGAAAAAAGTAATAATAAACCTAGACAGTCTATTAAAAAGCAGAGACATCACTGTGCTGACAAAGGTCCTTATAGTCAAAGCTGTGGTTTTTCCAGTAGTTATGTATGGATGTGAGAGTAGGATCATCCAGAAGGCTGAGCACTGAAGAACTGATGCTTTTAAATTGTGATGCTGAAGAAGAATCTTGAGAGTCTCTTGGACTGCAAGGAGATCAAACCAGTCCATCCTAAAGGAAATCAACCTTGAATATTCACAGGAAGGATGGATGCTGACACCGAAGCCCTAGTACTTTAGCCACCTGATATGAAGAGTCGACTCATCGGAAAAGACCCTGATGCTGGGAAAGACTGAAGGCAAGAGGACAAGGGGACAACAGAGGATGAGATGGTTGGATGGCATCACTGACTCAATGGATATGAGTTTGAGCAAACTCTGGGAGATGGTGAAGGACAGGGAAGCCTGGCGTGTGGCAGTCCATGGGTCTCAAAGAGTCAGACATGACTGAGTGACTGAACAACAAGCCACTACCAAACCCAGGGAAAGTGCCTAAGCAGCAGACAAACCCCTACTGATGCGGCCCAGACCCCAGAGGCGGCAATCGCCACCAGGTTGTGAGCGGACATGTGTTGTTGCCTGTACCCTGCTGAGAGGCTAAGCAGCCTGGTTCTTCCCAGGGACTCACGGTCTGGGGCCAAGCCAATTGCTCTGTGTGCCCATGACCCATATCAGGCTGTAAGAACATCCAGCAGGTCTCTATTACCACAGGTAGTCCCTAGAACTTCCCTGATGGCTCAGATGGTAAAGCATCTGCCTGAAAGGTGGAAGACCTGGGTTCAATCCCTGGGTCAGGAAGATCCCCTGGAGAAGGAAATGGCAACCCACTCCAGTACTCTTGCGTGGAAAATCCCATGGGCAGAGGAGCCTGGCAGGCTACAGTCCATGGGCTCACAAAGAGTCAGACACAACTGAGTAACTTCACTTTCACTTCCACATCCCAACTGTGGCTGCCATACCCCCTCCTTCCCCCCAGACAGAGTGAGCAAGTGAGTCCTAAAAAGTCTCAGCCTTTGCCTCCTCGTGTCTAGGAGGGAAGTCATCAGAGGGCAACCTACAAGCAGCGCATGCGTGCGTCCTCAGTCACTTCAGTCATGGCTGACTCTGCAACCCGGTGATCTGCCGACCACCAGGTTCTTCTGTCTATGAGATTTCCCAGACAAGAATACTGGAGTGAGTTGCCATGCCTTCCTCCAGGGGATCTTCCTGACCCGGGGATCAAACCAGTGTCTCCTGCATTGCAGGATTCTTACCCACTGAGCCACCGGAGAAGCCCACCTCCAAGCAGAGCCAGACCCAAAACCAAAGCAGAACCCCAGGAGCTGTGTGACCAAAGGAGAGAGAGAGAGAATTAGCAGCCACAGGTGCAGCGGATCAAATCCCCACAATTAGCCCAAGGCTGCGGACTCTGGCGGAGAAGGCGATGGCACCCCACTCCAGTACTCTTGCCTGGAAAATCCCATGGACGGAGGAGCTGGTGGGCTGCAGTCCATGGGGTCGCGAAGAGTCAGATGCAATTAGCAGCCACAGGTGCAGCGGATCAAATCCCCACAATTAGCCCAAGGCTGCGGACTCTGGCGGAGAAGGCGATGGCACCCCACTCCAGTACTCTTGCCTGGAAAATCCCATGGACGGAGGAGCTGGTGGGCTGCAGTCCATGGGGTCGCGAAGAGTCAGATGCAACTGAGCGATTTCCCTTTCACTTTTCACTTTCATGCACTGGAGAAGGAAATGGCAACCCACTCCAGTGTTCTTGCCTGGAGAATCCCAGGGACAGGGGAGCCTGGTGGGCTGCCGTCTATGGGGTCACACAGAGTCGGATACAACTGAGTGACTTAGCTCTGCAGCAGTGGACTCTAGAGATTGTGGACTTTGCGACAAAGTACAAGCCAGAGTAAGGCCAGATCTGAGACTGGGCGGACCCCACAGAGCCCACAATAGGTCTAGAGAACTTCCTAGAAATACTGGAGGACTGTGGAGTGTGCTTCTCTGAGTGCTCTGGGCTGTTGAGTGTTGCTTTTACCAACAGTCTTGGGGTTGTTGTCTTCTATGCTGTGTGGCTTGTGAGGTTTTTAGTGCCACAGTAAAGGGCTGGACTTGAACCCCTGAGGTGGAAGAGCTGAGTCCAGGATTTTGAATGACCAGAGAACTCCCAACCCCAAGGAATATTAATTGATGAGAGCTCTCCCAAAGGTCTCCATCTCAACACTAAGATAAAACTCTACCCTAAGGTCAGCAAGCTCCAGGGACAGATGCTCCATGGCAATCCTTCAGCAAGACAGGAGTACAGCCCTGCACATTAGCAGTGAGGCCACTCAAAGCATACCAAACCCACAGACACATCAAAAAGCACTGCTGGACATGGCACTGCCCTTCAGAGAGACAAGACCAATTCCATCCACCAACCAGAAAACCTTCACAAGGCACTGGTCCAACCCCATCCATGGGGGACAGACTCAAAAATAAGAGGAACTATGATCTTCCCGCCTGCAGAAAAGAGACCATAAACATAGCAAATTAAACGAAATGAAAAGCCAGAGAAACATGTAGCAGATAAAGGAGCATGGTAAAAACCCCAAAGACAAAACAAGTGAAGAGGAAATGGGAAGTCCACCTGGAAAAAAATTGTGAGTAGTAATACTAAAGATGATCCAAAATCTTGCAAATAAAACAGAGGCATGGATAAATAGACTGGAGGCGCAGATTGAGAAGATGAAAGAAATGATCAATAAGGGCCTTGAAGAATTAAAGAATAGACAATTGGCAATGAACAACACAGTAACTGAGATGAAAAATACACTGGAATGAACCAACAGCAGAGTAACTGAGGCAGAGGAATGGAAAATGAGCTGAAGATATAACGGTGGAAGTGGCTGAGGCAGAACAGACTAAAGAATAAGGACTAAAAAGAAATGAGGACAGTCTCAGAGACCTCTGGGGGCAATATTAATCATAAAAACATTTGAAGCATAGGGGTCCCAGAAGACAATAGGAAAGGGCATGAGAAAATATGTAAGGAGATTATAGCCAAAAACTTCCCTAAAATGGGAAAGGAAGGAAATAGCCACCCAGGTCCAGAAAGCTCAGAGATTTTCATACAGGATAAATCCAAGGAGAGACATGCCAAGGCACATATTAATCAATCTAACAAAAATTAAACACAAAGAACAAATATTAAAAGCAGCAAGGCAAAAGCAACAAGTAACATAAAAGTGGATCCCCATAAAGCTAACAGCTGATTTTTCAACAGGAACTCTGCAGATCAGAAGGGAATGGTGGGATATACTTAAAAGTAATGAAAGGGAAAAACCTACAACCAAGATCACTCTATCCAGCAAGGATCTCATTCACATTCAAAGGCACAATGAAAAGCTTTACAGACAAGCAAAAGTTAAGAGAAATCAGTACCACCAAACCAGCTTAACAACAAATGTTACAGGGATTTCTCTAGACAGAAAACACAAGAGAAGGAAAAGGTCTACAAAAACAAACCAAAAACAATTAATGATAATAGTATCATGCATATCAATAATTACCTTAAATGTAAATGGATGAAATGCTCTAACCAAAACACACAGATTGGCTGAATACATACAAAAACAAGACTTCTGTATATGCTGCCTACAACAGCTATGCCTAAGACCTAGGGACACATACAACTGAAAGTGAGGGAACTAGAAAAAGATATTCCATGCAAACAGAAATCAAAGAAAGCAGGAGTAGCAATACTCATATCAGATAAAATAGACTTTAAAAAAAAGACCATGACAAGAGACAAAAAAGGACATTGCATAATGATCAAGGGATCAATCCAAAGAGAAGATAAAGTGATGATAAATGCACCCAATACAGCAGCACCTCAATACACAAGGCAATGCTGACAACTGTTCACGGGGAAATCAACAGTAACAATAATTGTGGGTTATTTTAATACCCTACTCACACCAATAGACAGGTCATCCAGACAGAAAATTAATAATGAAATGCAAGGTTTAAAAGATACATTGGACCAGCTGGACCTAATTCATATCCACAGGGCGATGCATTCCGAAACAGTAGATTTCACTCTTTTTCTCGAGTGCACATGGAACATCATCCAGGACAGATCACATCTTGGGCCACAAATCAAGCCTTGGCAAATTGTAGAAGACTGAAATCATTCCAAGCATCTCTTCTGATCACAGCATTTTAAGATTAGATATCAACTACAGGGGGGGAAAAACTGTAAAATAACACAAACACATGGAGGCTAAACAATATGCTTCTGGATAGCCAAGAGATGACTGAAAAAATAAAAAAAAAAGAATTAAAAATATACCTAGAAACAAATCACAATAAAAAAACACAACAATTCAAGGCCTGTGGGATATGCTAAAAGCAATGCTAAGAGGAAAGTTTCTAGTAATACAAACCTACCTCAAAAAGCAAGAAAACATTGGATAAACAACCTAACCTCACACCTGAAGCAACTAGAAAAAGAAGAAGAACAACAACAACAAAAAAAAAAAACTACCAAAGTTAGTAAATAAAAGAAATCATAAAGATCAAAGAAAAAATAAAAAGAAACAAAGATGACTACAGCAAAGATCAATAAAACCAAAATCTGGTTCTTTGAGAAGATAAACAAAGTTGACAAACCATTAGCCAGATTCATCAAGAAGAAAAGGGAGAAAACTCAAATCAATAAAATGAGAAGTGAAAAAGAAGTTACAACAGACAACACAAAAATACAAAGGATCATAAGAGACTACTATGAGCAACTATATTATATGCCAATAAAATGGACACTCTCGAAGAAATGGACAAATTCTTCAGTTCAGTTCAGTTCAGTCACGCAGTCGTGTCCGACTCTTTGCGACCCCATGAATCGCAGCACGCCAGGTCTCCCTGTCCATCACCAACTCCTGGAGTTCACTCAGACTCACGTCCATTGAGTCCATGATGCCATCCAGCCATCTCATCCTCGGTCGTCCCTTTCTCCTCCTGCCCCCAATCCCTCCCAGCACCAGGGTCTTTTCCAATGAGTCAACTCTTCGCATAAGGTGCCCAAAGTACTGGAGCTTCAGTTTCAGCATCATTCCTTCCAAAGAAATCCCAGGGTTGATCTCCCTCAGAATGGACTGGTTGGATCTCCTTGCAATTTTTGTACAGTTCTTCCGTGTATTCTTGCCACCTCTTCTTAATATCTTCTGCTTCTGTTAGGTCCAGACCATTTCTTAGAAAAGTATAACCTTCTAAAACTGAACCGGGAAGAAATAGAAAATATAAACAGACCAATCACAAGCACAGAAATCGAAACTGTAATAAAAAAAAAACTAGTACAGCCACTATGGAGAACAGTGTAGAGAGTCCTTAAAAAACTGGAAATAGAACTGCCCTATGACCCAGGAATCCTACTGCTGGGCATACACACCAAGGAAACCAGAATTGAAAGAGACACGTGTGCCCCAATGTTCATTGCAGCACTGTTTATAATAGCCAGGACATGGAAGCAACCTAGATGTCCATCAGCAGACGAATGGATAAGAAAGCTGTGGTACATATACACAATGGAGTATTACTCAGCCATTAAAAAGAATAGATTTGAATCAGTTCTAATGAGGTGGATGAAACTGGAGCCTATTATACAGACTGAAGTAAGCCAGAAAGAAAAACACCAATATGGTATACTACTACTACTACTACTACTACTAAGTCACTTCAATCATGTCCAACTCTGTGCGACCCCGTAGACGGAAGCCCACCAGGCTCCGCCATCCCTGGGATTCTCCAGGCAAGAACACTGGAGTGGGTTGCCATTTCCTTTTCCAATGCATACTAACACATATATATGGAATTTAGAAAGATGGTAATGATAACCCTGTATGGCTTCCCTGGTGACTCAGACAGTAAAAGCGTTTGCCTGCAATGCGGGTGACCCAAGTTCGATTCCTGGGTCAGGAAGATCCCCTGGAGAAGGAAATGGCAATCCACTCCAGCACTCCTGCCTGGAAAATCCCATGGATGGCAGAGCCTGATAGGCTATAGTCCATGGGGTCGCAAAGAGTTGGACACGACTGAGCGGAGGTAAGCCAGAAAGAAAAACACCAATACAGTATACTAACGCATGAGGCAATGGCACCTCACTCCAGTACTCTTGCCTGGAAAATCCCATGGATGGAGAGCCAGGTAGGCTGCAGTCCATGGGGTCGCTAGGAGTCAGACACGACTGAGTGACTTCCCTTTCACTTTTCACTTTCATGCACTGGAGAAGGAAATGGCAACCTGCTCCAGTGTTCTTGCCTGGAGAATCCTGGGGACAGGGGAGCCTGGTGGGCTTCTGTCTATGGGGTCGCACAGAGTCGGACATGACTTAAGCAACTTAGCAGCAGCAGCAACACATATATATGGAATTTAGAAAGACGGTAACGATAACCCTGTATGCGAGACAGCAAAAGAGACACATGTGTATAGAACAGTCTTTTGGACTCTGTGGGAAAGGGAGAGGATGGGATGATTTGGGAGAATGGCATTGAAACATGTATAATATCATATATGAAATGAATTGCCAGTCCAGGTTCGATGCAGGATACAGGATGCTTGGGGCTGGTGCACTGGGATGACCCAGAGGGATGGTACGGGGAGGGAAGTTGGGGGGGGGGGGTCAGGATAGGGAACACGTGTACACCCATGGTGGATTCATGTTGATGTATGGCAAAACCAATACAATATTGTAAAGTAAATAATAATAATAATAAATGATAAATGTTTTAAAAAATAAATTATATAAGCAATTTAAAGAATTAAAACTTTAAATAAAAAAAAATCTTCCAACAAACAAAAGCCCAGGGCCAGATGGCTTCACGGGTGAATTCTACCAAAAGTTTAGAGGAGAGCTAATTCCTATATCACTCAAAGTCTTCCATAAAATTGCAGAGGAAGGACAACTCCCAAACTCAATTTACAAGGCCACCATCACCCTGATACCAAAACCAAACAAAGATGCCACAAAAAGAAAATTATAGCCCAATAACATTGATGGACATAGGTACAAAAATCCTCAACAAAATTCTAGCAAACAGAATCCAACAGCACATTAAAAGGACAACACATCATGATCAAGTGGGCTTTTTTTCAGAGATGCAAGGATTCTTCAGTATATGCAAAATAATCAATGTAACACACCATATTAACAAATCAAAAGAAAAAGCCATATGATCATCTAAATAGATTCAGAGAAAGATTTTGACAAAATTTAGCACTCATTTATAATAAAAACTCTCCAAAGAGTAGACACAGAAGGATCATGTGTGCATGTGTATTTAGTTGCTCAGTTGTGTCTGACTTTTTGCGACCCCATGCACTATAGCCTCCTCTGTCCATGGAATTCATCAGGCAAGAATACTGGAGTAGATATCCATTACCTTCTCCAAGGGATCTTTCAGACCCAGGGATCAAACTCGGGTCTCCTGCATTGCAGGCAGATAGATTCTTTACAGACTGATTCACCAGGGAAGCTTCTTGTAGGGATCATACCTCAACATTATAAAAGCCACATACAACAAACTCACAGCAAACATTATTCTCAGTGCAGAAAAACTGAAAGTGTTTCCTCTAAGATCAAGGAAATACAAGGAATAAGACAAGAGTGCCCACTCTCACCACTATTATTAAACATAGTAAGTCCTAGTCACTGCAATCAGAGAAGAAAAAGGAATCCAGATTGGAAAAGAAGTAAAACTCTCACTGTTTGCAGATGACATGATACTATATTGAAAACCCTAAAGATGCCACCAGAAAATTACTAGATCTGCCCAATGAATATAGTAAAGTTTCAGGTATAAAATTAATACACAGAAATCCCTTGCATTCCTACACAGTAACAATGAAAAATCAAAGTGCAATTAAGGAAACAGTCCCATTAAATACCTAGGAATAAACCTACCTAAAAAGACAAAAGATTTGTATGCAGCAAAGTACAAGGCACTGATGAAAGAAATCAAAGATATACAAACAGATGGACACATATACCATGTTACTGGATTGGAAGAATCATTTTTGTGAAAATCACTATACCACCCAAAGCAACTGACTGATTCAATGCAATTCCTATCAAACTACCAATAGTATTTTTCACAGAACTACAGCAAAAAATTTCATAATTTTCTTAGAAACACAAAGACATCAAATAGCCAAAGTAATCTTGATAAAGGAAAATGGAACTGGAGAATCAACATTCTTGACTTCAGACTAAACTACAAAACTATAGTCATCAAGACACTATGGTACTGGCACAAAAACAGAAATACGGACCAATGGAACAAGATAGAAAGCTCAGAAGTAAACCCACAGACCTATGTGCACCTTACTTGACAAAGGAGGCAAGATTATACAATGGAGAAAAGACAGCGTCTTCAATAAGTGGTGCTGGGAAAACTGGACAGCTATATGTAAAAGGATGAAACTAGAATACCTCCTAATATCATACACAAAAATAAACCAAAGTGGATTAAAGACTTAAGTGTAAAGCCAGAAACTATAAAGCTCCTATAGGATAACATAGGCAGCATACTCCTTGACATAAATCACAGAAAGATCCTCCATAACTCACCTCCTAGAATAATGAAAATAAAAACAAAAATAAACAAGTGGGACCTAATTAAACTTAAAAGCTTTTGCACAGCATAGAAAACTATAAACCAGGTGAAAAGACAACATTCAGAATTGAAGAAAATAACAGCAAAGGAAACAACTGACAAAACATACAAGCAGCTCATACAGCTCAATACCAGAAAAATAAACAATCCAATCAAAAAACTGGCAGAAGATCTAAACAGACATTTCTCCAAAGAAGACATAAAGATAGCCGATAAACATGAAAAGATGCTCAACATCTCTCATTATTAGAGAAATGCAAATTAAAACTACAGTGAGGTATCTCCTCCTAGGGTCAGAATGGCCATCATCAAAAAAATCTACAAACAATAAATGCTGGAGAGGGTATGGAGAAGAGAACCCTCTTGCACTGTTGGTAAGAATGTAAACTGATATAGCCTCTATGGAGCATAGTATGGAGATTCCTTAAAAATCCAGGAACAGAATGACCATACGACCCAATAGTCCCACTACTGGGCATACACTCTGGGAAAACCATAACTGAAAGAGATGCATGTATCCCAGTGATAATTGTCGCACCATTTACAATAGCTAGGACATTGGAGCAACCCAGATATCCATCTACAGATGAATGATAAAGAAGATGTGGTACATGCATACAATGGAATATTACTCAGCCCTAAAAAAGAACCCACTTGAGTCAGTCCCAATGAGGTGCATGAACCTAGAGCCTATTATACAGAGTGAAGTAAGTCAGAGAGAGAAAACGAATATCATATATCAGTGCATATATATGGGATCTAAAAGATGGTACTGATGGGTCTATTTGCAGGGCAGCAATGGAGACCCAGACATAGAAAACAGACTTGTGGACACAGTAGGGGAAGGGCAGGGAGGGATGAATTGAGAGAGTGACACTGAAACATATATATCACCATGCATCAGGCAGATAACCAGTGGGCATTTGCTGTATGATACAGGGAGCTAAAACCTGATGGTCTGTGACAGCCTAGAGGGTTGGGATGGGTAGGAGGTGGGAAGCAGTTTCAAAAGGCAGGGACATATGCATATCCATGGCTGATGTTGCTGTACGGCAGATACTAACACAATAGTGTAAAGCAATTATCCTGCAATCCAATTTCTTTTTTTAAAAAGGCAATGGAGAAAATGTTAACAATACAAAAAAAAAAAATAAAGAAAGAAAGAAAATAAACTCTCCCGTACCTCTACTTTCCTCCACCTTATGCTCTCCCATGTCACTTAGATGGAGGCAATAACCCCTGTCAACAGTTTCTTTGATCATTTTTCAGACATTTTCTCAGACATTCACATGCCTTATCCATTTTTTAAATATAAATTTATTTATTTTAATTGGAGGCTAGTTACTTTACAATATTGTATTGGTTTTGCCATACATCAGCATGAATCCACCCATGGGTGTACATGTGTATTTTTATACATGATCATATTAAACATACTATTCTTATATTCAACAACTTCCAGTTTCCACTTCTTATGTCCTAGACATCCTTGATATCGATATTAAAACTTAAAGCTATAGTTAAATTTCTTTGTTGGCAGTGTTATAATATTCCACAGTATAAATGTCTTGTGATTTATTTACCAAGTCCACAACTACTATTTAATAACTAATATATAACATATACGGCTTCACAGGTTGTTCAGTGGTAAAGAATCCACCACCTGCAAAGCAGGAGACATGGGTTTGATCTCTGGGTTGAGAAGATCCCCTGGAAAAGGAAATAGCAACACATTCCAGTATTCTTGCCTGGGAAGTCCCATGGACAACGCAGTCTGGCAGCGAGTCCATAGGGTGCAAAAGAGTTGGACATGATCTAGTGGCTAGACAACAACAACATAACATGAATTATTAATGTTCCCATACTATGCACACATTCAGGTCAAATAACGCCATGATGAATATTTATACTATGTGCACATTCAGGTCAAAATAACGCCATGATGAATATTTTTAAATTTTATTTTGGCATATCTGTGCTAGCCTATCTATAAGACAAGTTACAGAAGTAGAATTTCTAGGTCAGCATATGTAAACCTTTATATTTGATTTGCCAAACTGCCTTATCAAAAAGTTATAAAAATATGCAATCCCATTAGCTATGAAGAAACACTTTACATAAAAAAAAACCTTGAATCACTACCAATTTCACTGTTAAATAAATAAAATATATATGGACACACAATTTTTAAATTTCATTTGAAAAAATCAGCAAAGAAAGTAAGCATTTTTCCATATGTCTATTGGCCACCTGCATGTTTTTCGGTGAACTAACTTTTCAAATTCACTTCAGAGCTTCTAATTTTGATATATAATTTATAAAAGTCTTCCTTTCTCCATGATTACATATAAATTCATTTATGCTAGGTTTTATCCTATCATTTTTACTACTTTAGCTTTTAATTCATACATGTAATATATTTTAGTGGGAAAATACAAGGGTACAGCATTCTGTTAATTAATTAAAGAGTAGATCTCATTAAATTTCTTATGCATGGGTTTATCTCTTGACAATCAGTTTTGTCACTGATCTTTGCAGCCCCTCTCCCCAGATCTCTCGTAAGTACTTCATCTGTCCAAGGTCTGTGAATATTAGAAGCTCAGCCCAGCTACAACCCATTTTACATTACTACATTTAGGCTCTGTAACAGATATTATTTTATCATTTTCCCAAATAAACAAGGCCTAAGAGTTATTTATAAAACCACTGTATCCAATATACTGGATTGCTTTCCGCATTACTCCTGAATATTTCCTTCTACTACTTTTCTTAAAATTGATAAAAATTGATAGTGACATGTCAAGCCACAGAAAGGCAAAGAATCTTAAACGCATATTTCTAAGTGCAAGAATCCAGTCCACAAAGGATATACACATTATAATTTTAAACATATGACAATCTGGAAAAGCAGAAGCATGACAATAGTTGCCAAGGGAAGAGGGGAGGGAGGGTTGAATATGTGAAGCACCACAGAATTTTTTTAGGGTAGTGAAACTATTGTATATGATAGCTTGATTGCAGATACATGGCACTATGCATTTGAACATCATAGTACAAAGAGTAAACTTTAAAATATACAAATTTAAAAAAATCATTTAAAAGGCTGAAAGGGTTTCAGGAGGAAATATAGACAGGATGTGACAACAGGATCTAACTAATACAAATGCATGAAACACCCTCACTAAAGAGGATGGGTCCTGAGTAACTTTGGAAATGAGTGGAGTCTTCAAGACTAAAGGCAAAAGGATCTATATATAATCTCTGTACTCTCAATGATAAAGTTATTTCCCATCCTGTAATAAAGAAATCAGGGCCCATGAGAGAAACAGTTAATCCTAGAACTGGAGCAGGAAATATACAGGATGAGCTGAAGCACTTCAGAGTGCCAGGACATAAGGAAGTTCTCAAAACAAACAGAAACATCTACAATAATGGAGGTAAGTCAAAGGTACACAGAAGCCAAATGGAAAAACTCCAGGTAGACAAAGCTAGAATAATTTTAACCACAAAATAAAGTAGCATTGGATCATAAACAAAAGTATATGATATATATCCATGTATCCACACTGAAAAGAAGTGGATTTTTAAATTTTTATTTTACTTAAATAAATAAATAAATATAAGTGGGAGGAGAGACAAATCCTAATCCAGAATAATTCAAGTAATTTATGCTGTTACTCCATCCTCAAAGAGATGGCACATAACACTCCATTTCTGAAGGGGTGGAGTGCATTCCAAATTGTATACTACAGAAAGTAGGAATAGAGAAACTTCATAGCAAATTAACCTGAAAAATACTACCTGAGCCAGGTAATCAAGGTTATCATCAAGAGTGATAAGTGATGCTTACATCATATCTTTGATATGATGTGATGAAAATGGCATTTTGCTGTGCTGTCCTCCCCCTGAAAATCCATTAGCCTAGTCTAATCACAGGAAAAACATCAGAAAAATCCTAGTTGAGGGACAGTTGACAAAATATCTGCCTCAAAACTGCTAAGGTTATCAAAAGAAAAGAAAGAAAAAGAAAAATCTGGGATATTATCAAACACAAGAGGAGCCAGAGGGATAATGACAACTAAACGTAATAAGGCATACTGGTTCAGATCATAGGACAGAAAAAGCTAGGTAGAACTAAGTTCAGTTCAGTTCAATTCAGTCACTCAGTTGTGTCCGACTCTTTGCAACCCAATGAACCGCAGCACACCAGGCCTCCCTGTCCATCATCATCTCCCAGAGTCCACCCAAACCCATATCCATTGAGTTGGTGATGCCATCCAACCATCTCACCCTCTGTCATACCCTTCTCCTCCTGCCCTCAATCTTTCCCAGCATCAGGATCTTTTCAAATGAGTCAGCTCCTCACATCAGATGGCCAAAGTATTTGAGATTCAACATCAGTACTACCAATGAACACCCAGGACTGATCTTTACGATGGACTAGTTGGATCTCCTTGCAGTCCAAGGGACTAAATCTACATAAAGTTTGGACCTCAGTTAACAAGTAGAAACGTTAATAAATCATGTATCAATATTAGTTCATTAATCATAAGAAAAGTAGCATACAAAGCAAGATTTTAATAACAGGAAAAAATGGTGGTGGTATAATGCAAACTATACTGTCTTCACAATATTTCGGTAAATCTACAACCACATCCAAATTTATATGCTATAATTAAATAGTACCATAGCAAAAGCATCTCATTCACACAAAAAAGACACTCCTCAAAGAAAGAAGTCAAAATAAGAGACATGTTAAAGTAAATCACATATTAATATCTGTGAATTGCCCCTAGCACTAACACTACTGGCACTAGATGAGTTTATTGTAGAATATCAACGGAGAAAACAACATACAAAAGAGTATCCAGAAAAAGAAATACTGAAAAAAGCAAGCAATTAAGAAGCATCTCTAATAAAAAGCAAAAAAAGAATTAACAAATGAATAGACATCATCCGGGAGTTGGTGATGGACAGGGAGGCCTGGCGTGCTGCGATTCATGGGGTCGCAAAGAGTCTGACACTACTGAGCGATTGAAGTGAACTGAACTGAACATAATGAAAAAGGAGAAATAACAATATACAAATAATACATGAAAAGAAGGAAATAAACTATAAAGAGAAGAAATCTTTTAAAATTCATGAGAGACTGCTTAGATAAAAATTCTAGCAAATTAATTTGAACACCTAAAATGGCTAATTCCCAACTCAGTTTCAGAGATGAATTTTATCAGAACTTTATACATTAAGTTCAATGCTACTTAAACTACTCCAATACATAGTACTCCAATACATATGTACTCCAATACATAGAAACAGGATTAAAAACTACCAAAATATTTTTTACTACAAATTGATAATGTGAAAAAGATTAACAATACCAAAGAAAACCACAGACCAATCTTATATATGAATATCAATACAAAAAAGTCATAAAATATTAGCATCAAAATCCAATAACATGTATAAAAAATACAGCATGACTCTATAAAGCACATTCAAGTCAGTTCAGTTCAGTTGCTCGCTTGTGTCCAACTCTTTGCGACCTCATGAATTGCAGCACGCCAGGCCTCCCTGTCCATCACTAACTCCCAGAGTTCACTCAGACTCACATCCATCGAGTCGGTGATGCCATCCAGGCATCTCATCCTCTGTTGTCCCCTTCTCCTCCTGCCTCCAATCCCTCCCAACATCAGAGTCTTTTCCAATGAGTCAACTCTTCTCATGAGGTGGCCAAAGTATTGGAGTTTCAGCTTTAGCATCAGTCTTTCCAAAGAACATCCAGGACTGATCTCCTTTAGAACGGACTGGTTGAATCTCCTTGCAGTCCAAGGGACTCTCAAGAGTTTTATCCAACACCACAGTTCAAAAGCATCAATTCTTCAGCACTCAGCTTTCTTCACAGTCCAACTCTCACATTCATACATGACTACTCGAAAAACCATAGCCTTGACTAGACGGACCTTTGTTGGCAAAGAATGTCTCTGCTTTTCAGTATGTTATCTAGGTTGTCATAACTTTTCTTCCAAGGAGTAAGCATCTTTTAATTTCATGGCTGAAATCACCATCTGCAGTGATTTTTGGAGCACAAAAAAATAAAGTCTGACACTGTTTCCACTGTTTCCTCATCTATTTCCCATGAAGTGATGGGACGAGATGCCATGATCTTAGTTTTAGGAAGTCTATTAAAATTTAACATATTAGACATAATTAGAAAAATCAAATGACCAGTTTCATAGATTTTAATTGACAAATGTCAACTAAATCATATTATTCAACATACATAACTTTTCTTCCAAGGAGTAAGCATCTTTTAATTTCATGGCTGAAATCACCATCTGCAGTGATTTTTGGAGCACAAAAAAATAAAGTCTGACACTGTTTCCACTGTTTCCTCATCTATTTCCCATGAAGTGATGGGACGAGATGCCATGATCTTAGTTTTAGGAAGTCTATTAAAATTTAACATATTAGACATAATTAGAAAAATCAAATGACCAGTTTCATAGATTTTAATTGACAAATGTCAACTAAATCATATTATTCAACATAAAACATGATTAGGTATTTAACATAATTAAATATATAAGTGTGTATACACACACATACATACAGGTATGTATACGCACACATACAGACTGCTAAAATCAGGAGCTAAGACAAGGATACACACTAACTGCAAATTTCCATATTGTACTAAAGTGAAAGAGAAAAGAACGAGAAGCCTATGAATGGGAAATCGAGAAGTAAAGCCACTCATATTTTCAGAAATTATAACTTCTTTTTGGGACACTGAATTCATTCTGGAACCAATAGAGAAACTACTAAAAACAATAAGGGAATTTAGTAAAGCAGTAAGATACAAAATTAATTTAAAAAAAAAGAATATACAAAACAAAGTAAGCTTCACATGCATAAGCTAGATGACAAGAGAAAAAAATGTATATATAGAAAGAAAAACACTAAGTACACTTAGAAATAAATATGAACATCTTATAGGAAGAATACCTGTCTACCTAGAATCACTGAGAAGTCAGAAAGGTGGAACAAAACAAAGAAGAATGTGTCATAAAGGTGAGGAGCCAGACAAAAATACTAAATCTAAACAGTAATCTTTCCCTATGGGAAAGAAAGAAACGCTCCATGACTCATTCAGGAGGAACATCCATCTCAGCCAGAAAACAATTCCCATTTGTCCAGAACAGAGATGCAGGCCCTCTCCGGAGGCATGTGAAGTGAGGCAGGGCCCTAAAACGGTGCCCGGGGCTCCCAGTCCTAATTCCTGGGCCTGACTATGACCTGCCTCTTGAGAAACCTATATGCAGGTCAGGAAGCAACAGTTAGAACTGGACATGGAACAACAGACTGGTTCCAAATAGGAAAAGGAGTACGTCAAGGCTGTATATTGTCACCCTGCTTATTTAACTTCTATGCAGAGTACATCATGAGAAATGCTGGACTGGAAGAAACACAAGCTGGAATCAAGATTGCTGGGAGAAATATCAATAACCTCAGATATGCAGATGACACCACCCTTATGGCAGAAAGTGAAGAGGAGCTAAAAAGCCTCTTGTTGAAAGTGAGAGAGGAGAGTGAAAAAGTTGGCTTAAAACTCAACATTCAGAAAAATAAGATCATGGCATCTGGTCCCATCACTTCATGGGAAATAGATGGGGAAACAGTGGCTGACTTTATTTTCTTGGGCTCCAGAATCACTGCAGATGGTGATTGCAGCCATGAAATTAAAAGATGCTTACTCCTTGGAAGGAAAGTAATGACCAATCTAGATAGCATATTGAAAAGCAGAGATATTACTTTGCCAACAAAGGTCCATCTAGTCAAGGCTATGGTTTTTCCAGTAGTCATGTATTTATGTGAAAGTTGGACTATAAAAAAAGCTGAGTGCTGTAGAATTGATGCTTTTGACCTGTGGTATTGGAGAAGACTCTTGAGAGTCCCTTGGACTGCAAGGAGATCCAACCAGTCCATCCTAAAGGAGATCAGCCCTGGGTATTCATTGGAAGGACTCATGCTAAAGCTGAAACTCCAATAGTTTGGACACCTGATGCAAAGAGCTGACTCATTGGAAAAGACCCTGATGCTGGGAAAGATTGAGGGCAGGAGGAGAAGGGGACGACAGAGGATGAGATGGTTGCATGGCATCACCCACCTAATGGACATGAGTTTGGGTAAACTCCAGGAGTTGGTGATGGACAGGGAGGCCTAGTGTGCTGCAGTTCATGGAGCGCAAGGAGTCGGACATAACTGAGCAACTGAACTACCATACATAAAACAGATAAACAAGGATCTACAATGTAGCACAGAGAACTATCCTCACTATCTTTTAATAACCTATAAAGGAAAAGAATCTGAAAAAGTATATATAGATATATACATATATATATATGTACATGTATAATTGAATCATTTTGCTGTATACCTGATCTAACACCACACTGTAAATCAACTGTACTTCAATAAAATAAAAATTTACCACATGACCCAGCCATTCCATTTGCAATTTTGCCTAAAAAAAATCAAAAACAGATGTTTATAGAACGATTGCAAATAGCATTATTCATAATAATCCCAAGCTGAAAATAATGCATTGATAACCAATGGTTAATGAATAAACAAAATGTGGTATATCCATAAATACAATACTAATCCAATCCAGTTTACCTCAGTTCAGTTCAGTTCAGTCACTCAGTTGTGTCCGACTCTGTGCGACCCCATGAATCGCAGTACGCCAGGCCTCCCTGTCCATCACCAACTCCCGGAGTTCACTCAGACTCGCGTCCATCGAGTCAGTGATGCCATCCAGCCATCTCATCCTCGGTCGTCCCCTTCTCCTCCTACCCACAATCCCCCCCAGCATCAGGGTCTTTTCCAATGAGTCAACTCTTCGCATGAGGTGGCCAAAGTACTGGAATTTCAGCTTTAGCATGAGTCCTTCCAATGAACACCCAGGACTGATCGCCTACCTAATAGACATTAAATTATGATTTCAAGGAATAGTGTTCAGCAACAAAATGGAACTACCAAAACATGCTACAACATAAATTAGCTTTGAAAAGATTACGTTAATTGAAAGAAGCCAGAAGAAAAAGTTATATATTGTACTATTCCATTTACGTGGAACATCCAGAAAAGGCCAAGCTACAGAGAATGAAAGCAGGTGCCTGGGGATGGGGCGAAAGCAGACTGCAAATAGCCACGAGCAGGCTTCTTGGAGTGACAGGCATGTTTTTAAACCTGGTCTGTGGGGCTGGTTGCACAATGTCAGAAACCTACCAAAAGATCACTGAATTGTGTACTTAGAATGGATGGATTTTATGGTATATTGATTATAACTCAATAAAATGGAAAAATAAGACAACGTGTACAAATAACCAAAACGTAAGGCAGAATGTGGTACGTGCAGTAAGAAAATGGGGGTGGATGGGGGGTTCAGGAAAGACTTCCTGCAAGAGAAATCTTTGGAGCTAGGTCTTACAGAACCAGTGGAAGGTTGATAGATCAAGATGAAAGAAAGGGAAATCTGAGTGGAGCAAGCCTTCCTTACAAATTCCAGGAAGTGTAAAGGGCTGGAGGGTATTTGGTGAACTATGCCATCAAAACCGAGCAGGACCCTGTGGGGCTCCTGTCCACAAAAGGGTTTCTGCGTCCCCCATTTCTTGTTTGTAGTCAAATAGGCTTCACTCAGCCTTCAAGACCTTCCCTGGGCTCCAAAGGACAGGTTTCAAGCATGTGCTAATCAGGGAAAGGCAGATAATGGCGAGACAAGGGAGTAACAGTCAAGAAACCGTAGTGCAGTCTCACGGCAGGGTCCTGATTCCTCCTCAAGGGATATTCTGCAGAAATAAAATCCCCACCAGGTGGGAGAAGGTAACTGTACGCTGCCTGTAGGCATGCAAACCCCAGGCTGGTTGGAACCAGAAGGTGATGGTGCTGACTTCCCCTTACCTTACCATCAACCCATCAGAAGAATGTCCACAAGCTGATCATGCCCTCTGTAAAACTTTTCACTACTGTTGCCGCTAAGTCGCTTCAGTCATGTCCGACTCTGTGCGACCCCATAGACGGCAGCCCACCAGGCTCCCCCGTCCCTGGGATTCTCCAGGCAAGAACATGGAGTGGGTTGCCATTTCCTTCTCCAATGCAAGAAAGTGAAAATGAAAGTGAAGTCACTCAGTCGTGCCCAACTTCGTGACCCCATGGACTGCAGCCTACCAGGCTCCTCCATCCATGGGATTTTCCAGGCAAGAGTACTGGAGTGGGTTGCCATTGCCTTCTCTGAAAACTTTTCACTAGGATTTACTATAAAACGTCTCACCTCCCCCGTGCAGGTTGAGACGCACAGCTTTGAGAGCATTAGCCCACTGTGGCCTTCTACCTAGGCCAAAGCAATAAAGCTTCTACCTAGCAAAGCAAGAAAGCTATTCTTTTTTTTTTTTTATTGATATTGACCAAAACTCAGTGTCCAAGATTCAATTCAGTACCCATGAACAGGAGCTGAATTAGGCTGTGCCATCGAGTTAGCCAGGCACAGAGGTGAGCAGAGGCGATGAGCAGGAGGCCTATGGAACGGTTCCATTTTCTGGACCTGGGTCAGCTTCCAATCTAAGCCACTTTCTCTCCTCCTTTTAAATTGGTAGTTGTGGAACTTGTGTTGGTGTGACTATTTAACCATCACCCAGGTGATGTCCAGAGTTCCAGAAGATTATAAAGGGTACATTAGGGATGCTATTTTTAAACCTCAGGCTTGACTTTTCCATAAAGAGTTATGAGCAAACATTCAGCTGGAAATACACTAGTTTTTCCTTCCTTCTGGAACTGCACCTGGCGAGGTCTTCACCCTAGGTGGAGAGCAAGAGGTCTCCTTTTAAGCAATAGTGACTGTGAGTAGGGAATAGGAGGCATCAAGAGAAAATTTTAGAGCAGCAGTTTTCAACCTTCTTTCTTTACTACACACCCAAGAACCTTTTCAGACTTTTCTTCCTAATTGGGCCCACGTGATATTTTGGCAGACATACTGTACGTCTGCTTGTATGCTGTGTATCCATTTATGGTTTATACAGAAAAAGGACAAGCCAATCTTTGTGCCCCTCCCCCACCCACAAGATGCAATTTTCCCTCCACTAGGGGTATGGGTCGCCCAGAGTCGGAAACGACTGAAGCGACTTAGCAGCAGCAGCAGGGGTGGGGGATTCCCAGGTGGCTCAGTGGTAAAGAATCCACCTGCCAAAGCAGGAGACACCAGAGGTGACAGTTTGATCCCTGGGTTGGGAAGATCCTCCAGAGAAGGAAAATGGCAGTCCACTCCAGTATTCCTGCATGGGAAATCCCATGTTCAGAGGAGCCTGGTGGGCTACCATCCATGGGGTCACAAAGAGTTGGACATGAGTGAGCGACTCAGCACATGCACACACAAACACACACACACACACACACACACACACACGGGTGTTATCACTCTCAATGAGTATGCATGGGCTGGTGGTCTCATGATGAAGGCATGGAGAAGAAGACCCCAACTCCCTGAGAATAATGCTAAGTGCTGTGGATCGAAATGTCAGATTCCTTTAGCTGAATTTTTCCAGATTAAATGAGCAAGTGTGTACAGCCTTCTTGGTCTTTTGAGAAGAGACCCAAATGGTTCTGGGGGGTGGGCAGAGAATAATAGAGCCAGGCCTCAAAAGGAGAACAATTATGGAAATGAGATGTTTTGTGTCTCATGAAATCTAGAGGCTGGGAGAGACCTATTGTTTTGGGAAACCACAGAGACAAGCAGGTCTAAGATGGTATTAGAAACGTTATGAATTGTATAAGAAAAGGCATTCTGTGAAGACTGCCATCTCCACTTTCTAGAACAGAGGCATTGCCTCTCCAGTGGAATAATACACAGGGCAGTACATCCATCAGCTGGTAAGAAAGTGGCTGTTGTCTCACTTGAAACCAGAGAGCTGAGACTATGTTGCTTCGTGCACTCTTGACCCAGGATCAGAGCCCTGTTCTTACACAGGGAGCTGTGTGTGTGACGGATGGTCAGTGCATGCCTCCCCCTGGGACACATGGCAGCCCTGTCATGTTAACTGGCTCACATTATCTCCCTCTGACTTCATGCTTAGAAAATAAGATGTGTTGAAAGAGACACCTGCATGCAACCCAAGAACCTGGAAATAAACCACGAGCATGTGCTTTCTGCCTCTCATTCCATTCCAACACAGAAAACTGTGTGTGTCCAGAGCGAAGACTCTCGTGCCTTCAGATGCACCTGGCTTTGCCCAGCTGTTTAAAAAGCTCCCGCAGCTGACATGTCAACCACTGCAGGATGCCTCGACGGGTAAGAAAACAGAGGAGATGGCCTTGCAGTCACAGGCGCTGGACATCCAGTTCCGACACTGCCCTGGGTGCCCTGCTGCCAGAGCCTGGACTGCAGGGTAGATTCCGCCTGGCACATGGGAACAAAAACATCCACTCAGCCACTGGTATCCAGGGAGACAGGCTTTATCAAGATGACAGTCTCAGCATTTGCATCAGCAGTGAAAACTGCTTGCAACAGAGTCTAAAGAGCCAGGAGGAAAGAAACAGTCCAGTTGAAGGCTGCTGATTGTTTACGGTGATCCAAACAATGTAAAGGGGCTTAGGTGGCGCCAGTGGTAAAGAACCAGCCTGCCAGTGCAGGAGACATAAGAGATGCGGGTTCGATCCCTGGGTCAGGAAGATCCCCTGGAGAAACAATGGCAACCCACTCCAGTATTCTTGCCTGGAGAATCCCATGGACAGAGGAGCCTGGTGGGCTACAGTCCAGAGTGTCACAGAGTCAGACACGACTGAGGTTACTTAGAACAGCACAAACAAAGTAAAACCCAGGATAAAAGATGAGCAGTCACGTCCAACTTCTTAGTGTGTTTGCTTCATTTTGAAAGCAGCAGCTCATACAAACAGTGGCACACGGTGTGGTAGAAAGTTTTGGAAATTTTTACAACTCTCCAGTGGCCAAGAAGGCAGGCTTCTATCTTCCAGAGGAGACTAAGGATCAAAACAGTTACCTATTTTTCCTAAGACCATACAGCTAGAAAGTGGCAGAGGCAGGATTTCCACCCAGGACTGTTTGGCTCCTGAGGCTACGATATCTCCTGGCAGAACCACAGCTGCTGTCACTAAAGACAGTTCTGACCATTCTTACAAGACAAGCGTATCAGGATGCTAGACACCTTCATTCACCGTGGGAAGAGTGTCCCTCCAGAAGAAGCAGTGCCATGCACCACTTAAAAAATGTTTATTTATTTTTATTTTGGAGTGCTGGGTCTCTGTTGCTTGGTGCAGGCTTCCTCTGCTCATTGGGCTACTCTTTCTGGTGGAACAGGGGCTCTAGATTCGAGGGCTTCAGCAGTTGCAACACACGGGCTCAATAGTTGTAACTTCTGGGCTCCAGAGCACAGGCTCGGTAGTTGTGGTGTGTGCTTAGTTGCTCCACAGTATTGGGGAATCTTCCAGGACCAGGAATCAAACCCACGTCCCATGCATTGGCAGGCAGATTCCTATCCACTGCACCACCAGGAAGGCCCCACTTCTGCCTGGAGTTCTACCCCTGAAGAGTAACTGTGCCCATGCCATGTGTTTGACTTTTATTGGCAGATAAGGGTGCTTTGTGATCATCCGGGCCATCACGCTGACTCCCCACCCAGGAAGCAACATGCTGGTTTACAGAGACGTGTGCATGCTCAGTCGCTCCGTCACGTCCGACTCTGTGCGGCTCTATAGACTGTAGCCTACCAGGCTCCTCTGTCTATGGGACTCTCCAAGCAAGAATACTGGAGTGAGTTGTCATTACCTTCTTTGGGGGATCTTTCTGACCCGGGGATCGAACCCGCATCTCTTATGTCTCCTGCATTGGCAGAAGGGTTCTTTACCACTAGCGCCACCAGGGAAGCCCTTGCAGAGGAGAGAGATGCATATGTTTATGCTGGCAGCACTTCTACAAACACAGAAAAGGCTGCTGCCGTAATTCTAGGACTCTATTATGAACCAAAGACATTTCATTAAGGACTCTCTCAGACTGTGCCTGACCCTTCCTTTTATGCAGCTATCTCTGGGGTAAGCAGTAATTCCAGAAAGAAAGGAGAAATAAACAGGAAAAACAAACACTGAAAATGGGGGGAAAACCCACACACACAGAGGAAGGGGCTTTACTGAGTAGCTTCTCACTCAGAATAAGAAAAGATATTGATCATTTTGAGTGATGTGAGTTGAGATAGTTCAACGTCCTCCCCCCACCTAGTTAAAAAAAAAATCTATGTGGGTTCCACAAGGAAGATCTGAATATATTAGAAGTGAAGAACATAATAAAAATGCAAACCACCACGTGATAATGTAATAGCCTATAATGATAAATGTGACAGCACTCGAGAATTCAAAAAAATTCGATCAAAGAAAGCTGGAGTGGAAGCTTGGTGCAATAACCCTAAATGTTTAGACTGGAGGAATTAGGAAAATAGCTTCAATATCTCATACAATATGAAATGGGACAGATTATTAAGAACCACTACAAGCACCATGAATCAATGGTATTGGCTGAGGAACCAGATGGCAAGTCATAGTAATCTTCTCCCAGTCATCAAATGTTAGTTTCATTTACAAAAAGCTTCCATTTGAAACTCTGCCTCAATAAAACATTCAGTCCTGGCCCCCAGATGATCAATATGGTTGAACTAGTCCCTTCTACAAGGGAGTAAGTACATTCATTTCAAAACAGCCCTAAATCCTGAAGCCTGGTAATAGGTTTCACTTATAAGGATGCTCTTCAGTGAAATGTATCAGATTAAACTTCTTGACACTTCTTCCCTTTCCATTAAGAAACGGATCCGGAGCCAGAGGCATCACTTCAGAGTCAAACTTCCCTCTCAGTTCAAACTGATCATCTCATTGTTAATATCTCCTGCAATCAAGTCTCATTTCTCCCACCCAGACATCAAGTTAAAAGCATTGTGTTAATAACACACAACACAAGAGAGTCCCAGGCCTTCTTGCCCACAGGTCATTTTGCTTTAAAGGCTTCTTTTTCATGTAAAATATATCCCTTCTCAAATGTAGTTCTGGAGATTGGATTTGAAAAGCTGCCCCTACACTGCTACAGGCTGTGAAATAATTGTTGAGCAATTTGGTTCTCAAAGGACAAACAAAGGGGCCTGTGGTTCCTCTAAGCACAAAGCAGATTCCTTGGGTCTCTAGGGAGGCTCAGGACCACAAGTCCAAGATGCTCCCGTGGATCCAGAAGAATGGACTTTTGCGTGATTCTCGCGAGAACTTCCCAGGCACCTGCAACCTGCTCCAAAGACTCACAGGCTCTGGAGGGTCACAGTTTCATGCCCATGTGTAGCAGGAAGTCAGCCCTCCCTAGGTGAAGTGGGGCTCAAGCACAGGTGGTCCTGGCAGCATGGGGGAGCCTTTTAGAAATGCAAAAGCTCAGGCCAACACTCCAGCTCTGCCTTTTAAGAAGATCCCCAGATGATCCGCACTTTAAAGTCAGAGAACATTGCCTCAGGCTGCCTGCTTTATAATCCCCTAACCTACACTTCCTGGCATCACAGTTTCTCAGCAGCCTCCTGAAGGAAGAGGGAAGGTGAACTTATAGGGAATACCAGATGCTCAGGCTCCCTGTACAGGTATATTTGGGGTTGTTGTTTGTTGTTGTTTAGTTGCTAAGTCATGTCTGACTCTTTTGCAACCCTATGGACTGTAGCCTACCGGTGTCCTCTGTCCATGGGATTTCCCAGGCAGGAATACGGGAGTGGGTTGCCATTCCTTTCTTTAGGGGATCTTCCCGACCCAGGGATCAAATCTGGGTCTCCTGCATTGGCAGGTGGATTCTTTACTACTGAGCCACCTGGGAAGTAGGTATATTTGGGGAGGAGGGCATATAAAAACTGTGACCTTCAAGATCCAATCCACCCAGCAGTATGTTCTGTTGGTTCTGCCTGGGTAGATAGCTGTCTGTTGACCCTTCCATCTGCATAGCCACTGTCAGGGCCCTGGCACCAGTATGCCCTCCCCTGAGCCACCACACACCACCACGCCCCTCCTCATCACACATGCACAGCATGCCAACTGAGATAAGAGACACTGAGTCCAGGAGGCATTGCTCAGGGTGGTCTTACAGCCTCCCACAGCACGTAGAACAAAATCCTAACTCAGGACCCTGGCCCACGTGGTCCTGAAAAACTCCACCCTGCCCTCCTCTCCAAGCTCACCAGGGTTCCAGTCTTTTGTGTTTGCCATCCCCATCACACTGGCCTTCCTCCTGTTTTGCAAAAAGGCCAAGCACAGCCCCAATTTCAAGACCATTTGCTTCTCCCTCTGCTGGAATCCTCTGACCTCAGATCATGACAAGGCTCACTCCTTCTCACCAAGCAGGTCTCAGCTCTGATGTTCCCTTCTGACAGAGGCTTCCTTAAACAAGCACCACAACTCCCTCCAAGCCAGTCACCATTGCAAAACCCTCTGTCCTGATTGTACGCAAGCATCTTGTCTGAAGGAGAAGGGGGTGACAGAGGATGAGATGGTTGGATGGCATCATTGACTCAATGGACGTCAGTTTGAGCAAGCTCCAGGAGATAGTGAAGGACAGGGAAGCCTGGCATGCTGTTGTCCATGAGGTCACAAAGAATCAGACATGACTGAGCAACTATGCAACAACCACCGGCCCAAACATCCAACCCTGGTTGATTCACATCAAAGATCATAGATTCATGTACAGTTCTACAAAATCCTACTGAGGGAGCTAGTGCAAACTCTTTCCAGTCTTCCCCAGTGATAAAAAAAACAACAACAGTGGCCTGTTTATTTGTGCCTTTATTTTATCTCCTCTTCCACTAGCACACAAATCCTTGGACAGCCAGGATCTATCTCTCTCTTTGCTGATTGCCAGTGCCCAGAAGAGTAACTAGCATACAATGGGAGCTTAATATTGACTTCTTGAATTTATTTCTTGATGGATATGTGGGGCTGGTTGAGAAGTACTGGCCTAAGTGTTCTAGTCCTGTGGTTCTCAATTCTGGCTGCATGTGAATCAGCTGCAGATGTCTGAAAAATGCCAAACACTGAAACACACTCTCTGAACACTAGACTGCACAGAGGTCTGTGCTGTTCAACATGGTAGCCAGTAGCCAGGCTCATGTGGCTGGAAGTTTAAACTAAGATTGAATAAAATTGAAAATGCAGTTCCTCAGTCACAATACCTGCATGTCAAGTACTCATTATCCAAATGTGGTCAGTGGATGTCTACTGGACAGCATGGAGTTAGGCATGCTCCCATCACATGGAGCTCTACTGGAGAGCAGTGCTCCAGACTGAATATGAATCTAATTTATTACATGGTTCATTTATGTATTCAATGACACTTACTGAGCCCCTATACTGGAGAAGACTCTTGGGAGTCCCTTGGACAGCAAGGAGATCAAGCCAGTCAATCCTAAAGGAAATCAACCCTGAGTATTCATCAGAAGGATCAACGCTAAAGCTGAAGCTCCAAGACTTTGGCCACCTGATGAGAAGAGCTGACTCACCAGAAAAGACCTTGATGCTGGGAAAGATTGAAGGCAGGAGGAGAAGGGGACAACAGAGGATGAGATGGTTGGATGGCATCACCAACTCAATGGACATGAGTTTGAGCAAACCTCGGGATTTGGTGAAGGACAGGGAAGCCTGGCATGCTGCAGTCCATGGGGTTGCAAAGAGTTGGACACGACTGAACAACTAAACCACAACAATTACTAGCAAGATACCATACTAAGTGCTAAAGAAAACAGTTCTTAAAGATGATAACAATAATAACAAAAAATATAACAGAAAATACTTTCATAGTGCTTACTATGTTACAAGTATTATTCTACAAGCTTTACATAGATACATTCATTTCATTTTCATATTGAACAGTACAGAGAGATTTTTAAAAGTGGCCCATGGTCATATAGCTTGTGAGGAGTCAGAATTTGAATCCAGGCCCTGTTGAATGGACTTTGGCGAAGGCACAGCTGGAGGAGAGACCATGCACGTTTCACAGTGGTGCTAACAGAGCCTTGGGGCTTTGTCAACTTCACAGGCAGCATGGGGCATGGACAGGTAAGACCTCTGCCTTCACGTGTAAGCTATTGCCGCCTCATCCTGATTTCAGAGGAACGAGGTCCAGGAAACAAGGTTCAGGGGCATGCCTTTAACACCCTAATGGATAAGGGCGCTCAGCACTCAAACTGCCTTACTCACAGGGAAATCCACCTACTCTGTGCCGAGCCCAGCACACCTGGAGAGTGGGATGCTGGGCACGGCCTCTTCAGATACCTCTGGGCTCCGTGAACCTGCAGTCAGCTCTGTTTGGGGGAGCTTTTCTCCAAGAGTCACTCAAACCTCTGCTTCCCATGGCTGAATGAGAAGGAGGACTTCCCAGGACTAAAGGAGGCTAGTCCAAAGGGGCAAGGCTGGCTCAGGGCTAGATCCACCAAGCTCACTTTCAGACCATCAGCTACCGAAATGCTAAGACCATGGAGAATCCTCACCAATCCTGGTACCTCATTTGTGGAATGGTTGAGACAAGCACTTTGTAGGCAGTTGTAGGCTTTAGAAATTATATCCAGGACTTTCCTGGTAGGCCAGTGCTTAAGAATCACCTGCCAGTGCAGGGACACGGGTTTGACCCCTGGTCTGGGACGAGTCCACATGCCAAGGAGCAGCTAAGCCTGTGTGCCACAGCTACTGAGTCCGTGCTCTAGGGTCCATGCGCCACCGCTACTGACTGCATGCCCTGCGCTACTGAAGCGCTCACGCCCTAGAGCCTGTGCTCCGCAGCAAGAGAAGCCACCACAATGAGAAGCTCAGGCGCCACAACAAGGAGGAGCTCCGCTTCGCCACAAATCGAGAAGCCCTCGCACAGCAATGGAGACCTGGTGCAGCCAAAAGTAGGCAAATAAATAAAGAGACATTATATCCTACAAGCATCACGCGGAGCAAAGATGGTAACTTGTCCTTTCACACTAGGGCACTGTTTAACAGACTTGCCCACGGATGACTTAACTCTCTAGGGCAGGGGTCGGCACTCTGGTTCGTGGGCCAGATCCTGCCCTCCACCTGGTTTTGTAAGTAGTGTTGCTGGAACACAGCCCTTTGCTTAGTCTTCATGATTGCTTTCCTGCTCCCAGGGCAAAGTTGAAGAGATGGAGAGCTCCAGAGACAGGGGGCCTGCAAAGCCTGAAATATTTGCTGTCTGACTCTGCAGATTGGCCAAACCCTGGTATCTAGAGGAATATATCTGGGTCCGATTTTGCTATTGCCCTAAATAAGGTCAACAGCAAATATTTTAGGCTTTCAAACTGTGGTTTGAAAGGGGAGAAGATCCTTAAGAGTCCCTTGGATGGCAAGATCAAACCAGTTAATCATAAAGGAAATCAACCCTGAATATTCATTGGAAGGACTGAAGCTGAAACTCCAATACTTTGGCCACCTGAGGCCAAGAGCTGACTCATCTGAAAGGACCCTGATGCTGGGAAAGATTGAGGGCAGGAGGAGAAGGGGACAACAGAGGATGAGATGGCTGGATGGCATCGCTCACTCCATGGTCATGACTTTGAGCAAACTTCAGCAGCTAATGAAGGACAGGGAAGCCTGGCGTGCTGCAGTCCATGGGACTGCAAAGAGCTGGGCACAACTTAGTGACTGAACACCACCACATATTAAGGGCATGGACACTGTGAAGCTACTTGTTACCTTGAAGATTTCTGGGTAGAGAGAAAAAGGATATGGTCACAACAGAAGCCTCAGCTGGCCCTGCGGGCAGTTCTGAAGACAGGATAAGCCTGGAGAGATGCAAGCAGCAGGTGAGAGGTCCAGCCTTTACAACCAGAGATGGATCAAACGTGGGGTGCCCAGCAGGTCAGAGGACTTTCCTCAGGCATCCCCTTGATGGGGTTCTGGGCAGGCTGCCCCAAATGCACCATATTTAGGCATATTGATTATTTTGAGTTAAAGTTATTTATGGAACAGCGCTGGCAAAAAACAAATATATTCTCTGTCTCTCTAAAAGAAGGATATAAACCTCCCACATGAAAGGCACCCTCCCTGTAACACAAAGGAGAGAGACACCCTTATCACCAGAGATAGGGAATTCAAGGCTGAGAAGGCTGTGTCAACAAGCCCCGCTACTCTTTTGCTACTTTATCACTCCAAGTCCAGATCCCTCTGTCTTGTTATTTCTTCAAAATGTATTGTCTCTTTGTTTAAAAGGTAAAAAAGCTGCCTACCTTAGTCACTTCCTATTTTAAAACAATAATTGTATTTACTTATTTATTTCTGGCTCTGTGGGTCTTCACTGCTGCATGGATTTTTCTCCAGTTGCAGGAAGCGGGCTTCTCACTGTGGTGACTTCTCTCGTTGTGAGCACAGGGTCTAGGGCACACTGGCCCCAGTCCCTGAGGCATGTGGGCTCCGTGACTGTGGCTCCCCGGCTCTAGCTGCAAGAGTTTAGTAGCTGTGGCACCCAGGCTTAGTTGCCGCTCAGCATGTGGGATCCTCCCGGACCAGGGATGGAACCCGTGTCTCCTGCATTGGCAGGCGGATTCCTATTCGCTGAGCCACCAGGGAAGCCCTTACTCTGGTCACTTCCTGGAGTCTCATATTTTCTGTGAGCTCCCGTTCATACAAAGTTAAATCTGCTTTTCTTCCTGTGAACCTGGTTTATGTTAAGGTAATGATTAGACCAACCACCCACAGGACCTGAAAGAGAAGACGGGGAAACCTTCTCTCCCCTGCACTCTTAGGGGAGCTGACAGAGAGGCTTTTTGTTGGCAGCACTCCCAGAAGCTGGGGTACCTCAGGGCTGATCTGAATGGTACCTCACCATTCTCTCCACACTTACCTAATCATTCTCTTCTCTCCTTTTACTTTTTCCCCCAAAATGCCTACGAACACCCACTTCTTCCAGTGTTCTCTGTTTACCGATTTACTGGTTCTCTCATTAATGAGTAAGTATAATATTTGACTCAGGTTCACTCTATAATTACATGAGGCGCATGCTTTTCACTTTTCCACAATTCTTTTTTTGATAGAATGCACATACAGAGCAGCCATTGTTATAATATTGTTATAAAAATAAAAATGGAGAAAGAGGTGATTTTAAATGAGTGAGAAGTTCACACCCAGCAAGGCTTTCAGGCCTCCATTCCTCATTCCTGGGAGCCATGCTCATCCATCCAGGACAGAACTGGGGCCCCCATGGGTCAGGATAGCAGAGAGGTCCTTCTCAAAGGTCAGACCTGGGAATCCCTGGTGGTCTGGTGCTTGAAGACTCTGAGCTTCCACTGAGCAGGGAGGAGGTTCGATTCTGGTCAGGGAACTAAGGTGTCAAATGCTTTCCAGTGCAGCAAAAAGAAAAAAGGTAAGCAAGCCCCAGTGGCTAGCTGGAGGGGGAGGAGAGGCTGCCCAGACCAGAGAGTGCTGGAAAGTAACCAAAAGAGAAGGGTAACACATCTGCCTTTGGAGCTGGTGCTTGTCAGAGCATTTATTTGGTTCCTGCTAAAGGATGGAGGGGGCTTCCCTGGTGGCTCAGAGGTAAAGAATCCACCTGCCAATGCAGGAGACAGGAGTTTGATCTCTGGGTCGGAAAGATTTGCTGAAGAAAGAAATGGCAGCCCACTCCAGTATTCTTGCCTGGAGAATCCCATGGACAGAGGAGCCTGGTGGGCTACAGTCCACGGGGTTGCAAAGGATCAGACACGACTGAGCAACTGAACAACAGCAGCAAAGGATGGGGAGCAGATAGGATCTCCTGGGGAGTCTACTTAGTCTCCTGGCTTGAAGAAAATAGGCAGATATAACATCTTGAACACCTTTGCTTTAAGAGGCACAGTGAGAATCAGAATGGTCCAGGCCACACAGAGAAGAATAAAGTCCTAGCCTGGGCCACTAGGAGAGCTCTGTGCCTGCTGGGAGGCTGCGTGTACAGGCTAAGTCGCTTCAGTCGTGTCCAACTCTGTGTGACCCTATGGACTGTGGCTCACCAGGCTCCTCTGTCCATGGGATTGTCCAGGCAAGAACACTGGAGTGGATTGCCATTTCCTCTTCCAGGGGATCTTCCCGACCCAGGGATCGAAGCTGAATCTCCTACATCCTGCATTGGCAGGTGGGTTCTCTACCACTGAGTCACCAAGGAAGCCCATTACTGATATTAACATAGGCAGTTTTTACTTATGGGACAGGATCTGCGTTAACCACTTTTCATAGGTTAATCCTCATACAATCCTATAAGATTAGTGCTACCATATTCCACTCTGCAGATAAGGAACCTGAGGTTCCTTATATCTAAGACCACCCGGTATGAAGTGGACTGAAATCCAGGCAGTGTGACATAAAGTCACTCTAAACACCCCTGCTGTCTGCTCGTTACGAATCCCAGCACTGTCTGTCATCTGTATTAAGAGGAAGACTGCAACTGAAACTAGGGGAACGGGAAGCGAAGAGCAACAGCGCGAGTGTAACTATAAAGGCCAAAGACACACCCACTGCCGGAGTGATGCCGGAGCGAACATGGACTCCAGAGGTGTGCCCTGAGCCACACCCTGCCCAGACGACACGGCCAGCCCCATCTCTGAGCCAGAAGAACTTGGGAGCCTCACCAGAAAGGACCGACTTACCATTCCTGACTTCCTGCCAGGTCTGCACTTTGCAGCAGCCAGAGGGCGGGCAGTATTCTCAAATCTTTTAATGAGGCAACCAAACCAAACCAAACCACAAACAAGGGCATAATTAAAGCTCTTTTACTTTTGTTTAAAAGTATCTGAAACCAGCCAAGCACAGATCCCTGCAGACAGTGGTAAAGACAGCAAAGCTGCATGTCTAGAAGTTGATTTGGCCTTGTCTTCTCTCAGCTGGAATCCTACGAGGAAAGGGGAAGAGAGCTCATTACCTGTGGAGGGCATACAGTGTGCCAAGGCCTGGGCAAGGTCCTCTCCACAAAGATCCCATCATTAAATCCTGGCATGAACTGTGTGGCATAGGTATTATTAAACTCAATATCAAGATACAGGGGAGTGACCTCCCTGGTGGTCTAGCAGCTAGGACTCCACGCTTTCAATGCAGAGGGTCTGGGTTCAATCCCTGGTCAGCGAACTAGATCCCATGTGTCGTGATTAAGAGTTCACATGTTGCAACTCACAGTTTTCCTGCCACAACTAAGAGATCATGCGTGTGTAACTGAAGATCCCACGTGCCACCTGCAACCAAGACCCAGCACGGCCAAATACATTTTAAAAATAAATAAAATATTTTTTAAAGAAGATACAGGAGGAGAGTTTCAGAGAGGTTAGGGAATCTGTCCAGAGCACACACCAGCACAGCAGAGTGATCTTGTAAACCTCAGCGGTCACATCCGCCCGGGTTCATTGAACAGTGGGGCTACTTCAAACATCTTTCATCGTAAAGACAATCAGAAGATGGGGAGAGGGCCGCAGGCCCTTCAGAGTTCCTTGGATTGAAATCTGTCTTGTTTGTACTGACACCAAGCAGCTAATCACCTCTGCAGCGCAGCCCAGCAACTCCAGACCCAGCTGGGTTCTGAACAGCCGAAGCTGCCAGACCCGCCCGAGATGCCCAGATGAGAACAGGCATTGTTTGGTACCAGCTGCTGTGGGGCCCCCCGTCCACACAGGCAGTACCATGGCACTCGATGGGGTGGGTACTGGCGAGGGGTACAGGCTTGGCGGCTGCAGTGTCTCAGCCAGAGGGCTGAGGGGATCTTAAAAAGCTCTAGGGTTGCAGCTGGGAGAACTGAGTGGGCTGGGGTGCCTGGACAGCCCTCCCACAGTCAGGAAAGGGCTGGAGCCACCCTGTGCAAACTTGGGCTAACTCTGGGAGATGGTGATGGACAGGGAAACCTGGCACACTGCAGTCAATGGGTGGCGAGCAGTCGGACACCCCCAGGGGACTGAACAACAATATCCTGCACTCATAGGAAAAAGGGAAGGAAGAGGGGGAAAGATGAGAGTATTCTACATGAGAAAAGGAAAATATTGATGAGCAAAGCCAAGAATCATCAGTCTATTCACATGTCCTGTATCAACTCTGCAGCTGAAGGCATTTCTAATACCCACATCCACAATCCAGGGCTAAGGAATAGATGCTTGGCAGTGACAATGATGCATGCCTGCTGTTCACGCACCTTGGTCTCCCCGAGCTTTCTCACAAAAGGCCATAAAAGCCGGCACAGATTCCACTGGGAGAGTGAGTCTTGGCCACCACACGGATGCGTGCAGGAAATTAACTGGCTCCCTCTCCCCGTCGATTGCATTGTCTGCGGTAAGCAGAATCCTTTGACCTCCAAGCTTCAGGTTCTGAATGATAATATATCAATTGTGAGATTAGAAATGGAGGCTGTAGGTACTTGTCAGCACCTGCACCCTGCAGGAGCTCATTAAACACCTATTATCCCTCATCTTCAGGACTTTCAAAGAGAATCAACAAACGGCCCTCACATCACACCCTAACTCTTGTCTGGAGTTACGCTGGACCACTCAGACTGATGGAGTCAGCTTGAGGTCCTGAGAAGAAAGCCGTAAAGATCAGGACACTGAATGCGTCCCTGCACTGAGGTGACTTAGCAGTCAGCAAGCCCAGAAAGAGGGTCAGCTGATAGAAACAGTCCTGATGCCAGCAGCCTGGCTTTTACACCTCTCTTTGGACAGGCAAAGCATAAAGAGGCAAATCACCAGGTCCAAGTTCATACTCACGCGGGGCCCCAGGCAGGAGGTGCTGGGAGGACTTCACACAATCGCCCTCCCTCTAAGTTCTCATGCTAAGCATCACTAGAAGACCATGGTTCTGGGTCCAGCTGCCCAGCACAGAAGGGGTCCTTTTTCCTGCAACATGAGTTCAGACCATGGATGCTGAAAGGACGAGGCACCTTCCTGGCTACTACCAGAGGTGTCAGAGCCAGGGCCGCATGGAAAAGGGCACTCTGCCCTTGAGTGTCCTCTGTCTCCTAACAGGAGCTTCTGAAGCTCCTGACCTCTGAGCTCACCCACAGAATGAGAACAGCAATGGTAGAAAAGACAAAGCCAGGGCACCTCCCTCGTGGTCCATGGCTAAGAGTCTGCACTCCCAACGCAGGGGTCCAGGTTCGATCCCTGGTCACAGGCATCAACTACAAGTTGGCATGCTGCAACTCAGACCCACCCAGCACAGCCAAGGAAACAAATAAATACCTAAGAAATCAATAAACACACAGCCGGATCTGCAGCTGGCCAGTGATGTAGGGAGAGGCAAAGAAGGCCACCGCCTCAGTTCCATGTGGACCATCGGAGCAGCTGCTCAGAGCAGAGGGGAGACTCAATCCCCCTGAGCTGATGGCAGCATCAGCCCCTTCCTTCCTGGGCCCCACATGAAATGTATAGGCTTTTTCCGACTAAATGAGCAGGAACAGATAGCCCACATGACTGTACTTTTTCTCAGGAATCCTTCCTGATGCACTGGGAAAGGACCTCTGACGCTATACTCCTAGAAAGCAAGTGAGTTTGCCAGGAGGTCTCCAGCCATGGAACCCAAGCCGCTGGGATGGGCCCTGACGAGCTGAATCTCGGTGCAGCCCTGTTTCCTCAGCTCTCAAAGGATAATGGTATTATGAGAATTAAATGAGATAACAGATGAAAAACACTCAGCACAGGGCCTGGCGTGGAGCAGGCATTCCCAAAATGTTCATTTTGAACCAATGATTCCGATGATTTCAAAAAGGAAATGTCAAAATTAGAACCGGAATTTAATTATTCAGGCTTCCTAGAAGGATGCAAATTTGAAAATCACTCAAACTATTTAACATGAGAAAATGAACGTTTCATAATAATTTCCAATTTTAGTGATTCACAGGATCTCCACTGAAGACATTAATAATGGTTTCGTTATTTTAAAACAACACTTTATTATTTAGAAGGAAAGGCTCAGGAGTCAGAATTCTGCTTTTGGTGCCTAGTGCTGCCACATTCAAGCTGTATGACACTGAGAAATTTTTCTAATCTCTCAGGACCTTATAATCAGCTGTGAAGTAAGGACAACAGTTATACTATTTCAGAGGGTTTTAAGAAGATTACAGAGATTAAAGCATATAAAAACCCTAAAACAGTGTTAGACACTATCACGATTCCTACCATTCTTTTCTTAAAATTTAGCTTATTGAAATATAGTTGATTCACAGTGTTGTGTTAATTACTGCTGTACAGCAAAGTGATTCAGGTATACAGATACATACATTCTTATTCACGTTGTTTTCTATCACGGTTTCTCATAGGACTCTGAATATAGTTCCCTGCGCGATACATATAGGATAGGGGAAGAACAAGGTCCTACTGTAACAGTCTCTAATCTCTAACTCCCCACCCCGCCTTCCCCCCGCAGGCCCACTTTGGAAACTGTAAGTCTGTGTCTGTGAGCTTGTTTCATAGGTAAGTTATCAGGGTCATATTCTGGATTCCACATACAAGTGATATCACATGGCATTTGTCTTCTTCTTTCTGAGTTCCCTCACTTAAGATGGTATGCTGCTGCAAGTGGCATCATTTCATTGCTTTCTTATGGCTGAGCAATATTCCATTGCCACATGGAATATTATCCATTTATCTGTCGATGGACATGTAGGTTGCCTCCATTTCTTGGCTATTGTAAGTAATACTGCGGTGAACACTGGGGTACATGAATCCTTTCAAATTATAGTTTTGTCCAGCTATATTCCCAGAAGTGGGATTGCTGTATCATACGGCAGTTCTATTTTTAGTTTTCTGAGGAACCTCCATACTGTTCTCAGTAGTGGCTGCACCAATTTACATTCCCTTTTTCTTCACACCATCTTGAGCATTTGTTATTTGTAGATTTTTTTTTTTTAATGATGGCCATTCTAACTGGTTTAAGATGGTACCTCATTGTAGCTTTGATTTGCTTTTCTCTAATTATGCCTATCATTCTTTGCACCACCATTTGGTCATTCGTGTGACTTTATATGATGATATGGTGACAAAACTTTCCACTCTGTGCGGAATTTCTGTGGGTGTATTAACTGGAGGATTAAGTGGACAATAAATAAAAAGCATTTAGCACAGTTCACGCCACATGGCGTAGAATCACACGGCTGCAACATGATATGTGAAGATGCTGAACTCAGAGATAAGACCAATACAATTCTGTTTGGAAAATATTCGGAACCAAAATTTCTACACACAAATCAGCCAAGCACATGAAATAATTAACTAGAAGAGTATGAATAATGTACGAAAGGACTGCCTTAGTACTTAAGAGACATAAATCACAACTTGGAATTTATAGCCAACAGCAATTTGAAGGCTACATAATGACATAAAATAATTGCAAATAACTGCAAAGAGAAATCCCTGTGGAAATGACAGCTATGTTTAAGGAGACGCAAGGAATGTTAAACATGTGGCAGATTCTAAATTTCCCAGCAAAGGGACTTTTCTAGTGTCCAGTAGTTAGGACTCTGCATTTCCACTGTACAGAAATGTTATTTATTATTAAAATTATTTCCCTAGTCAGGGAAGTAATGCTGCATGGTCTGGGAGAAAAAAAAAATTCCGAAAGAAATATCCCAACAAAGCCAAAGCCTAATAGTCCCATATCATCCACGAGTTCCAGTATGAGAGCAAGAAGGCCAGGCAGAGACTGCGTGGTTCTGACCCCAAACAGGTGTGTCTTTTACTGAGAAGCCTAGGGTTTCTGACATTCCCTCTGGTCCCTCAGCTGATGGAGTGAAAAAGCAAACCAGAGAGAGAGAATTCCGGAGTCTCAGAACCAAGTTTCTCTTTTTACTCTCAAGATGAGTAGATGTCTCAAAGCAAACAACCCAGGCACTTGGTGAAGGTGAAAGCCAGCCCATTTATTGCTAGCTGTTAAAAAAGAAAAAAGAAAGAAAAAGTGGAGAGTGTGGAGGAAAGAGGGACTTATTTTATTATCTACTGCCCTCACAGCATCTTGGCAACCTGAAGATCAAAATAGGCTGATAGAGAGGTCTGTAATGTGAACAGTTGGAGCCCCTGGCTCTTTCCCAAGACCTTGCTGCTTGGCGGTTTACAGCAGCAGGTGCCGGTCCGGGCCACACCGTGACTGGCAGCCCATCTACCATTCCTTGACTCGCTGGGCATGGTGAGTACAGCCCAACCAACTTCTCTTTTTTTTTCTTCCGTTAAGACAGTAAAAGGGATGATTCATGGTACACATGTTACATTCAGCCACAGCTGAGAACAGAACTAGCTCAGAGTGCCACAGCTTCAGGGCAAACGACCCAAAGGAGCTGCTCTGATAATGAGCAAGGCGGGTCTCGAGGGTTGGGGCAACCAGAATGGGCATATATGTTCCAGATCCACTGTGACAAGTTCTAGACAGTCAGCCTGTCGTCCAACAATTTGTAACAGTGTTCCTAGCCTCTGGCTAGTCCTAGTCCTTTGTTTCTGCCTCTGTGGCCTCCACGGTCTACATGTTTACTTGGTCTTTGCCTCATCTTTCTTTTGTATTTCAGCCTGTGCATTCGTTTCTTCCTCTACTTCACTCTCAAGGCACAGAGGTGGTTTCTCAGAAGATGATGCTCAGACCAAGAGCCCAACTGACTTCTTAAAGAATAAGATGGCATTGCAGCTCATTGGGATACCAGTTGCCACCTAATTGCAAAGAAAACTCCAGTTCTTTCTAGTCCATAACTGACTGGCTTTGATGGGATTATACTTTTTGAACATGTTCTGTAAAACCAGAGTGGGGCTGAAAAGTCGTGTACAGTAGCTGTGGGAGCCGAGGGTAGAAACCCTGCCATCCATCCCTTATTAGTTAAATGTCACTTCTCCTTGATTAGTCACTCATTCATTTAGCAAATATTTACCAAACACCACCACATGCTCAACCCTGAGGTGGAAGCTGAGAGCACAAACATAAGCAAATACTCAGCTTCAACAATACATTATTTAAAGAGTGTGATTGGTTTATCCTCAGTTCCACTCAGCAAAGGCACGTCCTGAACTTGTGCTTGAGAAGGGAGATGTGACCTTCCAGTCTTCCTGCTGAGCATCTGTCCTCATGTGCCCTGTTAGTACACGCATCTCTCTGATGCCAAGTGTGATTGCGGGCTAAGCATTTTTCACACGGCACAACCCCTACACGCACTACTCACCTTCTAGACAGCTGAGGAGCATCCTTGGACCCTTATTAGTTAAATGTCACTTCTCCTTGATTAGTCACTCATTCATTTAGCAAATATTTACCAAACACCACCACATGCTCAACCCTGAGGTGGAAGCTGAGAGCACAAACATAAGCAAATACTCAGCTTCAACAATACATTATTTAAAGAGTGTGATTGGTTTATCCTCAGTTCCACTCAGCAAAGGCACGTCCTGAACTTGTGCTTGAGAAGGGAGATGTGACCTTCCAGTCTTCCTGCTGAGCATCTGTCCTCATGTGCCCTGTTAGTACACGCATCTCTCTGATGCCAAGTGTGATTGCGGGCTAAGCATTTTTCACACGGCACAACCCCTACACGCACTACTCACCTTCTAGACAGCTGAGGAGCATCCTTGGATAATCCTCCACCACACCAAGCTTGGTGTTGCAGGCTGCTTGAGAACCAAACTCCCCAGCAAGAGGCAACTGTACTTCAAGGCATGAATCTTAAGGGGTTTGTGTTATAATGGGGTCAGTGGCAAAGCAGGCTTCAGGACAAGGGCACCTGACCTGGCGGGAAGTGGTAGGGGGGTGATGGAAGGGAGGGGCAGGGTTACCCCACTCAAGCATGATATCCCAGGTTCATATTAGAAGATGAGGGCGAGATTTCCAGGCAGAGAAATTACGGTGCTTGGCACTTCCATGGCAGTCCAGGGGTTAAGCCTTCGCCTTTTAGGGCATCCTTAGTGGTTCAGTGGTAAAGAATCTGCCTGCCAATGCAGGAGACACAGGTTCAATCCCTGATCTGGGAAGATCCCACATGCCACGGAGCAACTAAGCCTGTGTGCCACAACCACTGAGCTGACATTTTGTTGCCACTGCTGAAGCCTGTGCACCTGGAGCCCGTGCTCTGCAACAAGAGAAGCCAGCACACTGAAGCTAGAGAGCTGCCCCTGCTCGCCAAAACTAGAGAAAGCCTGCACTCAGCCACAAAGACCCAGCACAATCAAATTAATAAAATTTAAAAAAAGAGAGAGAGCAAGACTTTGCCTTCCCATGCAGGGGGTTCCATCCCAGTCAGAGAACTAAGATCCCAAATGCCTCAGTGCCAAAAAACCAAAAAAATAAAACAGAAGCAATACTATAACAAGTTCAATAATGTCTTTAAAAATGGTCCACATTAAAAAAAAATCATGAAAGAAATCACAGCGCTTATCCTGTGAAAACCATCTCCTGACATTTGGGCTAAAGGCCAAAGGCAACCTCTGTTTCCCTGTGGGCCATTTCTACACGCTGCTTATTTCCCAGGGGGCTTGCTTCCACTGCTCAGTTCTAAAAGTCAGAGAGGTGACTCTTTGACCGACAGTCGTTGATATTAAAAGCTTCCAATACGCCAGGTTTCTCTGAGTGGCTTTCAAACCTTCAATCCCAGTGTTAAAAATCCATCCTTTCTTTAGGTCAATAGCTTAAATTTGCAGAGGACAAGGGGAGACCCCGCTGGTTGCATAAAACTCAGGGTAAATAAAAAGTCTTTAAATAAGAAAAGCAATGTCAGATCTCTGGGTTTGTTATTTGGGCTACTTCCCATGAATCTCACAGAAACGCAGGCATATGGCTGGTACTCCAAGGATGATTTTGGTGTTTAAATTCCGTCATGTGGCCCCAATCCTGGGGCATAGTTTGGAAAAGGCCAAGTGGAACACTTCCCAGATGAAAATCTATCAATGAGACCAAGAAAACAATTTCCTCTGTGACCTGTCTCAGAACAAGAATTTAGGTTTTCATCTTCCCCACAAAGGGATCAGGGGACCAAGCAGGCTGAGTAGTTCGTATTACAGTTTCTTTGATCAGAAAAAATACCTGTTTCCATCAATGCTGGGAGAGGGATGCAGATACTTAAATGCAAGTCTTAGAGCATCGGGTGCTTCTGCTTCCCTCTACAGGGGAAACATCTATTAATATAAGAATATCAAGCTACCCAACACATGGCCTGGCCAGCCCGCTCTGCTGGGTCTCCATAGCCTCTCTCCAGGGCATTCCTTCCTTCTATGCTATGCTAAGTTGCTTCAGTCATGTCCGACTCTTCTCAACTCCAAGTCTGTAGCCTACCAGGCTCCTCTGTCCATGGGATTCTCCAGGCAAGAATACTGGAGTGGGTTGCCATGTGCTCCCCTAGGAGATCTTCCTGACCCAGGGATTGAACTCCTTTATGTCTCTTGCATTGGCAAGCAGGTTCTTTACCACTAGCACCCACTGAGAAGCCCCTTCCTTTCTTTTATTAATAAATCTGGGCCTTATGCTCCCATACTTTGGCTACCTGATGCAAAGAGCTGACTCACTGGAAAAGACCCTGATGCTGGGAAAGACTGAGTGTATAAGGAGAAGGGGATGACAGAGGATAAGATGGTTGGATGGCATCACCGACTCAATGGACATGAGTTTGAGCAAACTCTAGGAGATAGTGAAGGACAGGGAAGCCTGGCATTCTGCAGCCCATGTGGTTGCAAAGAGTCAGACACAACTTAATGACTGAACAAATGCTCTAGAGAGAGACCTTTAGAAAAGTCCTGGATACCTTAAAAACACTCACTGATTCTGTGCTGTTAGGACCTTCCAAAGTCCTCTCTCAAGGATTTCAGTTTAAAAAGATAAACAAAAAACACAGCCCAGTGTCCGTCAAGGAGTGAATGCTTAAACTAACGGTGGTCCATTCATACCATGGAATGTCACTCAGAACTTAAGATCCATGGATTGTTGATACAAGCAACAACTTGGATGGATCTCCAGGGATTTATACTGAGTGAAAAAAAGCTAATCTCAAAGGCTGCATGCTGTATAGATTCTATTTACATAACAGTCTGAAATGACGACATTCCCTAGATGAAGAATGGATTATAGTCGGCCCTTCTTATCTGTGGGTTTTGCATCCATGGAGACGAAGGGCTGACTATACCATGCCAACCTGAGCATCCACGAGGGGTCCTGGAATCAATCACCCTCACATACTGTGGGACAGCTATAGGGGTGGCCTGGGGTTAGAGATTAGGGGAGGTGTGGCTTTACAAGGGTAGCAGGAGGGATCCGTGGGTCAAGACTGGTCTGTACCTAGACTGTGGTGTGGTCACAGGACTCTACCCATGAGATAAAACTGCAAAGACTAAATTTGCATACACATACACATGAGTGCGTGTAAAACCAGAGAAGCCAGCAGGTGAACTGCATCCGTGTCAACTTCTGACTACAGTTATGTGGCGGCTCAGTGGTAAAGAATCCACCTGCCAAGCAGGAGACCCAGGTTCAATCCCTGAGTTGTGAAGATCCCCTGGAGAAGGAAATGGCAACCCACTCCAGTATCCTTGCCTGGGAAAGTCCATGGACAGAGGAACCTGGTAAACTACAGTTCATGGGGTTGACATGACCGAGTGTCTAAAGGAAGGAGTCGGACACGACTGAGTGACTAAACAACAATTATTATGCACTATGTACCACTGGGCATATTTTTGTATTATTTCTGTATTAATTATGTTAATTTAAAATAACCCATATTAATTTCTGTATTTCTGTATTTGTATCTTTCTGCATTATTGCTTATATATGCCAGTGAATGTACAACTGGCTCAAAATTAAAAGTTAACAAAAGGATGCACAGGTCAAGGGAAAGCACAGCTCAGCCTCATTCAGACACGCTGCAGAGCCCTGAGCACTGAAAGGGACGCAGGTGCCCTCCTTGGCACCACCTCTGCCATCACACACAGCTTCTGAGACCACTGGCACCTCTTTATGGATCTTGCCAAAAATTCAGCTACACATCAGAACTAATCAACCAACACCTGGAACGTGAGTTTCACTCAGAAAGATAGAGACTTATCACAGTATTTTTATGAGAAAAATGGACCATGGCTTACATGAACCATATCTATAGTGGGAACTCTAGGCATCTATTTTGTAACCATGGGCCCTGGGCAGTTGGAAATGATATGAATCTCTTGACCTTCCTATTTCTTTCCTTTGTATTTTTCTTCTTTAATTTTCAGGCATATTTTTGTGTGCAACCTAAATATCACACAAATGCAGCCTTTAGTTACATGGACACACATCATATTAGCTCTAAGTGCATAAGCACACTATCCTCTCAAACATCTCCTAATCTTCCCCAAGTGTGGAATAAATTTCAAACCATTAAATAAAATGATCTGATACTGTCCATGCAGATGTTACTAACCCTCACCCCCTCCAATGACATCACTGTTTCCATGGTAACTAATGTACTTCAAAGTAGAAAATGCAGATGATGGCTTTAAAAGGGAAGGGGGGAGGCAGACAAAATAAATGATACAAACCAAACATGTCACAGTGTATGCGGTGATACTGGATGTACCTGCATTACGGGCTGCCAGCTCAGGGACAAGCAATAAATATTTTATGAGAACTGTTATGCTAACAGTCTGTATAACAATGACCTATCAAATTACACAACTGCCTTCAGAAGCATGGCTGCCCCCTTCAACACACATAGGTGAAAGTGTGGTGAAGGTGGGAAAGGGGATGAATCAGGAGGTCAGGACTAACATATATACACAAAACATGGTAATCAACAAGGGCCTACTGCAGAGCATGGGGAACTCTATTCAATATTCGTGTTACAACCTATATGGGAAAAGAATCAAAAATAGATAGATATATGTACATGTATGACTGAGTCACGTTGCTGTACACCTTAAAGTAACACAGCACTGTAAATAAATTATATCCCAATATAAAATAAAAATTTACCAAAAATAAGTGAGTGTTCAATAGCACAGGTACAGAACATGAGCTGAGTTTCAAATCAGAGTCACATACTTTGTTTTACAGTTATGCTATTATTATGTCTGAGAAAAGCTATTTCAGAAATATTTGAATGCCAGGAAGAACGTAACTGCTTACAAGAAAGAAGTGAAGAAAAGTGATAGGGGAAAAGCCTCTATTCTTAGTTCCAACATGTAAGAAAAAGGGATAAAATCTCCAAGAAACACAACATTGTTTTAGCATAAGGCCTTTCTGGTGAAGCGTGGGTACTTCTTTCAGTTGCTGTCCGTATCTCATTATTCGGGTGTTGGTGAATGAAGACTTTTCCGGACGTGAAAATCCATGCTCTCAGTTGTAGGGAAGGCAGCGAGGAGTGACAGTTCTGGATAGTTTGACATAAAACTGGAGTCTGCTTTTAAAACATACGAGAATGTTTGATCTGCCCCTGTCAAAATGTCACTCTTAACACCTGACACTGAAGATGCTCCACAGAAGCTTCCGGAGGTTCCATCGCATATTCCGTACCTGCACTGCGGGAGCCTGTGTTGAGAAGACCATGTGATGGCACCCTGACCTGCCGACACTAAGGAGCCCTTAATACTCGCTTCTGCTGCTGCCTTTGGCCACCACCGAGAACCAGGAATGCAGCTGGAGTCATGGAGCCAATTTAATGCCCAAACCCACACCCTGCTTAAGGTCTCACAAGATGATGGCTTTACTTCTGGGATTCTAGCTCTCGCCCCATCTTGTCAGCTGGTGCTCTGTGTTTCAGTAAACCTGCAGATAGAAGTCCTTCCCCAGGACAATATCTGTGTGGACCTGCCATCTAGTGCACCCAGGATCGGGCAGGTGACCTGCGCACCACCCCTCCACACACACACACACACACACACACGTTGGGCTTCGTGCTCAGGGCAGATTACAGGTCTCCCGTGGCTTTGAGACCCCCTGAGCCACTCTCTTCCTAAAACACCTCTTTCCATAGACACCCTCTCCCTGCCCTTTTTTTTTTTTTTTTGCTGCACTGGGTCTTGGCTCTAAAGTACGGTATGTGGGATCTAGCTTCCTGGCCAAGGGTGGCCTATACTGGCCCCCTGAATTGGAAGCATGGAGTTCTTAACCTCTGGACCACCAGGGAAGTCCCTTCACAGATGACTTTTTGGAAAACGAAACTCTTTTTTTTTTTTTTTTTCCCTAGGAGATTGAGCCTAGAATTCAAGGCCTGCCTTTACCTCACTGTGACCTCCATCCAGTAGCACCATCTTCCTTCCCCTTCTCCACAGAGGGCCACTGCCCAGCCACAGCCCTTCTCTCAGACATCGCCTCTCCTCTCCTACGCGCACGCCTTCTCCCTGCACTGATGATCCCACTTCTTCTGCGGGGTCCACTTCAATGTCCGCTCCTGCCCATCTCCACAAAGGGGTCTTTACAGCCAGCCATCCATACTCACTCACTCTTCCAAGAATCTCGGCCTTTGTTGCTGTTCTGATGTAATTTACAAACATTTGCAGGAAAGTACCACAATGTAAGCTCCTTTGGAGCACAGATTTCTATGTGTTTTGATAATGGCTGGCAAAAGGGCCTGGCAAATCACAGAAGCTCAATAAATAGATCTTGAATTTCTATGGTAGCATCACAGAACACAAACACCTTAAATGTTTTAAGGGCAAGAGAGAGAAGAGAGCAGGGCTGGACATAAAAATTAAAAATATATACAAAAATGGGACTTCCCTGGAGGTCCAGTGGTTAACTTTTTCCAGTGCAGAAGGTGTGGGTTTGATTCCTGGTTGGGGAACTAAGACCCCACATGTCTTGTGAACCAAAAATCAAGACATAAAACAGAAGCAGTATTGCAATAGATTCAATAAAGACTTTAAAAATGGTCCAAATTAAAAAAAAAAAAACTTTAAAAAATATATACACAGAGAACTGCCATCATCACTTGCAGGGACGTCATGCCAAATTAATTAAAACATTAAATACTTATTTAAGCAGTGAGGCCAAAGCCTAAAATATAAGGGAAGAAATTCCTTCCCATCAGAATTTAATGCCTCAGATCAATAAAAACTATCTTAAAGACCAGGAAATAAATCAAGTAATACAAGCCACAAATCATAGAAAATGACTTTGGGAAAGTGGTCTGTTTCGGTCCAAATGCAGAAGAAAGTGATGGAAATGGGATTTCTCACTCCACGGAGTTGAACTGGTTCCATTTGCGTCAAACAGCAGGACCCCAAACATATTGGCAAAAGTAAAATATCTATACTCAGCTGTTAGAGTGTTCATAACCAGGAATTTGAGTAGAAGGAAGGCCTGGGGAACAGCAACTCCTGCCACACAGACCCCATTAACAGGAGATGGCCAGCCCAGGGGAGCTCAGTGTTGCACCCCGCAGGGCCACGTGGGAGACGCCATGCAAACACAGCGGGCCAATTCACTGAAAGACCAGGTCAAATCTCTGCTCAGTCCAGGAACGTCTCCAGGTTGGGGTCTTCAGAATACCTGTGACCACACATGTCCTCTGTTCGCAGGAGGTCAGCCTAAGATCAGCAGAAAGGCCCGCCCAAAAACCAGAGCCAGCCTTACGGTCTGAGTCCGGAAGCCTGGGGCCACTGGGAAAGGTGAGTTGGAAGTGAAAGCTGAAGGCAGGGAGGGGTCCAGCAGGAGGTAGCCTCTCATCTGAGGAGCTGGGACCCCCCTATCAGAGTCCACAACTCTAAGGACTATTTATGCTTTGTAGGTAGTAGATAGATGGGCCCTGGGCTGGACAGCTGGTGTTTGTCAAGTGGAGTAAAACTGAAGCTTTGCTCTCACCCAGACACTCCAAGGACAAAGCTAGTGGCAGAAGCTTAGCTCTGCTGATGTGAAGAGATAAGATAACCACTCCTGAGGTCAAGGAAGTTTCTCGTGTCTGGGGTCTGCACATGCGCAAGAAGGCTCCTTCAGGGTCAAAAAGGGAGAGGGTGCCAACGCTGAATAAAGTGTGGACAGGCACTGGCAGACCTACTGTGGGATCCACCCACAGTGGTGGGGTCCACCTTAGCGAGAAGTCGGGCACTCGTGTTGGGTAGGGCCCTAGGACCAGTCAGGTGTGAAGAAAGAAACAAGGAAATTGGCCAAAGGTACTTGGTCAAAGAGGTAAACAAGATCCGGAAGGACTGTCCTAAATAAGGGGTTTAAATCCCCTTCTCACTGTGCTCCTCCTCGTTAGGAAGGATGCCCATACCCTTGCTCTCTGAATGTGTATTTCCACCCTGCCTCTGACTTATGACACCATATCCAAACCCTTTTTTGCCTCCTGGAAACACTCTTGTCTTCAGTGGGGGGATAAGAGCCAGGGCCACTTTGCATCTAGCCTCCAGACACTGGTGGTCTAGCAGTTCGGATTCTTGGTTTTCATCCAGGCAACCCAGGCTCAATATCAATTCCTGGGCAGGGAATAAGATCTCTCTTAGTGCTCTTTAGGACCGTTCACTGCCGCCTCTGCAAGATCACTTTCAGAGCAGAGATTGGAAAGTGTATCCTGGAAGACACCAGACGGTACACAGTTAAGGTTCTTCCGTCCGCGTGGTCTCTATCACAACCATCCCTGCTGCTGGATCACAAATGGAGCTGAAGACAAGGACCTGGACACGAACCCATGTGTTTATGTCCCAAAAACATGGTGCTCACAAAGCTGTCTGCAGGCTGGATCTGGCTCACGGGCCACAGTTTGCAGACCCTGCTTTAGAGCTTTCTGCACAGTTCGGCTTCTGATTTTCAGCCGTCCCTCCCCCACAGTACTGACCATAAAACCCTCAGGGCAAAAAGGGCCGACAACTGTCTTCAGGGACCCATGGAAGCGGTGACAGTGAGAATGAGGCCGAGATTCATTAAGCACGTGTGCAAACCACCTTGTTCAGCCTTTCACATCTGATGGGTCCATTCATGCCCGCAAGAACCCCTTGAGCTGGGTACTTTTATTCTCTCCAAGTTACAGATGAGGACACTGAGGTCTGGAGGGTGAAAAACCAACCCAGAGTCACGCCTGAGGGCTGGAGCTGGGGTTTGAATCCAGGAATCTACAACCTGGGCAGACAGTGCCCACATCATGCCGGTCAGCCTTGGGCGAAAGGTCATGACCACCGTAAGAGGAAAGCAGGAGCAGCAGAGGCCTGAGAAGTGTCTTCACAGCAGAGGGGCGACCGGGTCCCCAACACTGAGTTATATACGGGGACAACAGTGAAGGCTAAATAGGATAGCGTATGCCAAGCATCAGGCACGTAGCAGGCACTCGACAAACAGGAGAGCTTATCATTACTGATAAAGTGGCTCGCCATGTGCAGCTAGTGGTAAAGAACCCACCTGCCAATACAGGAGACATAAAGACCCATGGGTTCAGTCCTTGGGTCTGGAAGATCCCCTGGAGAAGGGCATGGCAACCCACTCCAGTATCCTTGCCTGGAGAATCCCACAGACAGAGAGCCTGGACGGACGCAGTCCATGGGGTCAGAAAGAGTCGGACACAATCAAAGCAACTCAGCAAGCACGCAGAAGATACCAGCTTCAAGAGAACGAACATGCCTTCCACTTGGAGGTTTGGCTGTCACTACCCATCTCAAGCCAGCAGTCAACCTTAGAACCAGGAACAGGGGACAACCAGGCATTTTATTTTATTAATATTGTAGATGTCACTTTTATTTTTATTTATTTATTTTTGGATGTGTTGACAAGCAGGATCTTAGTCCCCCCACCAGGGATTGAGCCAGTGGTCCCTGACCATTGGACCACCAGGGAAGTCCAACCAGACATTTTAATATGAAACACTTAAAAGAGTGGGGTTTCCCAGGTGGCACTAGTGGTAAAGAACCCTCCTGCTAATGCAGGAGACGTAAAAGACACGGGTTCAATCCCTAGGTTGGGAAGATCCCCTGGAGGAGCAAATGGCAACCCATTCTAGTATTCTTGCCTGGGAAATCCCAAGGACAGAGGAGCCTGACGGGCTACAGTCCATAGGGTTACAAAGAGGGAGACACGACTGAAGCAACTGAGCATGCATTTAGAAGAGTGCCTTACCAGTGACCTAACATAAACAAAATGTAAATCTAGTCAAGAAAAACACTAGTGTTCAATGAGAGGACAAGTTAGATCAAACCAAAAGGAATAACTAGACAAATTCTGAATAGAGAACATTTTGTAGAAGTTTCCTACCTCTGCAAAGAGTCGAAAACCTCTTTAAAAGTCAACATCAGTAGCAAAAAGTGGGGGAATTATGCTAGATTACAAGGTTGTGGTAGGCTTATGTCGATTGCAACAATATTCACAATAGCTAAAATGTGTAAGCAACCTAAGCGTCTGCCAACAGATGAACGGACAAGCAATATTTACAATGGAAGCAATATTTATAGTATATATTTACAATGGAAGATTATTTCAGCTTTTAAAAGGAAGGAAAGGGCTTCCTTGGTGGTCCAGTGGTTACAAAGCTGCCTCCCAATGCAGGGGCATAAGCTCAGCCACTGGTTCAGGAAGATTCCACATGCCGCTGGTCAGCTATGGCCGTGCACCACAACTACTGAAGCCCGCGTGCCGGGAGCCCATGCTCCGTAACAGAGAAGCCACCACAATGAGAAGGCCGTGCACCACGATGAACAGCACCCCCACTTACCCAAGCAGAGAAAGCCTGAGCGTAGCAACTGAGACCCAGCACAGCCAAAAGTAATAAACAAACACACCTTAAAAAAAAAAAAAAAAAGGAACTTCTAAAGTACAGTTCAACAGTACGTGAAGGGAAATAATTAATTCAGAGGCAAAAGAACAAATACTGTATAATTCCATTTACATGGGCTATCTAGAGTATTCAAATCATAGAGACAGAGAGCGGAACAGTAGTTGCCAGGAGCTAGGAGAAGGAAATAGAGAGTGTTTAATGGGCTCAGAGTTTCAGTTTTTCAAGAGGAAAAGAGTTCTGGAGATGGATAATGGTGATGGTTACACAACAACATACATGGACTTCATGTCGCTGCACTGCACGCTTAGGAATATTAAAGATGGTAAGTTCCATGTTACATGTATTTTATCACAATAAAAAGAACTGAAGAAAAAGAGACTGGAAGTCCTATAATAAGTGAAATGCAAGATCTTTCATCGGTTTGTGGCTGTTAGAAAAGAGACAGAGAGTTCTAGAGATGGAGCTAGCAATGCCCAATGGAGATATTTTGGCAACACTTGGAGAAATTTGATAATGTAGCAGGCATGAGTTGAAATGAGGGGATATTATCAGGAGTGATAATAAGGTTGTGGTTTCATGGTAAATGATCATACCTCATGGAGAGGCATAACAAAATACCAAGGTGTGAAGTGTCTTCATTTCTATAGTTATAAGTGGTTAAAAAATGCACATTCATATGCTTGCATGTGTATAGATGTTGTTGTTTACTCACTAAGTCATGTCCAACTCTCTGCCATCCCGTGGACTGCAGAACACCAGGCTTCCCCATCCTTTACTGTCTCCCAGAGTTTGCTCAATTCACATCCATTGAGTTGGTGATGCCATCCAACCATCTCGTCCTCTGTCCTCTGTGTGTATATATATGTGTGTATATATGAAGCAAACATGCTAAATGTTAATAATGGTTCAGTCCTAGATGATGAATACATGGGTGTGTTCACTGTACTATAATTTCTAATTTTGTTTCATTTGAGACTTTACAATATAGAATTAAAAATGAATGTGGGGTAAAAAATGCCCACCTATCTCCCAGGGTTATATAAGGCTTAAATGACATAAACCATGACTACAGTTTGTAACCCATTAAACATTCCACACCAGTAAGACGGTGGCTTTGTATTCATTTTTGGTGTCGATAATAAAACTGAGACCTATGGTAAATAAATGATTCCCCAACCAGGCCTCTTTCAATAAAGATAAATCTATTCTCAGAAAGTCTGGTGAAACACTTTTTGAATAAGGTACACGTAATTTTGTATTAAGGTTTTGAAAAATGTCTATCTGATGAAGAAGTGAACATTAATTAGAGTGTCTGTTCCCACTGGCACGGAGCAGTCTGTAATTTTGTGGGGGTTGTTACGGCAGAGTTATTACATAATGGCCCTTGTTTGTGAGTGGCTGTTTAGACAGAGAATGCAGTCAAGGGCTGAGCACGCAGGTAGCAACATGCTGGGAGCAGGGACCCTGTGACAACAGCTCATTTCCAAAAGCTCGCCTCACCTGTAAAGGCCACCCTGCACTCAGGGGGAAGGAGGACATAGATAACACACTTCTCTGGTCTAATGAAGTCATGCTCAACCTTCGTGACCTTTTTCTGCAGTTAAAAAAAAAAAAAAAGAACAGCCATTTTCTCTCACAAGGAGTAATGTGTTACAGTGATAGGAAAACATCAAACCTACTTTACTTAAGCACTCGATTCAGCTGCAGTTTCTTGAGGTGTCATCTGAGAAAAGAAAAGCGATTTCAGAGCAAATGAAAACTGACAGGCCCAGGATCAAACACCCCTTCTGTCCATGTGGGCCAGGCATTCAAATTCCCGAGTCCTAGGATCCTTGGTTGTTGAATAGAAATAACAGTATTTATCACACCAGGTGTCATGAGAGCCAAATGCAACCATGTACATAGTTCCTGACCCCTGTGAGACTCTCACAAAATGTCCGTTCCCCTCCCCTCAGCGACCATCCCCTCTAATCTCCTTATTCCATTTCACTTTGAAAAGTAAAATAGGTAAGACATGAGAGGGACTTTTCTGGTGGCCCAGTGGCTAAGACTCCGCGCTGCCAATACAGAGGACGCAGGTTTGATCCCTGGCTGGGGAACTAGATCTCGCATGCGGCAAGTAAGATAGAAGATCCGCTGAGCCACAGCTAAGAGCCGCTCTGAGTGCAGGTCAGGAAGCAACAGTTGGAACCAGACATGGAACAGACTGGTTCCAAATTGGGAAAGGAGTACGTCAAGGCTGTATATTGCTATCTTGCTTATTTAACTTCTATGCAGAGTACATCATGCAAAATGCCAGGCTGGATGAAGCACAAGCTGGGATCAACATTGCCAGGAGAAATATCAATAACCTAAGATATGCAAATGACACCACCTTACTGCAGAAAGCGAAGAGGAACTAAAGAGCCTCTTGATGAAAGTGAAAGAGAAGAGTGAAAAAGCTGGCTTAAAACTCAACATTCAAAAAACAAAGATCATGGCATCCTGTCCCAACACTCCAGGGCAAATAGATGGGGAAACAATGAAAACAGTGACAGACATTATTTTCTTGGGCTCCAAAGTCACTGCAGTTGGTGACTGCAGCCATGAAATTTAAAAAACTGCTTGTTCTTTAGAAGATAAAAGCAGAAACATGACTTTACTAAGGTCCGTCTAGTCAAAGCTATGGTTTTTCCAGTAGTCATATATGGATGTGACCATAAAGAATACTGAGCACCAAAGAAGGGATGCTTTTGAACTGTGTGTTGAAGAAGACTCTTGAAAATCCCTTGGACTGCAAGGATATCAAACTAGTTAACCTTAAAGGAAATCAGTCCTGAATATTCATTGGAAGGACTGATCTGAAGCTGAAGCTTCAATAATTTGGCCATCTGATGTGAAGAACTGACTCACTGGAAAAGATCCTGATGCTGGGAGGGATTGAAGGAAGGAAGAGAAGGGGACAAGAGAGGATAAGATGGTTGGATGGCATCACTGACTCTATGTACATGAGTTTGAGCAAGCTCTGGGAGTTGGTGATGGACAGGGAAGCCTGGCATGCTACAGTCCATGGGGTTGCAGAGTTGAACAGGACTGAGTGACTGAACTGACTGAAAGTATTTTTACTTTATTAATAAGTAAAATAAAGTCATGAAAAATCTGAATTTATATCAGCAAAACAAAACTGTAAACAACCCGTCATACAGAAATAAGGGGATGAAATAGAACAAAACATAGTGGATCAGTGGTGAAGAATCAACCTGCAATGTAAGAGACACAGGTTCAATCCCTGGGTTGGAAAGATCCCCTGGAGAAGGGAATGGCATCCCAGTCCAGTATTCTTGCCTGGAAAATACCATGGCCAGAGGGGCCTGGTGGGTGGGGTTACAAAAGAGTCAGACATGAGGGAGCAACTAAACCACCACCACCATTCAACCTTTGAAAATGATACTTCTCCATTAAAATGGTACAAACTTCCACACAAAATCTCACTCTTCTGAAACTTAACCAAATAAAAAAAGGTGGGGGCGGGGGGATAGATCAGAAATAAAATAATTACCAGTCAAAAAACAAATAAGAGAATGAACCCACCCCAGGGTCATAAAACCAAATGCTGCCTCCCAAGAAAAGTGAAGAAAATTTCTAAGAGCAGAACAGAATGGTATAGTGTAGCAAGGCTCATAAGTCTGTATCCACCACCCTCAGGAAAATGAGCCAGTGAATAAATTAATGTCCGAGAGCTGTCATTAATATCGCATGTCTGGAGAAAAGCACCCTGATAGGTATCCGTGTATTCCTCTTTTCTCACTGTGAAAAGTGACAGCATCCACACGGGAGGAAAGGCTGAGGAGGAGCTGTGAGCCATGCGGCTGCTTATCCCTGCGGAAGGAAGGGACGGCTCCAGGAGGGAAAGCCAGGCCACAGAATACCGCCCATGGATACGCAGGGTGCGCCCCCACAGGAAGACGGAGTCCGCTTAAAGGACCTTTGAAAGATCCCCGGAGCAAACGCCACCAAGCCCACGTCTTCTGGCCGGAGCTCGTCTGCACCCTGTGCGCCACCTGCCACAGCTCAGCTCGTCCTGGATGCTCCATGTCTTCCGGCCACAGAAAGCATCAGCAGAAACAACAGCCTTCAGACTCTAACGGGGCGGTCGGCGGGGAGCAAAGAGAAGCTTCAGCTGGAGAATACCCACACCCAGAACAACAAAGATCTGGGCAGACTCACTCTGGCAAGAACTAAGCGGGGAAAAAGCCAACAAAAAAGCATGGCAGCTATAAACACAGACTCCTGAAGGAAAGGTAAAAATGGAACACTGAATCAAAGACAAAGCAGCGTGGGACTTCCCTGGTGGTCCAGTGGTTAAGACTTCACCGTCCAGTGCAGGGCTGGGGGATCCACCCCCTGGTGGGAAAGCTAAGATCCCACGTGCCTCGGGGCCAAAACGCCAAACCACAAATGACACTGAAACTAATTCAATAAAGACTTTCAAAATGATCCACCTTAAAAAAGAAAAAAAAAAACTTATAAAAAAAATATTCAGCCTAAAAGAAAGAGGATTCCCCTTAAAGGATCTTTGAAACATAAAAACTTTATGTGACTATGAGTTCAATTAACTGAAAAGTCAAAGCAATATTAACAAACACAAACAAAGAGGAATGAGACTGTAGACCTAAAGAAATAAATTAGAGATTAAAATAAACACTAGAGATAAATATATAAAATAAAATCTGTATAGAACAAAGAAAAGGTGGCTTCGAACCAACATACTGACTAGAGGGAAGGGAGACATCAACACAGTAAATATGGGCCTAAAATCAGAGATTAAAACAATCAAAGGAAAACCAATAACCATAAGGAGTTCAAAAACAATCCAACATAGATAACTGACATGGTTATAGCAGGAACTCCGCATGCAGAACCAAGAAAGTATAAAAGGCAGCAAAAGAAAAGTGCCCTGAAATTAATAAAGAATGGACTCTGTTAACTGAATGAAAACATCAAGTTCCAGAAATGTATAGCATACGTTTATGAACCAGTAACATATACGGTGACTAAGTTATATGTCCAGGATTAAAAAAGAATTGCCCAGGCATCTCATCTATAAGCAAACAATCTATAAAGGAGAAAAACAGACTGGCCATGGACTCCTCTACAGCAATGTTCAAGGGCAGAAAACAGTGGCCTCGTTCCAGTTTTCATTCAGTCTTCTGTTAATTTCTTTAAATCGTGTTTATTTGTTTCTGGTTGTCCCGGGTCTCCATTGCAGTCCGGGCTTCTCTCTGATGGCAGCGAGTGAGCCTCCTCTCCAGTTGTGGTGCTGGGGCTTTCCCTCGTGGTGGGCTCCCTTGTTCTGGAGCATGGACTCTGGGGCATGCAGGCTTCAGCAGTACGTGGGCTCAGCAGTTTGGCGGTATGTGGACTTGGTTGTGGCTCTCAGGCTTAGTGACTCCACAGCATGTGGAATCTTCCCGGATCAGGGATCAACCCCACGTTTCCTGCATGGGCAGGAGGATACTTTACCACTGAATCACCACAGAAGCCCTACATCTTCTATTAAACTTGACTGAAACTAAACTTTTCATTTTAAGAACATATATCTTATAAAGTATGTCCAGCAAGCCTGCCATTTCTCCATGTAAGCACAAAAGAACTCTGCAATGGTATGCTGCTGCTGATAATTATAAGGAAAAGAAAGCATCACTCAGTTGTGACTGACTCAGTGACCCCATGGACTGCAGCCCACCAGGCTCCTCTGTCCATGGGATTCTCCAGGCAAGCATACTGGAGTGGGGTGCTGTGCTCTCCTCCAGGGGGTCTTCCCAATCCAGGGATCAAACCTGGGTCTCCCACCTTGTAGGGGGAATCACTCTAAACTCCTTCTAGAATTCATAGCTTGATCCATGCTAGAGGAACCTCTCTACCTTAGAAGTCACTGAGAAAAAAACCACCTGTTCTTCCAACTTCCTCACTCAGTCCTCCCCAAAGGGGCCTGGAGTGACTTACCAAATCAGTAAGGCTGAGAAAGAAACCTAGTAAGCTTGCCCAATCTCTTCCTCTCCTCTGTGAATAGTCCTCAGGACAGACACATTCTTTGCTCCTGTGGGAGCCAAGCTGAGTGGGTTTGCCCCTGCAGGGACACACAGCTTGTCACTCCGACTTGAAGCAAAGTAGCAAGAAGCCTGAATCTGTCCATAAACTAAGTTTTCCAGCCCCAACTCCAAATGTTTCCATATAAATTCCAAGATGCTGCTTTTATACTCCTGTAGTTGATGTTAGGTCTACCACCCAATTGATTCTTAATTGGTGAAAAAAGGAAGTAGAAAGGTGATTATCACTCTCAAACCCTGACATCCATCATGATTATTTCTGAATGGTAGGATTTGGAGTTCCTTAAGTGAAGAGGAACTAAAAAGCCTCTTGATGAAAGTGAAAAAGGAGAGTGAAAAAGTTGGCTTAAAGCTCAACATTCAGAAAACTAAGATCATGGCATCTGGTCCCATCACTTCATGGCAAATAGATGGGGAAACAGTGGAAACAGTGTCAGACTTTATTTTTCCGGGCTCCAAAATCACTGCAGATGGTGATTGCAGCCATGAAATTAAAAGATGCTTTTAACTGGAAGGAAAGTTATGACCAACCTAGATAGAATATTGAAAAGAAGATATATTACTTTGCCCACACATGTTTGTCTAGTCAAGGCTATGGTTTTTCCAGTAGTCATGTATGGATGTCAGCTGGACTGTGAAGAAGGCTGAGCGCCAAAGAATTGATGCTTTTGAACTGTGGTGTTGGAGAAGACTCTTGAGAGTCCCTCGGACTGCAAGGAAATCCAACCAGTCCATCCTAAAGGAGATCAGTCTTGGGTGTTCACTGGAAGGACTGATGCTGAGGCTGAAACTCCAATACTTTGGCCACCTCATGCAAAGAGTTGACTCACTGGAAAAGATCTGATGCTGGGAGAGATTGGAGGCAGGAGGAGAAGGGGACAACAGAGGATGAGATGGCTGGATGGCATCACCAACTTGATGGACATGAGTTTGAGTGAACTCCAGGAGTTGGTAATGGACAGGGAGGCCTGGCATGCTGTGATTCATGAGGTCGCAAAGAGCCGGACATGACTGAGCGACTGAACTGAACTGAAACTTTCTTTATTCAATGTTTTCTTCATTTTAAAATTCTTCATAATGAACATATATTATTTTTACAAAAACAGGAAGGTCATTTTTCTTTCTTATTCTCGTACAAAAATTTTTTTGGTCCAGTTATATTGAGATAAAATTGACATACACCTGTGTTTAAGTGTAAAGTGCACATAGTGATTTGACTTATATATGTCGTAAGATGATGACCACAATAAGTTTAGTGAACATCCATCTTCTCATACAGATAAAAACGAAAGAAATAGGAGAAAAATTTTTCTTTCCTTGTGATGAAAACTCTTAGGATTTCGTCTCTTAACAGCCATCATGTGTAACAGACAGCAGTGTTAATTACATTTATCATGTTGTGCAAAACATCCCTACTACTTATTCAACATAACTGGAAGTTTGAGCAATTTGACTGTTTTCATTCATTTCTCCCTCCCACATCCCTGCCTCTGGTAACCACAAATCTGATCTCCTTTTCTATGAGTTTGCTTTTAACGTATAATTGACCTACAACCCTACATAATCTCCCAGTGTACAAGGTAGTGATTTGATGTTCTTTCTATACATTTCAAAATGACCATCTTGATAAGTCTAGTTACCATAAGGTCATTTTCCTTTAAAACCAGGACTCCAGAGACGAACATCTAATGTAACAGAAAGTGGTCGCAATGGTTTAGGGGAAAGAGCAGGTTCCAAACAGAATGTGTAATGTGATATGATTTATTATGAATATAATTAACAAGAGCAACATACTGCAGAGAGGTGCTGGCTAGGCACTTTGAATAGATTACCTCATTTGGTAGCCTCAAGCTCATCTGAACAGGTATATTCACTACCACATCCTCAAAGCCGTGAAAGAACGTGGGTGGGTAGACCCGGAGAGACTGAAAGTTCACCCAGCAAAAAGTCTACAGTGTGACTCCAGGTCACAGCATCACGGGTGACGTTTGCTTCTTCTTCACTTTGTAATGCATCTATAATTCTTTGTATTTTCCAAAATTTTAACACACATATTCCTTGCATAACAAGTAAGACAATAAGGTCTTTGTGTTAAGAAAAAAAAAAAAGCCACCAGCATGAACTTGAAGTTCAAGTTAATGGTAAACCCAAGCAATGTGGCCACACAGGGCTTCGAGACATCTCAGCCCATGCTGGAATCAGCCGTGTGGGGCAACAGGTGTGAGTCCACAGGCCAGGGAGGTATTCCAGCCAGACCCCACACACCCTCCGCAACAGCCTTTGAAGCTGAAGGACAAACATGCTCAGTAAATCCACCAGCCTCCTAGTCCCCACGTCATGGGGCCTCATCCCACTAACCAGCCCTGTTCCTAGGATATCTTCTCTCTGGACTCTCCCAGGTCCTAACTCCTGGGATCTGCGAATGTGACTTTATTAGGAAACAAAGTCTTAGCAGATGTAATGATGACTGTTCCAAGGATGAGTGCCCCCCCACCCCACCCCAGCCCTACTCCGCCCCAGCAGCTTGCCAAGTTCTTCTCAAGGAGAGCAGGAGGGGAAGTTTGAATGGCCTCCATCCAATTTTTAAACTGAAAACCACACGCCCACTTTTTGCTTGGAGATGTTTCCTGTGTGTGAACACAGTTTGTTCTGTTACCAGCTTTAAAGTTATCCAGAACTGATATATCCAAGGCCAAGCTAAAGTGTTTTTCTTTCTTTTTTTTTTTTTTTAAAGTCCAATAGGAGAGGATCTATCCTAATGCTGGCTCATCTTGCAGAAATCTCATTTGGAGATAAGAGAGAGGATGAAGACAGAGGTGTCATTGTGTGTGGATGGCAAGGTCCCCCTCCTCCACTGCTCCCGTCCCCCTGAACACAGCGCTCGGGACCCGGGGCAGCCTCCTGCCCCTCAGCTCCATCATGCAACCCAGCCATGCCTGCTCCTAGCCCCGTCTGAGGATGTGGCCTCCTTCCACACGCTCAAAGTCTCACGTCTAGCAGCATTTTCAGGCACTACTTCAAAGTGGGGTGCTGGTGAGGGGGGAGAAGGACAGAAGACTGGCCAAGAGAGACACCAACAGCCCCCACACTGCTGGCTGGAGCTGAGGCTCCCTGGTGCCAGCCCTGGCACGCTCCAGGATGCGGCCGTGGCCCCCTGTTCCCAGCATGCCTCTGCTCCATCAGGGGCTCCCCAACTCCACCCCACATCCAAGACTCTCTCTAGCCAGACTCTTTCAACACTAACCCTGACTGCTCATTCCCTTAGATCGACCCTGGACAAAGTCAAGCAAATTATTCTCCATCTGCAACCATAACCATTTCCCTCATCCTCCCAAATCCATCTCCATCACCACCTCCCCCTGACACCAGCGCTTTGCTGCTATGGTCAGAGATCATACCACCCTGGGTAAATACACCCGGACCAGCTTCGAGGCTCTGAGAGGGTTGACCCCACTGCCTGGCCTGGGACCTAACACAGTCAAATGAATGAGTAATTAATGAAAACATTATAAAAACAGGCCATCTCCCCCACTGAAATGTATCAACACCATGAGGGCCAAGAACATGCCTTACTCAACTCTATATTGCTTACAGCACTTAAGGAAGTTGTCCAAGTTAATTAGTTTGGCAGAGACCAAGCCGAAGTCTTTACAAGGAGTGTGTGCTGGGAAATTCCGAGAATCATGCAGCTCCCACGTCCACCCAGAACCATGGAGATGAATGAGGTGAGAAGGCAGATGTCTGGTCCTCACAGAACACCAAATCTCAGACTGGCTGGCACAACCCTAAAGTGTCTGTCAACCTCACCGAATCAGACTGGGCTTCAGGGAGGAGATGGGGACTGTTGTACATTTCATCAGTTGTGAATAAGTCCCAAGTGTAACAGACGGGGGACATGAGCTGCAACAAACACACCCCCACACAACATCCATATACATATAATGCTCACTCGTATGTATTTCTAGGCTTTTTAAAACACACTTTGCCCTTCATCAAATGACGTGATCATCTAATGCAACCTCTGCATTCAGCTATGCCCAGAATACAGAAAGGCGTGTTCAGAGCCACGCAGTAATCCAGCAGGCCCACTCCCACAAGCCACACCAGCCCCTCGCAGAGAGAAACACGGTTATCTTCTTATAGAAAGCAAGCAAGGGATTGTCGCAGGGCAGCATTTCCTCTAAGACAGAGCTTCCCAGTTAGAGAAACTCTCCGACCAATATCCCATAATCTTCTTACCCACTCCCAAACTCTAAAAAGGCAGAGTTTGTCCTTTTCTTTCCTTTGTACCTTTAGACTGTTTTCAGGTCCTTTGCTCTTTTTCTTTCCTGGCATAATGGGTCGAGTGTGTGTGTGTGTGTGTGCACACACGCGCTCAGTCACTCAGTCATGTCTGCCTCTTCGTGACCCCATGGACTATTGCCCACCAGGCTCCTCTGTCCATGAAATTCTCCAGGCAAGAGTGCTAGAGTGGGTTGCCATTTCTTCCTCCAGCGGATCTTCCCAACCCAAGGACTGAACCTGTGCCCCTTGCATCTCCTACACTGACAGACTAAGCCACTTGGGAAGCACTAATGGGCTGAACACGTTCCCCCCTACCCTGCCCCCCACCAAAAACATGGTGAAGACCTAACTCCAGGGATCTGTGAATGTGACCTCATTAGGAAACAAAGTCTTAAGAGATGTAATTAAGGTCAGATGTGGTATTAGAGTTAGGTCCTCATCCACTACCACCTTATAAGAGGAGGAGAGGGTCACACAGAGGAGAAATGCCATGTGACCACAGAGTCATACATTAGCGGGTACAGCTGCAAGCTAAGAGACACCGGGCATCAAGGGCCACCTCCAGAAGCAGAAGCGAGGAAGAGGCAAAAGAGGATTCTTCCCAGCGTCTCAGAGGAAGGGTAGTCCTGCTTTCACCTTGGTTCAGACTTCTGGCCCCCAGGACTGTGAGAAAACAAACCTGTTGCTTGAAGCCACTCAGTTAGGGATGACTTGTTCCAGCAGTCCCAGGAGACCACATACCATACCTGGTTCCTTCCTTCAGAAACACCCACAGAAATACACTCATAATCATCCACCTTCCCACCTCTGAGTTCAGCTCCCCACCCAAGGATAACTGTCAAGGTTACCTTATCTTTAATACACATCACATCTTTCTACATCTAAGGGAGAAAATATTACCTGATGGTGATCTAACATCTGAGAGGCCCAAAATGTTTAAGAATGACCCTACTTCCCATGGAAGGAAAGGTTTAAATAAACACAAAGAGCCCACTCCCACTGAGATCAGATATAATAGAGCTCAGGACGGGTCCCAGACAGCAACAATCACCATGCAGTCTGTGGTGAAGGATGGGATTGGATTGTTAGGGCCTGTAGGTGGTAAGGACTCACTGCCTCGACCCCTGAACAAGGACGGTGGGAAGCCAGCAGAGGGGAGCTGGATGGAGCTGTGAACGGTGCCTGGGGCATAAGCCTGGCACAGAGTCCCACTCCACAGTGATCCGGGTTTGGACTCCCAGGAGCACGCCCTCATGGGGGTCTCACGGACCCGACTGTGACATCCTGCCAGGCTGGCGAAGCCTGGTTCTGTTGGGGTCAGGGGCCAGTGCGGGGAGGTCAGAATAAAAATGGATGAATGAGCAGGAGGCGACAGAGCTGAGCTGACCACCGTGACCCTCGCTGTTCTCAGCCGGCACAGAGGGAAAGGCAACCACAAAGGTGACAGACCTCAGCAAGAACTCTCAGCTTTCTTAAAGCAAAGGATCTAAAATGCTTTACTTGCCATGTGGAATTGTTTCCCTGATGGCTTGGGGTGCCAGGACCCTGGGGTTATTTTTAATTGGCTGCATTGGTGTTATTATTCTTAAATGACGAAAACATTCCCCAAGGAAATCTAAAGTATCAGAAGACAGATAAATATAAATGCATATATTTTTATCTATTACTAGATTAAGGATAGGTAGTGTTTCCTACCGGGAAACAATTCTATTTAAAAGAAAAAAAGAAGGGATGCTTTAAAAGGCAGTGAGAGAAATGAGTGTTTTCCACCCTCAGCATTCACTAAAACATTTTTAATTATACATGTTCTAATCATTATGTCCCAAAATAAAATCTGTCCTGTTTACCTGCTCATGCCGGTTGGCTACTGTTGGCAGCTCTGGAGCACATTTAGGTAAGTGACTTAGTGCTGAACCCTGATTCTGCTGAAGATGCAAGTAATTCACAAACATAGAGCTTTCCACACAGACGTTAAGATCGGGGCTCCCACGCAGGCCAAGGCCAACCTCAGGACACAGGCCCGTTAGACCATCAATCCACCTGTGCATCTCACAAGTTCCACGGGCTACCTTTGGACTGAGCCCAAGGGCTGCTGGCTCCATGCGCCACTATGAGTCCAGCGGCAGCAAGGCAGACCTCCCCAGCCGCAGCCGGCAAAGCTGCAAAACTGCTCGAGGACTTCTTGATCTATTTATATGCGTTTCCACCACACTGGCAAAGGTAAAGAGAAAGTGTTAGTTGCTCAGTCATGTCCGACTCTTTGTGACCCCATGGATGGTAGCCTGCCAGGCTCACTCTGTCCTTGGGATTCTCCAGGCAAGAATACTGGAGCGGGTAGCCATTCCCTTCTTCAAGGGATTTTCCCAACCCAGGAATTGAACCTGGGTCTCCTGCATTGCAAGCAGATTCTGTACCACCTGAGCCACCAGGGAAGTCCCGGCAAAGGTAAAGGGAAGGCACTAATTTATCTTTTTGTTGTTGTTGTTTGTTTTCAAAAGAGATCCTCCTGCAGTCTGGCTGAAAAACCTGTTGTTGGCACATTAAGCCTTGCAACCAACAGTTTTTACCAGCACTAGGGAGGCCACCCAACACGCCACATTGTGAGTCTTGCCCCAGATTTTTTGCAAGGGAGGTCTGAGGCTCTTCTGTAGCTATTTCAACTGGTCTCGTTCCCTTTATGTCTTTTTTCTCCAGTGTTCACCACGGCCACAAAATAACCTCCTTGGCTACAACTCAGGGGACTGGGAATCTGAAATTGACCCTGGAGCGTGCTGTGCTATGTACCCGCCTTGTGTATGGCTCTCAGAAGAGGATGATGTCACGAGCCACACTGAAACACACGCCAATTATAGCAAACAAGACAAAGTCCACCCCACGTGCCATCAACATCCCAAGTGCCAAGATGGCAGTGCTTCAAGAAATGAAATGACGGAAGATAAAGCCCACTCCATCAACAGCAATCATCCCACACGTTCCGCTGAATGGCATGAGCCATCTCTAAGGCCAACCTTAATGGACATCCACCTCCTGCAACGTTAAGTACTGTGGTGACCTCAGACCTAGCCTTTGCAGCCCTGGAGAGAAAGGGGGGTGCTGGTGCTGAAGCAGGGTGCCGACTGCCTGGGGGCAGAGCTCTCAGCAGCTCTGTGGGTCTACTTCAAACAATTCTCTGACCCAAAAAGTCAACTGAGAGCTGAACTAATCAACACCATTCTTTATTATACAGGTTGCATCACAATAATTGAATCTTACATAATAAAAACAGGTGCGTCCGTGCTGCTTTGAGATTTTTATCTTCATTAAGGGAATTCTCAAACATGAGATTTCAGGTACAGTACTTTCAAGCTTACATAATCAGTTAGAGGGCGGCTTTCCAATTTCAACTTGGTTATATTCAAGCTGGTAATTTCTCATTCCAATCAGCTGAGAATGGAGACTCGCAGCCAGAAGCGGGGAGGGGGCCAACAATTAGAAAGAGCCTGCCTATTTTACAGGAGCCTTTTCCAAAGGTGGGGAGAAAGACAATACCATTGGCAGGAACATTTTACAATAGTCTTTAATTGAAAAACATGAGAGGCCGCTGCTTTCCCTCCCCAACCTTGCAAGTGTAGAAATGGAGGTGAAAAGACTCATTTCTACCTTTCTCCAGTTCCTGTGGTTGTGTGAGCAGAGATGCAGGAAGGAACTGGCTATTCTGTTCTGTATTATTCATTACAGCCCCCAGGACTGTCTGTCGAAAGCCTGCTCAGCTTCCTATTTCTGCTAACACTGCACAGCTTTAGGTGGCTCAGAAGTGACAGCCACACGGGCTTTGTGGTTTCAAGGGTTACCTGGACAGCCAAGTTCATTATCCAGAGACCTGTCCCAAAGGGCAAGCCGCCAGACGATTTAGAATCTGCACGCAGTACAGAACTCCCCAGGGAGCGTGGATGGATACAGACGTGAACAGAGAGGCACTCTTGGGCTTCTGAGTGGCCCTGCTACTGCCCACAGCTGGGACCTTCTGCCACATCCTTGTGGAGAGAGTGCCGCACCACTGTCTCCTTGGATGGGCCTGAGGCCACAGCCAGCTCGTGGCAAAGATTCCAGCAAAGCTGACCTGGAAGTAAGACCCTCTCCTTATAGAGGTGCTCTCTTTGACTGTGTTACCTGTAACTTAAGATGCCAGGTGGGATAAGGCATCCCCAAAAGGAGGAGGTACTGCAGAGCCATTGTCAGGGTATTTACAGCAGAATCATCTTGACGGCAAAGGGAAGAATGGGCCCACGCCTCCCTGCTGCCCCTGCTTCAAACAGCAGGGCCCACAGCAACCTAGGTTGCCTCTTGTCATCTGGTATTTCCAACGAGTGTGGACTGGAAGGGATAAATGAGAAAATTCTAACGTCCAACTCTCATAACTTAGCCAGTGAAATAACTCTTTCCTGTTTGGAGAGGGATATCCAGTCATTTAAGAAGTTGCTGGGTTACCATGATCTCTACTAAACAGCAAGCAACTCAACAGTCTGTCAGAAAGGGCTTCCCTTTTCAGAAGGGCTTGACTCAAGTCACAAAGAAGAACTGAAAGAAAGAAGCTGGGAAGAGCCGATGACAGAGTCTGCCCACATCCATCGGGCCACGGGCCACTTCCGCTCTGCACGTTGTGACGAAATCCCCGGAAAGAAGTCTCTCGTGCTTGATCACTCCACAACTGTGGCTGCAGAAAGTTCAGTGCTTTAGAAAGCTGACAGGTTCTTCCCTCAGGGAGCCACCAGGGTTTGGGGTTCATGGGTCCTCAGCGTGTGTGTTCTTGCGATGCCTGTGGCATTTGAAGGTGAGCCTAAGAACTCACCTAAAATAAACACAGCAACTGGCTGGACAGAGAAGGGCCCAGTTCAGGCCCTGTCCTTCCCAAGGACCGGACTGACCTGGCTCGAGGAGAGAAGATTCAAAACCACTGACGGGAGGAGAGTGGCGCCGGGCGGTACGTACCCGGCTGTGTGACCCCTGCAAGCCGCAGGCCCTGATGGACGTGTCCACCAAACAGGCAACAAGACTGTCAGGATCTCCTTCACTCTGCTTCTGAGAAACCAAAAAGGACCACAACCAGGGAACTGCCCACAACTGCGTCTGCTGAGCCCTGCTGATACCAAGCAGGGTTCTGTGGGGCTCCTGGCCTTTCTGTGTCCCCCATTTCTTTGATTACAGGGAACAACCTTCATGCAGCCTCCACGACTTTGCCCAAGTTCCAAAGAGCAGATTCAAGCAGTTGTTAATGAGGGAAGGAAGAGGATGTGAGACCCAGGAGAAACAAACAGTCAAGAGAAGCCTTAGGGCAAGATTCTGGTTCCTCATCAAGGCATACACACAAGCATATCTTTGAGCTATTCTATAGAGCCTGAAACCCCCTCCAATGGGAGAAATTAACAATTAATGATGGTAGGCTGCACCAGCATGCAGACCCCAGACCAGCTGGACCGAAAGGTTGATGATACTGACTCCTAACCACCAATCCATTAGAAGAATGTACATGAGTGGATCACACCCTCTTTGAGCAACTGCTGTAAAACTTCTCACTGTCTTCCCCAAGTTGGGACACATGGTTGTGAAAGCATTAGCCCACTGCTGCCCCCTTGGCTCAGCAAACTATGTTATTCTCTCCTACTTCACCCAAAACTCCATCTCTGAGATTTGATTCAGCCCCAGTGTGCAGAGAAGCTGAGCTTCTGGCATCACTGCTTAGAACTGTAAAAGGACTAAGGTGAAGGCAGTGGGTGTAAGTGGGACCTGAGCCCTTCCCTGCAACCAGGGCTGAGCTCTGAGGTTGCACATCTTGAACAAAGCTGCCTGGAGGGTAGCATATGTCCACAACATATGTCCCCCTGTCCACCTCCCAACACCCCAGGAAGCCTTAATGTGGCTACTTTTCATCCAGAGAAACAGATCTCCAATTAAGGAAATAAAGCCCAGGCCACACACAACAGCCCACACTCTCAGGTTCCTGGAAGGGATGTCTGCTGTGTCCAGGTCAGTGAGTAGGGCTATGCCATTATTGGTAAAGCAGCTATTGAACACTGCACCCTACAAGAAGCACTCTATCACGTGTCCCTGAATTTCAATCTCTCAACCATCTGTAAGATAGGCTCTCTCAGCATCCCATTTTTCAGATAAGAATACTGAGGCTCAGAGAAGTCACTGGGAGCAAGTAAGGAACAAGTCCAGGTTCAAACCTAGGTCTTTTTGACTCTAAGTCCGATGTTCTCTTCCCTGCCTCTCAGCTGCCTACAAACCTAGAAGACCTACCCAATCTTCTCTACGCTGTGGCCACAAACCAGAGCAAAGATCCTCAGGGCCTCTCATAGAGAAGCACCTGGCCTCCAGGCCGGCCATATGCCGTCCCTTCTCTGTTCACCTCAAAGTACCCACTGACTGTAAGTGGCCAGCAGAACCATTATTATAGCGGATTTCTCTTCCACGTGACTAATAATTTTTATAGCATCTGTAACATGAAATGCTGAAGCTGAGTCTCTAACACGTTGGCCACCTGATGTGAAAAGCTGACTCATTAGACAAGACCCTGATGCTGGGAAAGATTGAGGGTAGGAGGAGAAGGGGGCAGCAGAGGATGAGATGGGTGGATGGCATCACCAACTCAAGGAACATGAGTTTGAGCAAACTCCAGGAGATGGTGAAGGACAGGGAAGTCTGGCGTGCTGCAGTCCATGGGGTCGCAAAGAATCAGACACGACTTAGCGACTGAACAGCAAGATGAAATGGATTGTTGTACTTATATTAAGGTATGAACAGAATTAGCAATTTATTTACTAGTACTTATCTCTTGCTTTTAAAAACTTTTCACCTCCCAGACAAAATGCACAGCAAAACAGGAAATGATTTGAATGTATGATACACTAAACCAAACCAGAAGTTTGACCAAAATAATTTTATTTCTCACTGGTTGGAGCTACATAGTTCTTATGTAAATATGTATAACCATATTATATTAATAATAATAATAGCTCGTATTTATTGACTATTTGGGATTTCCTTGTGGCCCAGAGGGTAAAGAGTCCGCCCACAATGTGGGAGACCTGAGTTCGATCCCTGGGTTGGGAAGATCCCCTGGAGAAGAAAACAGCAACCCACTCCAGTATTGTTGCCTGGAAAACCCTATGGATGGAGGAGCCCGGTGGGCTACAGTCCATAGCGTCGAAAAGAGTCAGACACAGCTGAGTGAATTCACTTTCACTTTTCATGACTTTTCACCACATGAGTGCTTTATGTATGCTGACTGAGTTAATACTCACAGAAACACTATGAGTTTTAAAATCAAACATCAGTGCACAGAGAGGTTAAGTGATCAACCCCAGCTCACAGAGCTGGCAAGAGGAGAACAGGAATGAATCCTAGGTTTTCGGATGTTCAACCAATAAGTCTCAGCTGTCACGAGTGCCTGCTGTTCTCCACCTGAGAATTTTAACCATTTAACTTAGAGTTTGTATCATTGAGCAATACTGTTTCTCACAGAAACACCCAAGCCCTCAGATCACGTCAAATACAAGCGTCTTAGAACCTCATCAATTCACTTACTCTATAAAGCAAAGTCACCGATGACACTCCTTCCTGTGTGCCATCTATTTTGCAGACTTAGAGAAATGGAAAGCAAAACTAAACTAAAAGAACAAGGATGTTCTTCCTGGCCTACAGATTACCAAAGGCATTTCAGAGAGGGAATAAAATATAGGTGACTTGTCTTCAGGGGAGACTGAGTTCTAAATCCACCTGGGCTCCATATAATCAAAATTACCACCAAAATGTCCCTAATGTGCCCCCCAAACGACAGAATACCGTCTGTGGTGGATGTAACCCTGCATAGGAACATGTGTATAAATGGGTAATGCACACAAACGCACAGAATATGGTGGCTTAGACAGTACAGAATCCGCCTGCAGTGAGGGAGACCTCAGTTCCATCCCTGGGTTGGGAAGAGTCCCTAGAGGAGGTCACAGGAACCCACTCCAGTATTCCTGCCTGGAGAATTCAATGGACAGAGGATCCTGGCAGACTACAGCCCATGGGGTCGCAGAGAGTCAGACACAGCTGAGTGACTAAGCACACAGTACCGCAATATCTGGGCTTCCCTAGTGGCTCAGTCAAAGCGGGCCTGCCCGCTAATGCAGGAGACACAGGAGAGGCATGCTCAACCCCTGATCTGGGAAGACCCCCTGGAGAAGGAATGGGAACCCACTCCAGTCTTCTTCTGGCCTGGGAAATCCCATGGACAGAGGAGCCTGCTGGGCTATAGCCCATGGAATCACAAAGAGTTGGATATGACTCAGTGACTAAACAACAACTACAAAATCCAGGTGAGTAGAAGTGCTGAGACATGACAATGGGTATGTTGACTCTACTTCACAGGAACATGGTTAGTCCATGACGTATGCAATTAAATCTGTGCAAGGGAAATGTGTCTGTGAATTTGGAAGTAAGGTGCTAGAGAAATGCCACTCTGTCTAGAGTGGAATTCTCCATGGCAACAGAGGCTCCCCACCTTGTACACGCTCATCTGCCCACAGTCACCTGGCAGGCCCGGCCCCCTGTAATCCAAGGACCACAGGCAGCTCAGCACGAGTCCCTGTGGCTCTTACAGCCTCTGCAGGAGGCCTGGCACAGACCCTGAAACCAATGCCAATCTCTGCTCTCTCTCTCTTTCTAACCAGCCAACAACATTCACAGAATTTTTTTTTTTTTCTTTTTTTTCCAGGCCTACTTATATAGGGAAGGCAGCTGTAACCTCATCATTTTGGGGACATTACACTTACTCATGCCTGGCCAGTCTGCTAGTGAACTCCATCCCTGGACAAGATAGCACCACCAAGCTTGCTTTCATAAGAAGAGCAAGAGAAAGTCACAGAGAGACTCTTGCCCAGGTGGCCTTGGCACAAGAGGAAACTTATGCAGTTTCAGAACAACACCGTTCAGGCAGCCAGCAAAAAGGTGAATTTAAATGGTGAGAAATTGATCAGCAAGGCAGGCCCGCTCTGGGTTGCCCTCTTTGGAAGGTACCTAATAACTGAAGTGCAGAGAGTTACCCAATTCAGGAAACAGCTCTTGGTCCCTTCACAACTAATTCCGTTTCTTCGATTGCTAAACACACAAGAGGAAACCCCCACAGAAACTGAGATATATATGCAAAGGTGGTTGAAAGGAATTGTCAGAAACATTTTTTCCCCTTAAGTGATTATTAGCTAAACATTTTCAACCAAGCTGTAAGGAAAAAAAAAATCAGGGTAATTTTTTTTCTTCCTACCTGGGGCTATATAGTAATTATGCAAATGGAAGGGAATTTGTCACTTTGAGTAACCAAAAGTGTGTAAAATAATTTGATTAAGGAAACTACAGTTGCCTTAGTCATCATACTAATTTGACAAGGACTTTAAAAATTGTCTCTCAGCTGTCTGCTTCTAGGTTAGATATGCAAAAAAAAAAAAAAAAACCAACTTCACAATGATGCTTTAGAAATAAAAAATATATATATATAGAACAAATCCGGCTGCTTCACCTTGTAAGCTCACTGAGTGCTCTCAGGCCTTGGAAAAAGGTGACCAAAGGCAGTGAGATGGAACCCTGTTCACACACTCAGTCATCCGTCTCCTTCTGTTGTCACCAAAACCTCAGACTTCGTTTTTGCATAACTCTAAACACAGAGAAGCAAGTCAGCCAACAGAGGAGGAGATGGTTTGATGGCACCACTGACTCAATGGACATGAGTTTGAGCAAACTCTGGGAGACAGTGAAGGACAGGGAAGCCTGGCGTGCTGTAGTCCATGAGGTCACAAAGAGTAGGACATGACTTAGCAACTGACAAGTCAGACAAATACAATACGATATCCTTTATATGTGGAATCTAAAATTAAAAAAAAAATCAACTTATTCACAAAACAGAGACTCACAGTCAAAGGAAACAAAGTTATGATAACCAAAGGGGAAAGGGGGAAGCGGGATAAATTCGGAAGTTGGGATTAACAGACACACACTGCTGTATAACAAAACAGAGAACCGGGAGAAACCACTGTACAGCATAGGGAACCACACTCCATATTTTGTAATAACTTGTAACAGAAAAAAATCTGAAAAAGAATATATATACATAGAAAAACTGAATCACTGTGCTGTCCTCCTGAAACTATACTTCAATAAAAAATAAACTATTTTAACAACTATAAAAGCTAGATTATACTTCAATAAACTATACTTCAATAAAAATCAAGTATACTTCAATAAAAAATAAATTATCTTAACAACTATAAAAGCTAGATTATACGTCAATAAAAATCAAGTATACTTCAATAAAAAATAAACTTAAAAAATTTTTATTTTGGCCTTGTTTCATGGCATGCGGGATCTTTCCCAACGAGGGATTGAACCTGTGACTCCTGCAGTGGAAGCACAGAGTCCTAAGCACCAGACTGCCAAGGAAGAGCCTACATTATTTTAATAACAAGCTGCAAAAAAAAAAAAAAAAAAAAAACAAGGACATCCTCCATCCTCACCCCTGGTTCACAGGAACCTCCTATGTGCCTCACCCAGAGACTACACTAGCCTTTTTAGGTTTTCATTCGGAAGAAATTCAAATACATTTGTAATTGAATCTCATCCATAAGAGCCCAGAGGTGTCTGAGGTTTTAATTTCCTGCACACATCCTTATCAACTTCAGTCCTCAGTCATCTGAGAACACACATCAACCTCTGTAGGCAGGGCTACCCTCAATGAACAGCTTGGACTATCCCAGCGGGTGTCCATCAAACTCCATCAAGTGCACACAATACAACTTTCTCTCCATGCAGTTTCCACAGGCCTGTGTCTTCTTCAAACAGCCCAAGACTAAACAGATGTTACATCCTTGCAAGTAGGTCAGTGCAGACAGGAGCCACCCAAAGCAAAGACCCAAGGAGAAGAAAATTAAATTGCATTCTCTCTTCTGCACACAGTGATGTTCAAATGGAATGGGTCTCCTCTTCTTAGGCAGAAAAAAAAAAATTTCCTAGCCAGTCAGGTGGTTTAAGTGACTATCAGAGACCATCCCTGTGACTGCTGGCTTATGCGCAGCATGATTTCCAGTTAAATGCCGGCAAGGGTAAGAGATTTCAGAATCCACAGCTGGCCGGGGTTGCACCAGTCACCTTGTCTACATCATGATCACCGTCGAGTCTAGGCATCAGGGTCTCAGCCCTTCTGCACTGCCCCGGGAGACCCGATCCCCGGGCCAAAAGTTGCCTGTCCCCTGCCTCGCTTAACAACGGGCCGTTTTCTTCCATGCGGGTCTACCTTGAGCATGTGCAGGTTCTTAGGGGAAAACAGACACACAGACACACACACACACACATAGAGTCCAGCTTTTCAAAGTTGCTTCTCAGATCACGGGTGACTTCCTGCTTCATTTCTACAGCTTTAGCAAAGACACTAGGTCATCTGTCTTTTCAGAAAGAGAAGGGAGAAGTGAAATGAAGTCTCCAAATATTAAAAAAAAAAAAGGCACCTGGGAAGGTGAAATAATAAGGCAGTAAATGTCATAGTAAATGACATGGACTTGGAAATGAAATAGGAAATAATATCATAGGCAGAGAATCTGCCCTTACCCTTCTCTTCCTGAAAGCAAGCGGGGCCCCCAGGTGTGCCCTTCTCCAGGTGTCTGAAAATGTCTCCTCAGAGGGACAGGCTGAGTGACAGTGTAAAGATCCCAGAGAACATACACCTTGCACGTGGACCCTGTGTGCGTGATCACCTATTGCACGTGGACCCCGTGGGTGTGACTGCCTACAAACACAGGTTCTCAGGTTTCCTGAGAAAGCCTTTCTAGCAAACCTTCTACAATGCTTCCTTCTCAAATTAGCCATAAAGAAGTCTCCATCACTGAAGGTACCACAAGCTTTTAATTCTACCTTCCAAATAGCAGATGAAGAAGAAAATCAGGAGCAGCCAGAAAGAGCAAAAGCCACCGCAATCCAATTCATGGCAAGCAAACTATTAACCTTCATGAGGCTCATGTGGCTTTGGAGAGCCATGATCAGCCGAGTAAGGTGGAGTCCCAAGCAACTGATGCCTCCACTCTTAGTAATTATAATGAATCCAATTTCCTAAACCACTCCTTTCCTGGGCCTCCATCTGCTTTCTGCCAGTCACCTGTTGACTCCAGTTACCATACGCCTCGAACCAGGCTTTCCCTCAGCCCAGGCTGGAAATGCCGAGAGGCCCCCAGCAGGTGGACTCAATTCCTCACCAATTCTGGGATCACAGTCAACTTCCTGTCTCCCAGCGCCAGCCCTGCCACTAGTATCCACCAGTCCTCTGCTTTCTAACTTCGTAAAGAGGCTTAGGCCACTCATTTGATCGAAGCCCAGCTTTATTTCTTTCCAAAAGCCTTAAACCATTGCAAGCTAAAACTAGGCCCATGCCTTTATCATTTGTGGTGTGAAAAGTTCTTTTGGTATTTTTTTTTCCTAGATGTAAAATAATTTATAAATGGTGAGCTTCCAGATCTGTGTCCACAAATTCCCAAACCCATAACACTCTGAATACTTCAAAAAATTCCAGCTTTTGCCAACATTAGACACTATTATATGGAACATGAATAATCCACTCTATTGAGCAAAATTGGTTTGAGGCAAACTGTTAAAAACTGGAGGCAGCTGTTGATAAACACAGCCCCGGTTTAGGTATCACATAATTTGCATATGCTGTGGTACACAACTACAGGTATTTTTATTACTATGCATTTGCGTCTTAACTCCTCCAAGGACATTCTGATATACTGACATGCTCCCCCCACACCCCAAGACAGGGTCACTCCCTAATTCCAAAACTGCAAAGGCCACAGGTACTGTCTGCAACTATGCGTTCGAACTACAAGTGCATTTTGAAAAACAAAAACTAAATGGAAAAGAAAACGTGCTTTTGGCTACAGGGCTTACCAGCAGCATACATGTGACGGATGCAAGCAGGAACTGGGATCTAAACGCCTCTCATCTGACACAGAGCAAACAAAATGCATTTGACTTTCAGAAGCCCTGTTAAGTCTGCCACCCCAGGAACCGAGCTGAGTTTGAACAGCCCTCTCTTGTAACCACATCACTGACTTTACCCCACACCAGAGAGCTAGCCTGCTTGTACTTCCCTCTGACAGCAAGCCCCAAGTCTTAGGAGACTGTTGAGGAATGGTACAGGGCAACCAGCTACTGGCCCTCATTAACTGCACCCCAAAGGCCAGGGATTAATGGGACCATGGTGCAAAGCATGGCTCTATCTGGGGATGCGGCACTTCAACAGCCAAAATCTTGTCCAGTTCTATCTCCATCAAACTTGCTCACTAACACTCAAAGTCTATGACATTTGATTTCAGTTTCGGGTCAATAGTCAAGAAACGCCTTAACACTATACACTCTGAAAATCCCGTTTAGTCAAGACAATTCTCGGCTCTGGAAGTGCATTCTCTGAAACCCAAGTTGGGACCACCTGCGCGGGGCAGGAGACAGCGGGTAAAGCAGGTATTTGCCAGTGCTGAGTCATTACAAGCTGTTTCCTCTGATATGTTATGCACCCCTGGCCATTTGAACCTGAATACCCCCTTTCAAAAGGCAGATGCAATCCGCGTACAATGCGCACCATGGCGCAACACCCCCTTGTACAAGAGAGAGACCACGGTGGGGAATTCAGGTCTACGAGTGGGCGGCAGAACTACACAAACTCACAGCTGCTCTCCAGGTCCTGTAACTTTATCCCAGACGCTGAGAGATGGCTAATGGGATACGAAGTGGGAGTATTCCCCCTGCAGCCCCAGCTCGGACCAGTGCCCCACACTTGGGCGCCTTTTCCTCTAAACTGTTAAATCCCTCCGTAATTGGCGGATGGAGAAAGCACAGGGAGAAATGATGCATAATGGATTTGCTCTCCAGCGGCTAGGATGGGGAGTAGAGGACGCGAGATGCTAACGGGCTTTTCTTTCCATGTGCAGGTCACCTGAAAGCCGCGATGCCTTCCCCTCCAGGGGCGCTCCAGAACTCACCCTCTGGCTGTTTTTAGAGGGAGTGGGGGAGAGGGATGGTTTCACGCCCACCTGCCCGCTGCCTCTCTTCCCCGGGTCCCCCCAGCTCCATGCCGGCATCCACGGTCCCGCCGGCTCCCCGCTCGCCCAGCAGCCCGGGCCGGCAGCTCCCCCGGCGGCCGCCTCTGCACCACTCGCCAACCTCGTCGCCGGGCGGAGGTCATGCCCGCCTGCCCCCCGGCGCCCGGGCTGCCCCCTCTTCCTGCCAGCCGGGCACCTGGAAGCCGCGCTGGGGAAGGGGCCCGTGGCGGACTTGGCACGAGAGACTCACCAGGTAGGCGCCCACCGTGCCCTGCGCCAGCATCAGGGCGCACTCGGACACCAGGAAGATCTTGATGTTGGAGAAGCAGGACACCTTCTTTTTCTTCTTCTTGTTCCTCTGCGCTTCGTCCCCCTGCAGCTCGCCGCTCCGGCCGCCGCCCGACGAGCCGCCCGGCTTCTTCGCCTGCATCCTTCCCCCGCCGCCGCCGCCGCTTTCCCGCTTGCGCTGGGTGTCGGGGCCGCTGCCGGGCGGGGGTGCGCGCGGCGAAGCTGCGTGCTGTCCCCGCCCCGGGCCCACGGCGGCCGCCCCCGTCCTGCCGGGGCTGGAGAGGTGGAAGGCACAGCTCCTCGCAGCCGCCGCCGCGCTCGCCCCCAGCCTCCTCCTCTCCTCCTCCTCCGCCCTCCCTTCGCCTCCTCCTCCGGCTCGGGCTGTGCCAATCACAGGGGCTCCTCTCGCCGCCCGCCGCCGCCGCCGCCGCCTCGCCGCCCGCGGACGCCTGCCGCTGCCATCGCCCGCTGGCTGGGGCCCGCGGGCCGCGCCTGCCCTCGTCTCCCCTTCTTTTAACGCGAGGCCCCGGCCTCGATCGCCGCTGCGCGCGCCCGCCGCGCCGCCCGCGCCACCCGTGCGCCCCGGGGGAAGGCGCGAAGATACCAGCCTAGGGGCGCAGAGCGCGGCCCCCCAGCCGAGGCTTGGGAGGGCCCGGGTGGCCCGAAGCACGCGGGAGACGGGGAGCCCTTGCGGAGTCAGGGAGCTGGTGCTCCGGATGGCACGAAGGCCGTGCCCGGCCCCTAGAAGGCGCTGCGGAGCGCGGGGCGCCGCCGCGGACACTGGGCGGTACTGCAAGGGGAACTCCGGGCGCCGAGGTGGGGTGCGGAGGCTCCCCCGCGGGGCGGGGACCTAGAGCTCCGACCTCAGGGCACTTAGGAGGGGAGGAACGGTTTCTAGGAAGAGGGAGAAGACCGCGTTCCTAGGAAAGGGTTGACGCTTTCCCCTACTAACTCCGCCAGCCCGGCTATTTCTGGGGACAGATGTTGCGCTCTGGGCCGTGGGGACGCGCCGGAGGTCAGAGCCGCTGAGGCTTCCGCAGCCTGCCGGCCTCTGCTCCTGCTCTCCTAGGCCACTGAGTGTGCTCAAAAGTCCCAGACCTAAAGGAGAGAAAAGAACGGAAGCACAGCGAGGGAGAAGTTCCATTAACCCATCCGGAGCCGCGCGGTTCATCCATCGCCCCCAGCCAAGGGGTCTAGGCGGCTGCAGGGTCGCAGCGACCCCAGTAGAGGGCCTTGTGCAGCACGCCTGCATGCCTGGAGCCCATCCTGAAGAATGATGTGGCCACGCGGCTGGAGGCCGCGGGAAGCTATTAGCCACAGGCCTGCCTTGGTCCCCACCCCTCCCCTAGCTTTGTGGCCGGGCCCCTTCCTTGCCTTGGCCTGAATGTCTGGGCGCCCCATCGCAGCCTCTCTTTTTAATCATTACCAGGAGTTTGGGCCACAGGGCACTACCAGCAGGATCTGCTGGTCCCCAGATGGCTTTTGGAAGCTCAGTGAAGCCTGGAAAGGACTGGACACTACTGGTACTGCTGAGTACCAGGAGGCACTCAGCATCTTCCACTTGGTCCACTGGGGGGCTTAATCAACCTTTGAAAAACCTCTCCTTAATAACTGTGGAAAATTCTGAAAGAGATGGGAATACCAGACCACCTCACCTGCCTTTTGAGAAACCTGTATGCAGGTCAGGAAGCAACAGTTAGAACTGGATATGGAACAACAGACTGGTTCCAAATAGGAAAAGGAGTACGTCAAGGCTGTATATTGTCACCCTGCTTATTTAACTTCTATGCAGAGTACATCATAAGAAACGCTGGACTGGAAGAAACACAAGCTGGAATCAAGATTACCGAGAAAAATATCAAGAACCTCAGATATGCAGATGACACCACCCTTAAGGCAGAAAGTGAAGAGGAACTAAAAAGCCTCTTGATGAAAGTGAAAGTGGAGAGTGAAAAAGTTGGCTTAAAGCTCAACATTCAGAAAAATAAGATCATGGCATCTGGTCCCATCACTTCATGGCAAATAGATGGGGAAACAGTGTCAGATTTTATTTTGGGGGCTCCAAAATCACTGCAGATGGTGATTGCAGCCATGAAATTAAAAGACATTTACTCCTTGGAAGGAAAAGTTATGACCCACCTAGACAGCATTACTCTGTCAACAAAGGTCCATCTAGTCAAGGCTATGGTTTTTCCAGTGGTCATGTATGGATGTGAGAGTTGGACTATAAAGAAAGCTGAGTGCTGAAGAATTGATGCTTTTGAACTGTGGTGATGCAGAAGACTGCAAGGAGATCCAACCAGTCCATTCTGAAGGAGATCAGCCCTGGGTGTTCATTGGAAGGACTGATGTTGAAGCGGAAACTCCAATACTTTGGATACCTGATGCAAAGAGCTGACTCATTAAAAAAGAACCTGATGGGAAAGATTGAGGGCAGGAGGAGAAGGGGACTACAGAAGATGAGATGGTTGGATGGTATCACTGACTCGATGGACATAAGTTTGAGTAAACTCTGGGAGTTGGTGATAGGGAGGCCTGGCATGCTGCAGTTCATGGGGTTGCAAAGTCATACACGACTGAGCTACTGAGCTGAACTGAATAACTGTGTTAAGAAAAAGATCCACTCTTCTAGGCTCCTCGGTACCAAAGCAGGCTTAAATCGGAAACTGAATCGTAATTAACACATATAATTTCTACTTACTCCCAAAGAACTTGACTGAGAAGGAATGGTGTAATGGTGGGGGGTGTTGTCTTGCCATACCTTTTAAATACAAACTGATGCTTCCTGCTGTGGGCCCAGACATGATCTCACCTAGGCTTGGTGTCCCTTTCGGATTCTCCCCTCCCCTTGTCTGGGCTGTCTCCTCTCTGAATTGGTTCTCACCACAGAGCTCTTTTTCCATTGCCCCTGATCCCCGTCATTATCAGCTATCCCATTCCCCAAGAGACTGTCACCTTCCTGGAGCCCCTCCCTTTCTCTCCACATCCCCCTCTCACTCAGAGCCAAGTTTTCCATGGATCACTCCTCTCACACCCTCAGCCCACTCCATCACTCTGGCATCATGACAGCACCTCATCACTTTTTCCCAAGAAGACCCTTGATGAGCTTGCCCCCTTCCCTGCCTTCCAGACTGTGAGCTACAAAGCTGAGCTAAGACCCTTTACTTGCTTCTGAACAGAGAGACCTTGTCACTATTGAACTAGCTTTCAAAGTGCAATCTAGGCCTCGAGTCTTATTTACATACTTTGTGATAACAAGAGCTAATGTCTGTTGTGTGCTGACTCTGGCCAAGCACGGTTGTTCTAAGTGCTTCACCCACATTTACAGTTTAAGCCACTCGACCATTCTCTAAACTAGATACTATTATTAGCTCTGTTTTACAAATAACAGGCCCAGAAATGTTAACTACATGTACCAATGTCACAAGTATCCTGTAAGTGGCAGGACCAGCCTTTGAAACCAAGGTGTCTGCTATCACAGCCCCAGTTTGGAACTCCCTATATATTGTCTTATTTATCACCCTGTGGTCTATTTATTATGCAGTGGTCTGTTTCTTGAAGAAGGTGGGACTCATATTGTTGCTATCTTATAAATGGAAACTCAGAGATGTAGAGTGACCAGCCCGGTGTACACAAAAGGGACAGGACTTGTATCCAAGTCCAGCTCTCTGTCTATACTACATTGCCTCTGGTACAGTCCAGAAGGGGCTTCCCTGGTGGCTCGGTGCTAAAGAATCTGATAGCCAGTGCAGGAGATGTGGGTTCAATCCCTGGGTCGGGAAGATCCCCTGGAGAAGGAAATGGCAACCCACTCCAGTATTCTTGCCTGGGAGATCCTGTGGACAGAGGGGCCTGGCGGGCTGCAGCCCATGGGGTGGACACGACTGACTGACTAAAACAAGAAAGAGAACATTCCAGAAGAGGGATGACTATTTTTCATTTCTGACCATTTATTTTACATAAAACTTAACTGTCTGTAGAAAAATCAAACACTTTTGCTGTCAGAGAAAGGATTCTGGAGTAGGGTTGTAGATTTCTCCTACAATTAATGGTAAGCAGCCATGAAAAGAATTCAATGCCTACAGCCTTAAGAATAATCAAAATCAGCCTGAAGGCAATCAGGCATTATGAGGCTGAAAGCTCAGCTTCTCTGCACACCATTGCCAAATCGAATCTCTGAAACCAAGTTTTGGGTGACGTGGTAGTTTTCGGCTTTATTACCTTGCCAAGCAAAAGGGGCCACAGTAGGCTAACGCCCTCAAAGCATGTGTCCCAGCTTGGGGAGGGGAGTGAGAAGTTTTATAACTGCTCAAAGAATGTGTAATCTGTTTGTGGACATTCTTCTGATGGGTTGGCGGTCAGATAAGCAGGAGTCAGCATCGTCAGTCTTCAGGTCTAACTGGTCTGGGGTCTACAGGATTGTTGGCAGCATATCAGCATTAATCATTAACTTCTTCCAGCTGGAGGGGATTTTAGTACGTGCAGAATGAAAGTGAAAGTGTTAGTTGCTCAGTCATGTCCGACTCTCTGCCACCCCATGGGCTGCAGCCTGCCAGACTCCTCTGTCCATAGGATTCTCCAGGCAGGAATACTGGAGTAGGTAGCCATTTCCTTCTCTGGGGCATCTTCCCTATCCAGGGATCAAACCCAGGCTCCTACATTGCAGGCAGATTATTTACCATCTGAGCCATCAGGGAAGCCCAGAATAGCTCAAAGATGTTGTTCGGTGTATCCCTTGATGGGGAAACAGGATCTTACCCCAAGGCTGCTCTTGACTTTCTCCCTGGTCTTGCATCCCCTCCCTTCCCTAATTAACAACTGCTTGAATCTGTCCCTTGGAACTCAGAGGATCTCATGGTAGTTGAATGAAGGCTGTTTCCTGTAATCAAAGAAATGGGGGACACAGAAAGTCTTTGTGCCCGGGAGCCCCACAGGCCCTGCACGGTATCAGTTAGCCCCACGACAGTCAGAAAGAAGGAAGTTTGTTCAAAGTCATGTTCAATGAATCAGTGATGCTATACAACCATCTCATCCTCTGCCACCCCCTTCTCCTCTTGCCTTCTATGTTTCCCAGCATCAGGGTAATTCCAATGAGTCGGCTCTTCGCATCCAGTAGCCAGAGTATTGGAGCTTCAGCCTAGTCCTTCCAGTGAATATTCAGGGTAACTGTCTTCATATCTGTAGATCACATGAGTGCGGATAGAGTGCTCTGAGGTCCTGTGTCTCACTCAGCTCTCACGGCGTGGAGAGCAGATCTTTATTAACCCCATTTTACTCATGCAAAGAAAGCAGCAAGTGACTTTGGGAGCTCATGGCTAGCTAGTGGCAGGAATTAAAAGCTGTATTTCCCACCCTAAATTGGGGGAGCACCAAGGAGGAGGGGGAATGAGATTAAGAAAAAATTTAAGCTTCCTATGATCTGGGGTGACCCCTCCAACCAGCTTCTGAAGTGGACAGTTGACCATCGTGTCATGAGCAAAACATTAGTGTAAACCCCATTCACCAATTGGGCGACCTTGACTGTGGCCTTGGAGGAATGATGTAGCCACCATTTCTAGGCTGGAGCCTTTTTCATTTAGAACTGGTCACCGTGAATGGGGCTTTCCAGGTTGCTCAATGGTAAGGAACCTGCCTGCCAATGCAGGAGACAAGGAAACTTGTATTTAATCCCTGGTTGGGAAGATCCCCTGGAGAAGGAGATGGCAACCCGCTCCAGTATTCCTGCCTGGGAAATCCCATGGACAGAGGAGCCTGGTGGGCTACGGTCCATGGGGTCTCAAAGAGCCAGACCACGCAAAGACAGCTGACCACACATGCATGCAGTATGAAAGTGAATGACTGTAGAACCCTTGGGATTATTTTAGCCTCTCAACTCCTTCCTGGGACAAGGTGATTTTTCTTGTTTTTAAATTTTTAATTTTTGGTCATGCTCCGTGGCATGTGTGATGTTAGTTCCTCAGTCAGGGATTGAACCCAAGCCCCCTGGATGTGAAGCACAGACTCATAACCACTGGATCACCAGCAAAAAGTCTGACTTTTCAGAGTTAGATAAAAATCTTCTAGCTGAGGCTCTGATTCCATGAGCCCTTACTTTGCTGTTAGAAGTATTCCACACATTGAGATGCTGCCATGTACTCTGGAAATCTGACCTAAGGGAAGCATAAAGAAGATTGAGTGACATGGGAAAATAAACTGACTTTTTATTCCTAAAATATTAAGAAGCTGCATGTATATGCTTAGTGATTTGAACATGGAGAGCTTTTCTCTCCTGCTTTAAAAAGCACCATCAATTCATTCCTGTAGGAGAGAAGTGGGTTAACTTCATGGGCATGGAAAAAAAAAAAATGACAATATCTTCCACTGTTACTGGACTGTGGCAAGATTTCACAGCAAGCAGCCTCAATGTAATTCAACACAATGAGAAACTGTTGTTCAAGTAATTCACATGAACTGTCTTTTGCCAACTTCAATTTTGTTCACAGGCAAATACAAAGTTGAAAAATAAATGCAAAGAATGATTTCTGATTGTCACTGGAATGGGAAATAGATGCTTAGATACTCACCCTATGGATGGATTTTTCTTTTCTTTCTCTGAAAATACACCAATCATGTATTGTGTCAAACCAAGGATAGAATTGGGGCTGGGCCAACTTCTTTGGGCTGAAAGTAATATTCGGGCTGAGTTGAAGCTTATTTTCCTTCTTCAGGGTTTTTCTCTCCCCACCTCCACTTTCCAATTAGCCTTATCCATATGCCTTTCTACCATATAGCCAATGTTTGCTGCTTTCTATACCCATAGTTCTGTATTTTTAATTATATGTCTTAATTTGAATATATATTAAACTCAACTAAGAAGTAAAAAGGATAAGCATTAATGTGGATGCAATTTAAAAAACAAATCCAAGTGGAGAAACAGAAGAAAAAAAATAGCTAATGAAGAATAGGCATGAGAAAATATGGTTTTTAGAAATGTTATATTTATGGAAAATGAGTTTTGTGATAAAGGAGAAGGAATAAAAGCAAACATGTACCAGTATTAGTGTATCTAGGAAGCTCACCATTTGCTACCTTCTGTTGATATCTCTGGGGCTTCCCTGGTGGCTCAGATGGTAAAGAGTCCACCTGCAATGCAGGAGACCTGGGTTCCATCTCTAGGTTGTGAAGATCCCCTAGAAAAGGGAATGGCTACCCACTCCGGTATTCTTGCCTGGAGAATCCCATGGACAGAGGAGCCTGGCAGGCCCCAGTCCGTGGGGTTTCAAAGAGTGGGAAACAACTGAGCAACTTTCATTTTCATTGATATTTCTATATAGTAAAAGCAATGGTTTTTCCAGTAGTCATGTACAGATGTGAGAATTGGACCATAAAGAAAGTTGAACACCCAAGAATTGATGCTTTTGAATTGTGGTGCTGGAGAAGACTCTTGAGAGTCCCTTGAGCTGCAAGGAGATCAACCGAGTCCAATGGATACTCAGGTATCCATTGGAAGGATTGATGCTGAAGCTGAAGCTCCAATATTTTGGTCACTGGATGTGAAGAGCCAACTCCCTGGAAAAGACCCCAATGTTGGGAAAGACTGAGAGCAGAAAAAGAGGACAGCAGAGAATGAGATGATAGCATCACGGACTCCATGGACATGAATTTGAGCAAACTCTGGGAGATATTGAAGGACAAGGGAGCCTGGCATGCTGCAGTCTATGGGGTCGCAGAGAGTCAAAACAGCTTGGTGATTGGAAACAACAACAAATTGATATTTCTGTAAATAAAATTTATGCAAATAAACCATTAGTTTCTTAAGGGTGGAGAGAGTATCTTACTTTGGAAATAAAGGAAATTTTCTTGCTCAGGGTCTAACAGACCTCCTGCCAAGAACCTTGATATTTTTGACTGGAACAGGAAAATAACCCAGAAGGGGTCCAGGTTTCTAGACAACTTCCTTTCAGGTACTCTCCCCAGGGCCCAGGGACCCACTTCTCCAGCCCACCAGGGCACATCCTTCTTGCAAGAGGAAGTGCCCCCCTCAGCCCCTTTCACTGACACCACACTTTTCTTTCTCAGAAAATGAATATCTCAGCTCTGCTCCTCATCTCTGAACAATGCATGCCAATCTTTGTAGCATTATTCTAAGGATGGGTAAGGACAGCAACTGTAGGCAAATGAAATCAGCCAGCACTGAAAATGTCTGCAAGGCATCACAGCATCTCCAGCCAAGGAAGCTGGAGACTCAGAGGTTAATATCATGGCAAGAGTCTCACAGGTTCTAAGCCTGGCAGAAAGTGGCCACAGCTGCCCACCTTCCTGAGGGGCAGTGGGCTCTAAGCCTGTGTACTCTTGGCAGGCACAGCACAATGAAATGCATTAACTCTCGGACTGATCTAAGTGAGAAAGGGTTCCAAGGAGAGGATAGACTAAGACCACGAAAGGGAATCCACAGGTTCAGGTGCCCCTGAGCCCTAAATGGAGAGTGTGAAATTAGATACAGATGAGAATATATAGAGAAATTATAAACAGATGAGAGGAGGAGCACTCCACCTTAGGTTAGGGTCCTCCCCACAGCCCGCCTTCCTTACTAAAGCCTGTCTAGCTCCTGCAGGGCATCTTCCTCCATTGTGGAATGACAGGTAAGAGGGGGCTCAGGTTGGATACACCAAACAAGAAGGCTGCCCAGTCTCTGCCTGTCACTGGCTGATTGGTTGCCCTCCTCTTCAAATTTATATGTTGATGTCCTAAGCCCCTCATTCACAAAACGTGACCCTATTTGAAGGCAGGGCCATTAGAGAGGTAATGAAGGCACAGTGAAGTCATATAGGTGGGTCCAAATCCAACAGGACTAGTGTCTATAAGAAAAGGAGCTAAGGACACAGAAAGCATAGAGCGACAGGATCTGCCAGTCAAGAGAGAGGCCTCAGAGGAAAGGAAGCCTGCAGACACCTTGATCTCAGACTTCCAGCCTCCAGACCTGGAAGGAAATAAATTTCTGTTGTTATGCCCCCCCCAGTCTGTGATATTTTGTTATGGCTGCCCTAGCAAGCTAAAAAAATACCTTAATCCTCTCCCCGGCCCTGGGCTCTCACCCTGTGATCTGGCCAGAATTAACTAATTGTGGTTCCTTGGGCTCACCATGCTTTCTCCTCCTCCTTTTGCACCTGCTCTTTCCTCGCCCTTACCGCCCCTTTCTTCAGCTCACACCTACTAGTACCTTAAGATGCACCAAAAGTGCCACCTCCTCCAGGAAGCCCTTAAGATTACCCTCTTCCTACTACCCTGCCAACTCTCCCACTGCCTCACTACTGCCTACATCCCATTACACCTATGCCAGCCTCTGCTCTAGCATTTATCCCACTGCTGAGGACACTCACTGCCCGCCTCCCTGTCCAGACTCCTCTGATCAGTGTCTTTCATCTCCATAGTTCTGCCCCCAGAAGAGCCAGGACCCACGTGGTCAGTAACTCATACTGGGAAGAGAACAAACAAGTGAAAACAGAAGAAAAAGTCACCCTGCCCTGCTCCGTTCCGTTCCGTTCCGTCGCTCAGTCGTGTCCGACTCTTTGCGACCCCATGAATCGCAGCACGCCAGGCCTCCCTGTCCATCACCAACTCCCGGAGTTCACTCAGACTCACGTCCATTGAGTCCATGATGCCATCCAGCCATCTCATCCTCGGTCGTCCCCTTCTCCTCCTGCCCCCAATCCCTCCCAGCATCAGGGTCTTTTCCAATTAGTCAACTCTCCGCATGAAGTGGCCAAAGTACTGGAGTTTCAGTTTAGCATCATTCCTTCCAAAGAAATCCCAGGGTTGATCTCCTTCAGAATGGATTGGTTGGATCTCCTTGCAGTCCAAGGGACTCTCAAGAGTCTTCTCCAACACCACAGTTCAAAAGCATCAATTCTTCAGCGCTCAGCCTTCTTCACAGTCCAACTCTCACATCCATACATGACCACAGGAAAAACCATAGCCTTGACTAGACGGACCTTAGTCGGCAAAGTAATGTCTCTGCTTTGGAATATACTATCTAGGTTGGTCATAACTTTTCTTCCAAGGAGTAAGCGTCTTTTAATTTCATGCTAGATGGTTCAGATTCTAAAGGAATTTGGAAAGGAAGCTGACAGATAAGATTTGGATTCACGTAAACCTAAACTAATGGAGAAGGTGATGGCACCCCACTCCAGTGCTCTTGCCTGGAGAATCCCGAGGGCGGAGGAGCCTGGTGGACTGCAGTCCATGGGGTCGCAAAGAGTCAGATGCGACTGAGCGACTTCACTTTGACTTTTCACTTTCATGCATTGGAGAAGGAAATGGCAACCCACTCCAGTGTTCTTGCCTGGAGAATCCCAGGGATGGGGGAGCCTCGCGGGTTGCCGTCTATGGGGTCACACAGAGTCGGACACGACTGAAGCGACTTAGCAGCAGCAAACCTAAACTAAAGTCGTGGGATTGAAATCTGATTTGGAAGATCAGAATTGAAATTGCAGAAAACCCAAAATGATACGGAATCAAGCTCGAGAAGGTTTCTATCAATGTAGAGAAAAGAAACAGAAGAAACAAGATGATAGAAAAGATGGGTAATTCAGTTGATCAAAGTAAATAAAGACTTAATTTATGGATAAGAAGGACCCCCTTGAGGAAGATATAACTAAAATGATGTTGCTGCAACACTGAAGAAAAATAATGATGGAAGAAAACTTTTCAAGCTGAGAAAAAAAGTTGAATGTACAATTTAAAATAGCATACCATTTCCAGGCAAAATTAATGAAGAAAGATGCACAATTTGATATAATCTAGCAATTTCTTTGAATAGGAAGGATTTTTTTAAGTCTTCAACTATCTAGACAAAACATTAAACTCACTTATCACCAAATGAAAACAGGCTGATTTGAGAATGCATCACAGGACTGATGCCAGATGAAAATGGAGCAAAGATACTAAGAGAAAACGCTTATAACTCAAGCTGAGATGTTAATCTTCAAAGAAAACAAAAAAGACATTCTCAGTTATTCTAATCAGGAGTTCAAAAAAGATACCCCATGCCCTTTTTTTGAAAAATTTACCAAAAGATAGGTTCAAATGGAACAAATATTACTTAAGGACAAAACAAAATCAAGAATATCAAAAGTGGATTCAAAAATATTGTAATAGTCCAAGCCAAATGTATAGAATTAAGTTTTTAAAAAATGCTGTATATAGAATATTGGTACAGATGGAAAGTTTTTGTTGCAGTTACTTCTTAAAATAACTAAAAATAAAACTAATAATAAATAAGTTTATAATCCCAAATGATATTGGCAATGAATGTGGGAAAGAAGGGTATGTGGAGAAGTAGTTCAGTTCAGTTCAGTCGCTCAGTCGTGTCCGACTCTTTGCGACCCCATGAATCGCAGCACGCCAGGCCTCCCTGTCCATCACCAACTCCCGGAGTTCACTCAGACTTGAGTCCATCGAGTCAGTGATGCCATATATTTATTACTGATTCTCGATGTACAGCAGAGATCCCCACAATGTTATACAGCAATTCTCCTCCAATAATAAAAAGAGAACAATGTTGGCATTTGATATGAGATAGATATTTTTAACAAATTAATAAAGAATCCTATTCCATTTGACAAGTTTTTAATTAGCAGTAGATATTGAATTTTATCAAATGCCTTTTTGCTCTCAGTGTTAGTCAAGTGGGCTAACTGCAGTAACAAATGATCCTCAAAATGTTAATAGGTTATATATAGAAAATAGGTAACTAATGAGGACCTATTTATAGCACAGGGAACTCTACTTGGTACTCTTTAATGGCCTGTATGGGAAGAGAATCTAAAAACAGTGGATATATGTATGTTCATAGCTGGTTCACTTCACTTTATGCCTGAAATAAATGCAACATTTTATTATAAATCAACTGTACTCCAATACAAAGTCTTTAAAAAAAAAAAAGAAAAAAATTAATCCAATACTTAGCCTAAGCATGAGTTGAAAAAGTGAGTTGCTGCCACCTGGGCCAGCAGGGACTGGATCACCCTGAGTTGGGATGGTGCCGAGATGCTGAGCAGGTTTCTGGGCCCACACTCCTGGGAGCTGGCTGGAAGTTGGATTCCCACTGGAGGCATGTGGGGTGCAGTGGGCACTGTGAGGTTGGCATGGGACACTGCCTGGCAACTGATTCTGGACTGGGTGCCCTACATCAACAGCAAGTTTAAGAAGAAAATCTAATTATACTGATCCCCAGCTCAGGCCCCTCTCGTATCTGGTGGTGCTGCCTCCTTCCATCTGCCTCTGCAAGAGTCCATGCTCTCAGGATGGACCTTGAGGTTAAAACAAAAGAAATTGAGTTGCTGTTCATCAGTATTAACATGGTTTGTGTTTTCGTTTTCACTTACAGTAAAGGATTGAGAATGCTTGAGTCTGCCCGGTGTTCCTCTTCAGCAAAACTCTCCTAGCTCTGTTTTCTGATCCCACTCTTCACTTGAGTCTTGATCTTTTAATCTTTGATTTGGCTCCTGTTCTAGGTTTCCAATCAATTGCACAGACGTGACATCTAGAATGGTCCTTTGCAAAATGAACTCGCCCATGACCACATGTGAGTTTGTCTTTGCTTTCAGGTCTGCAGCTATTTCTCATGTCACTGTTTAGATTCAGTTCCCTGAAACCCTGCCTGAGTAAAACCCCCAGATATCCCAAGTGATTATCCAGGATGAGTTAATGGAGAGGTATAACAAATTTAAACGATTTAACCTCTTGTATTAAAATATTGGGGGCTTCCCTGGTGACTCAGTGGTAAAGAATCTGCTTGCAGTGCAGGAGACCTGAGTTTGATCCCTGGATTGGAAAGATCCCCTGGAGAGGGGATGACAACCCACTCCAGTATTCTAGCCTGGAGAATCTCAAGAACAGAGAAGCCTGTTGGGCTACAGTCCATAGGGTTGTCCAGAGTCGGACACAAATGAAGTGAAGACTTCAAGATTGGGTTAAGAAAACTCCAACTGTGATTTAATAATAAAAAACATATATAAAATAGAAGGACACAAATAGGTTAAAATTTTTTACATGAATAAAGATTTACTAGAAAAATAGAAACAAAGTAAAAATAGAGGTAGTATTATAAAATTTATACAAGAATGGGTACAAGGCCAAATAATACCTAAAGAGTCAAAGAGTACATAAAAATGTGCATCCTTCAGTGGAGATTTCAAAGACTTTATCATTTATGCAACAGATATATAAAGTAAAGATGCATAAGAGGAAATGGACAGAACACAATTATTTCATGTGAGCCCTTTACAGAATGACTAGCCTTTGAAAAACAAGTAGACAAAGTATATACATTTCAAAGGATTTGCACTATAAATAATTAAAATGTATTTAAGACAAAACCAAGGAAAACAGAAGAAAAAATTTTCTAAAGATAAGCATAGAGAATTGAACAAATTTTTTAAAACAGAAATAGTAAAGTTGAAACACAAATTCAAGAACTGCTTTTTGTTTTAACACAACTTGAGAACACATGAAAAGTAAACAGAAAAAAAACAAAATATAAAAGTAGAAATGGAATAAAAAAACAGGAAGATTTTAATAAGTATGAAAATATTATTTTAAAATACTATGCTAATCAATTTGATAAAATGAATTAAATGATTATTTTGTGGCAAATTTTACCCAACTCTAAGACCTCTGAAGATATCTCACTGTCTGCAAATTTCACTAGTGATAACTTTCAGACTTTCACAAAGACAGATAATTTCATATTATACAATTTTTCCAAATATAAAAACAAAAGCTAAGAATATAAAGATTCATTTTATGAAGTCAGTGTAGCACTAATATAAAACAGACAAAAATGGCACAAAAGAACAATAAATACTATCTGGTTTTGTATTGACAATATTTAGGTTAAATACTCAATGACATGATGAAAACCAAAAAATAAGCAATGTTATCTTTCCTAATGACATAGTGATTCTAAAGTTCATTCATAGGAATAACAAGTAAAAAATTAAGAATATATTAAAAGAGGAAAACTGGGCACTTAGGTTAAGGAGGCTTGTCTAACTAGGAATTAAAACATATTGTAAGCAACATCAACAAAGCAGTGTGGCACTAGTTCGAGAACTGACAGGCTGATAAAATAGAGCAACCAGCCTTAAAATAGACTCTAGTATATATTCCAGCTTAGTAAAGAAAGCACTACAAAAATGGGAGAGGTTATTCATCAAATAGTTGAGAAAAACTGACTGACTCAAATAATGGCCTCACCATACAGTAGCCCAAAACACAACTGAAACAGATGGATTAAAGAACTATACATAGACAAAGATATAAGTAAACAATTATCAGATTTTTGGAGAGGGAAAGACATTCTAAGTATAAGAGCAATGGAAGTAAGTACAAAAGAAAAGCTAAATGGATTTTGCCATTACACAATTAGAACTCCTCTATGTCAAGGAACGTCATTCACAAAAATAAAATCACAACTTGGGAAAAGTAATTTAGCAACAGGGCAGAGGATAATATCATTAAAACAAAAGAAATAAAGAAAAGGAACAAAAAGAAAATATAAAACAAAATATTGTTAAAACAAAAGGATAATATCATTAAAACAAAAGATCACAGAAATTTTAGAATATAAAATCTAATAAATATGTAAAAATATTCACACATAACTAATCAAATGTTAATTAAAACAATATCTGAATTTTACCCACTAAACTGGCAAAACATTTTTTTTTTTAAGTTTTCTGTGCTGGTAAAAGTTTGACAGAAATTTCCATAATAAATAGCTGGCAGAGGTAAGAATCTGTATTAGTACAAAACTCTCTGGTGATATCTACCTAGGTACTCAAAGCTTCCCAGGTGGCTCAGTGGTAAAGAATCCACCTGCCAAACCAGGGATGCAGGTTTGATCTCTGGGTTGGGAAGATCCCCTGGAGAAGGAAATAGCATTCCATTCCAGCATTCTTGCCTGGGAAATCCCATGGACAGAGGCACCTGGCAGGTTACAGTCCACAGGCTTGCAAAAGAGCTGGACACGATTTAGTGATTAACAACACAACAACAAGAACCTAGGTACTCAAATTGGTCCCTTCCTCTGGCTCAGTAAGCCCCTTCCAATGAACGTAGCTTAAGAAAAGAGAAACACAAACAGACAGAAATACAATGCTTTACTCTTTAATATGTATTGAATAATAAGAGACGTTGGTTTGATCCCTGGGTGGGGAAGATCCCGCTGGAGTAGGAAGCGACACCCCACTCCAGTATTCTTGCCTGGGAAATTTCATGGGCAAAGGAGCCTGGTGGGCTACAGCCCATGGGGTCTCAAAGAGTCGGACATGACTGAACAGTCACTGAGCACATACATACATTGAATAATTATTTATAGTACTGAAAAATTGTATGTGTTCGTTAACAGGTGACTGGCCAGCCACTTAAAAGTTATCCTTCATAAAACATTATAGGTAGGAGGGGAATTTAGGGGAGAATGGGTACATGTATATGTATGGCTAAGTCTCTTCTGCCCACTTGAAACTATCACAAAATTGTTAATCAGCTATACATTAATATAAACTAACTTTTAAAAAAATTAAAAGTTAATTAAATTTAAACTAACTTTTAAAAAAATTAAAAGTTAAAAAAAATTATAAGAAGGCAGAAATACTGAACACAGAGCACTATAATCATAGTACCTGTCCCAGTATGTATTCAGGAATATTGGAAGAGTTATCAATGTCAAGGGCTAGCCTAGCATTGAGCCTTGCTCATAAATGGCAGATTTTACATTCATATATATTCTGAGTTACCATTTTAAAACATAAACACATTAGAATTGTAATTTGAAAGAAAATTTACCTATATTTTTAAAAAAGTATATACTATTTTTCTCAATCCAAATTACCTCGTTTAATGGGAAACCTCAGCAAACTGACATTTCTTATGCATTTTGTTCTAGATCGAAGGCATACAATGAAACCCAGGCTGCTGCTAAAACCAGGCTCCATCCTGCCGAAGTTCTTTTGAATAAGAGATCATATATAAGTCCTTTTATTGCTCTCTGCTGTCTAGCTCTTATCTCACTAAGCAAGCATTCTCTCATTCCCTTTTCCAGAGCCCCCTTCCAAAGTGTAAAGGTGAGAGGGTATATATATTTGGCCCAGCTCACAAGGTGATGTGGCCCCTACTCCCCACCCAACCCAAGGATGTTGCCAGGACACATGCTTGTGGAGTTCTACATCCTTTGAACAGAGAGATCAGAAAAGTCTGGATTCACCAGTCTAGGAGGATCCTCCTTGTGAAAAATATAAGAAAACCTGGATTTCTCAAAGGAAGTATAGTAACCAGACTGAGACAGAGAAAAGAGTGCTTCTGTCCTTTCAATGTTGTCATAGAGGAGAGTATCCAGAGACCACAGGTTTCTACCTGTAGTGAAATGTGTTGGACGTCAATGGCTAGAAATTGCAGGGACAGGTACAGAAGAGGTGAGGAAATACAGACGAAGAGAAAAGTGGTGTCTTTCAACAGAGAAGAGGCTTCGCGATGAGTGAAGTCAAGCCTTTCTTCAAATAGCAGAAAATTCACAGGCCACCATCCAGGGGCAAGAAACACTTAGGCTTATCTCCCAGCGGCCGAGGAGTCATCTGGGATGAGGTTGGAGATCAGTGAGCCACGAGGTACAGAAACCAAATGCTCAGAGTCTTGGACTGTCACCGTGACGCAAAGACAAGCACAAAAGCCAATACCGTGGCTGGAGCTATGAAAGACACAGGGTTCAAGCAGAGGTCACTGGCTGCAGCAATGTATTAGGAAGTCTTAGAGGCTATTGATAAATCCTCATGATATGAATCAAGTTCCGTGGCTTAATTATGTTAATGATATTAGAAAAAAAAGGCACTGTGAACTCAGGGTGTTAAGCAGCAGTATTTTTCCTTCCAGAAGGGTCTAACAGCAGTGTCAGTTGGCTCATCGCTTATTTTCACATGAACTTTCTAAATGCCCAGATTTGGATTTCTGATACTAGTGGATGAAACTAGCCCTCCTGGCGTATGTACATACACACAGAGTAGAATGGACCTGAAATACTACGTGTTACCAGAAAGCAGAGATGCAGGGGACAGTGCTAAAAAGACAGAAGGGCTAGCTTAGAGGTCTCCCCCTGGCCAAATTGAAACTTGAGCATCAAAAAGGGTTTAATAATTGTGATTACTTGAAATATGAAGAATTTGAGCAAGGCTATAATTTCATAATGATATTAAGAAAAAATTAATATAAAGTACACTAAAGGAAGTTAGGATGAATGTAGAAGTTTGGCTATAAAGGGATCGATGATTTTATTAATTTTAATGAAATGAGGTTAATATAAATCAGTATTTTATTTCTTCTATTAACTCTATTTGCCTTTAAAACAGAGATATGAACTTAATATCTATCTGTATAAGTAGGGAAGGAGAAATACAAGGAACGGTGAGTTACAAAATCACCTTGGGAAAATATACAGAACCAAGATGGGGAGGGACTAGGCACCGTACTCACACACAGTAACTATGCAGAAAGGAGCTTCAGACTTTTCCAGGATGACTCAAAAAGGCCAAGTGTCTGAAAAACAGCACTCATTGCATAGCCTTAATACTACCTTTCCTGGGAGATAAAACTCCTAGAGGCCTCTATGAACTATAAGACACTAGTATGGTATCTATACACTGTAAATAATGCCTAGAGACCAGGTTATCACAACAACAGGACAATGAGCTATGTCATGCAGGTCAAGAAAGATTTCAACATTTAGTGGGGAAATTCCAGGCTAGTACAAACTAAAATCTGCAAGAAAAGAAGACAACTATGAACCTAAAATTTTTTTCTTCATTGATGTTAAAAGAGAATATTATCTCAAGATGGAAGTTTCAGCCTGATGTCCATGGCTTTGTTTTGAACACGCTTGGTGAAAAAACCTGGGTTTATGCCATAACAAGAATCAGCTGATTATTGGGATCCTATAAACAGGCTGCCCAAACTATTCATTTTCTCTTTGGTTTGGGTAAGAATACTATAACCTTTAGAAAGTTTTTAATTAAGAATTGCTATCATTTTAGGAAGTATAGAAGTGTTATTAAAATAATAAAGAGAAGACCTCCCTGGTGTCCAGTGGTTAAGACTTTTCCTTCCAATGCATGGGGTGCAGGTTTGATCCTTGGTGAGCGAGGTAAGATCCCACATGCCTCCTGTCCAAAAAACCTAAATCACAAAGCAGAAGTAATATTTCAACAAATTCAATAAAGACTTAAAAAATGGTGAACAATAAAAAGATTCTGAAAAAATAATAAAGAAGTATAGAGAACAAAGAAGTGGTCACCAGTAGGGAGAGAAATTAGGGGGGAGGGGCAAGATAGGGGCATAGAATTAAGATGTACTAAGTGAGTGCATGCTAAGTTGCTTTAGTCATGTCCAATCCTTTGTGACCCCATGGACTGTAGCCCACTAGGATCCTCTGTCCATGGGATTCTCCAGGCAAAAATACTGGAGTATGTTCCCATGCTCTCCTCCAGGGGATCTTCCCAACCCAAGAATTGAACCCACTTCTCCTGTGGCTCCTACATTCCAGGCAGATTCTTTACCACTGAACCTCCAGGGAAGCCTGTACAAAGTACTATGTATAAAATAAATGAACTAAATTCAAAGGACATATAGTACAGTGAATATAGCCACTGCTTTATAACTTCAAATGGAGTATAATCTACAAAAATACAGATCCACTATGTTGTACACCTGAAACTAATATTGCAAATCAATAAAATAAAATATAAAGTAAAATAGAGAATGAAACAAGATGACATTCTAGGAATAGATTTAGGTATAAGTATAGTAACTTTTTCGGTAATAGTAATATGTCTGACTTCTTTGAAACGTTCAAAAAATGTCTACTAAAACAGAGAGTGAAAAGAATGTTCCCTAAAGAAGTGTTGCAATAAGGATTTTTTTTTTTAATTTATGATTTTGCAATGTTAATTTCTATTGCAGCTAGGGGAGCAGAGGCCAGATTCTAATTGGTTAAGGAGAAAATAAAACAGGATTGGGGCTCGGGTAGGGCAAATGAGGCATTGGCCTAGTTGGCTAAAGACTTGTCAGATTTATGATCTTTCAGGTGGTTGAGCTGCTTTGTTCCACTAAGCCTGAAATTAACAGTTGAAGTTGAGAGTTAACCACTTTGAGCCCTCCTTCCTTCTTCTCAAAACAAGTGCAAATGTAAGTGGAGAGTGGGATGCAAAACACTAAGTAATCAAAAGTAATAATATTTTAAAGTGAAAGTGAAGTTGCTCAGTCGTGTCCGACTCTTTGCAACCCCATGGACTGTAGTCTACCACACTCCTCCATCCATGAGATTTTCCAGGCAAGAATACTGGAGTGGGTTGCCATTTCCTTCTCCAGAGGATCTTCCTGACCCAGGGATTGAACCCAGGTCTCCCATATCGTAGGCAGACACTTTTATCATCTGAGCCATCAGGGAAGTTAAGGCAGTAGTTTATTTTCAACACACAAAAATCAATTGTATTTCTGTATTTTAGAAATACCCGTGGTGGTTTCATGTTGATGTATGGCAAAACCAATACAGTACTGTAAAGTAAAATAAAGTAAGTTCAGTTCAGTTCAGTCGCTCAGTCGTGTCCGATTCTTNCAAAACTCTATTAGTCTTTGCCCTGCTTCATTCCGCATTCCAAGGCCAAATTTGCCTGTTACTCCAGGTGTTTCTTGACTTCCTACTTTTGCATTCCAGTCCCCTGTAATGAAAATGCCATCTTTTTGGGTGTTAGTTCTAAAAGGTCTTGTAGGTCTTCATAAAACCGTTCAATTTCAGCTTCTTCAGCATTACTGTTTGGGGCATAGATTTGGATAATTGTGAGATTGAATGGTTTGCCTCAGAGACGAACAGAGATCATTCTGTCGTTTTTGAGATTGCATCCAAGTACTGCATTTCAGACTCTTTTGTTGACCATGATGGCTACTCCATTTCTTCTAAGGGATTCCTGCCCTAGCTCTTGACTTCCTACTTTTGCATTCCAGTCCCCTATAATGAAAAGGACATCTTTTTTGGATGTTAGTTCTAAAAGATCTCGTAGGTCTTCATAAACTGTTCAGCTTCAGCTTCTTCAGCATTACTGGTTGGGGCATAGACTTGGATAACTGTGATACTGAATGGTTTGCCTTGGATACAAACAGAGATCATTCTGTTGTTTTTGAGATTGCATCCAAGTACTGCATTTCAGACTCTTTTGTTGACCATGATGGCTACTCCATTTCTTCTAAGGGATTCCTGCCCACAGTAGTAGATATAATAGTCATCTGAGTTAAATTCACCCATTCCAGTCCATTTTAGTTCACTGATTCCTAGAATTTCGACATTCACCCTTGCCATCTCTTGTTTGACCACTTCCAATTTGCCTTGATTGGACCTGACATTCCAGGTTCCTATGCAATACTGCTCTTTACAGCATCGGATCTTGTTTTTTCACCAGTCACATCCATAACTGGGTATTGTTTTTGCTTTGGCTCCATCCCTTCATTCTTTCTGGAGTTATTTCTCCACTGATCTCCAGTAGCATATTGGGCACCTAATGACCTGGGGAGTTTCTCTCTTGGTATCCTATCATTTTGCCTTTTCATACTGTTCATGGGGTTCTCAAGGCAAGAATACTGAAGTGGCTTGCCATTCCCTTCTCCAGTGGACCACATTCTGTCAGACCTCTCCACCATGACCCACCTATCTTGGGTTGCCCCGCAGGCATGGCTTGGTTTCACTGAGTTAGACAAGGGTGTGATCACTACGAACAAAGCTAGTGGAGGTGATGGAATTCCAGTTGAGCTGTTTCAAATTCTGAAAGATGATGCTGTGAAAGTGCTGCACTCAATATGCCAGCAAATTTGGAAAACTCAGCAGTGGCCACAGGACTGGAAAAGGTCAGTTTTCATCCCAATTCCAAAGAAAGGCAATGCCAAAGAATGCTCCAACTACCGCACAATTGCACTCATCTCACATGCTAGTCAAGTAATGCTCAAAATTCTCCAAGCCAGACTTCAGCAATATGTGAACCGTGAACTCCCTGATGTTCAAGCTGGTTTTAGAAAAGGCAGAGGAACCAGAGATCAAATTGTCCACATTCTGTCAGACCTCTCCACTATGACCCTCCCATCTTGGGTTGCCCTGCAGGCATGGCTTGGTTTCATTGAGTTATACAAGGGTGTGGTCCTAATGTGATTAGATTGACTAGTTTTCTGTGAGTATGGTTTCAGGGTGTCTGCCTTCTGATGCCCTTTTGCAACACCTACCATCTTACTTGGCTTTCTCTTACCTTGGGTATCTCTTCACGGCTGCTCCAGCAAAGCACACCTGCTGCTCCTTACCTTGGACGAGTGGTATCTCCTTACCGCCACCGTTCCTGACCTTCAACATAGGATAGCTCCTCTAGGCCCTCCTGTGCCTGCCCAGCCACCACTCCTCGGGTTGCTCCTCCTGTTGCCAGCCCTGGCCTCGGGCATGGGTGGCTCCTCCCAGTTGCCGCCCCTGGCCTCGGGGGCGAGGTAGCTTCTCCCAGCCACTTGAGAGCTACCCCACGTCTGAGGTCAGGGGCAGCGGCCTAGAGTGCCAGGCTGCAACGGCGCAGGAGCGGCCGAGAGGAGCTACCCCGCGTCCGAGGTCAGTGGTGGCTGGGAGGAGCTACCCCGCGTCCGAGGTCAGTGGCGGCTGGGAGGAGCTACCCCGAGTCCGAGGTCAGTGGCGGCCGGGAGAAATCAAGTAAATTTTTAAAAAAAATTAATTTAAAAAAAAGGAAAAAAAAAACACATTTGAAAAATAGTCTTAAAATACCATTTAAAGTATGTACTCAAGAACATTGAAAGCAGGAATTTAAACAGGTGTTTGTACATCCATGTTCATAGCAGCACCATTCAGACAACAGCCCCAAAGTGGAAGAAATCCAAGTATCCATTCCACAGATAAATGAATAGGACTTCCTAGGTGGCACAGTGGTAAAGAATCTGCCTGCCAGTGCAGGAGACACAGGAGATGCAAGTTCAATCCCTGGGTCAGGAAGATCTCTTGGAGGAAGAAATGGCAACCGACGCCAGTATTCTTGCCTGGGAAATCCCATGGACCAAGGAACCTGGTGGGGTACAGACATGGGGTGGCAAAGAGTCAGACACGACTAAAAGCAACTTAGCATGTAAATATGATAAATGAAATAGGATTCATGCATATGATATAATACCATGGGTGTGTGCTAAGTCACTTCTGTCATGTCTGACTCTTTGTGACCCCATGGACTGTAGTCCACCAGGCTCCTCTGTCCATGGGATTCTCCAGGCAAGAATACTGGAGTGGGTTGTTGTGCCCTCCTCCAGAGGATCATCCTGACCCAGGGATCAAACTCTTGTCTCATACCTCCCGAACTGGCAGGCAAGTTCTTTACCATGAGTGCTACCTGGGAAGCCCACTCAGTCCTAAAAAAGGAAGGAAATTCTGACATGTGTTACAACATGGATGAACCTTAAAGACATCATGCTAAGAGAAATAAGCCAGTCACCAAAGAACAAATATTGTGCCATTCCACTTAGGGAGGCCTGGCGTGCTGCGATTCATGGGGCTGCAAAGAGTCAGACACGACTGAGCTACTGGACTGGACTGAGAGGAGTACGTGGATAAGGTAGTCTTTTCAAATAATCACAATCAGTGCAAATTTAGGAGGAGCCATAGTTCAACATTTTAAATACTAACAGGGGAGAAATTAAGAGAATTGTGGACAGTAGGTGCATACAAAGTGTTCTTTTTCTGAAGCTGTGTGCAAGGAGAGAGTTTTTGTTCAGAGGAAATCCAGAGCTCACGGAGACGAGATGGCTTGGGGGTTGGTTCAAGATGTAAAACAGATAGCCAGTGGGAGTTTGAGGTGTGACGAAGGGAGCCCAAAGTCAGTACTCTGTGGCAGCCAGAGGGATGGGATGGGGAGGGAGGTGGGAGGGGCTGCAAGAGGGAGAGGACATAGGTATTCCTAATGCGATTCCCATTGATGTGTGGCAAAAACCGTCACAATACTGTAAAGTAATTATCCTCTAATTAAAAATATATACACATATTATTAAATAAAAAGATGCAAGAACCTGGAGCATATTCATATGCTAAAGATGGGGACCAAGCCCTTTCCCTCTCCTCAGGCTGTGTAATTACAGGGAGGTAAAGGAATTGGGGCACTACAGATGGAGATATGGGGCAAGCCAATCCTTCCCACATGCATGGTATTGGGGTGTGGGGAAGAAGGGAAGGGCTGTCAGGGGGAGTGGGTGTCCCACCTCAAAGCAGCAAGCAATTCTGTCCTCTTGGGTAATGCACTTTTTTTTATCCTTTGTTATAGACTGAGGCAATGAGATCCATCCCTCCAAATATCATCACACACCCATCTCCACCCTCTCCCCATCACGTTAGACTACAGAGAATGTCTGCCCCAGGCTCACTTTTCTTTTCCCTTAGCTCCTTGGGCTTACTTTTGTGGTTCAGATGGTAAAGAATCTGCCTGCAATATAGGAGACCCAGGTTTGACCTCTGGGTCAGAAAGATTCCCCTGGAGAAGGGAATGGCTGCCCACTCCAGTATTCTTGCCTGGAGAATTTCACAGAGGAGCTTGGTGGGCTACAGTCCATGGGGTCAAAAGAGTCAGAGATAACTGAGCGACTAACACTGGCTCCTTTTATATTGCCAGGACAGCACTGGAGGTGGGGTGAGGAGCCCTACACCTTGTTATTGAAAGTGCATTCTGGGGGCCAGTAGCAGTGGGCACCACCTGGGAGGCTGGTAGGGATGCAGACACTCAAGCTCCATCTAACTGAGAAACCCCACTTTTACCTCCTTTGGTCTCTACCTTGCTGAGCATTAGAGAAACCTGGGGTCTTTAACAAATGCTAACACCTGGTTTTCACCCACAGATCCTGATTCAATGAGCCATCCTCACCTCCACACCTCCAACATGGCCTGGGTGTCAGAAGTTTTATAAACTCTCTTGTGGTTCTAATATGTAGGAATGCAGCAAAATTTGAGAACCACAGCTCTACACCTCCTGGGGCTACACCTTCTAGGCCTTTTTTTCCCAGAGTCTGTGTGCCATTTCTAGGCAGCAGGAGGAAAAGGGAAAGGATTGTTTTTTTATGGAGATATATATATATGTATATTTTAATTTTATTTACTTCACTGCAACAGGTCTTAGTTGCAGCACGCGGGGTGCATGGACTCTAGTTGTGGCAAGCAGGCTTAGTTGCTCTGAAGAATGTGGGATCTTACTTCCCCAACCAGGAATTAAACATGCAACTCCTGCATGGCAAGGCAGATTCTCAACCACAAGACCACCAGGAAGCCCCTAGGGAAGAATTTCTTCTACTTTGACCAGGATTGTAGGCAGACAAGATTGAATGACTTTCTTTCCAGGTCCTGTGCATTAGCCCGTCTATAGGGAAGCCCATCCGTGACCTGGTGAGTGTGTTAGTGGTGGCTCTGTGCTGTCTGCAGGGCTAGGTTCCCGGAGCCCACTCCTGAACACTGAAGTGAGGACTCTCCTGTTAGGGTGTTGTGTCTTCACGTGCTCAGTCTCAATGTGTCCACCTCCCTGCGACCCCATGGACTGTAGCCCGCCAGGCTCCTCTGTCCATGGGATTTCCTCGGCAGCAATGCTGGAGTGGATTTCCATTTCCTCCTCCACAGGATCTTCCCATTCTAGGGATCGAACCTCGTCTCTTGCATCTCCTGCATTGGCAGGTGGATTCTTTACCACTAAGCCATCTGGAAAGCAGTATTAGGGTGTGACTCACTATTTGAAATTCAGATAAGCCTTCCAGTTTGGAACAGCCCTTTGTGTACTGGGCCATAACTCTATCTTTTATTTTCAAACTTCAAAGTTTAGTTTTGAAATAAATGGTTTATTTCGCCACATAAGCCTACAGTTCCCCCCTCCCCCGCCCCCAGGTGAAAGCAACAGATTTAAACTTAATCAACTGTTCTGGGACTTTATTGGTGTCAGCTAGTTGGCTGTTTTCTCTGAGAGTGCTTCAGAGCTTCAACAGCTGAATATTTGCCTTGCTTTTGATCTTTGAGGTAGTCCAGCTGCTTTATTCCACTAAGCCTGAAATTAACAGATGAAGTCAGGATTTAACTACTTTGAGGCCGCCTTTCTTTTTATCAAACCAAATGCAATTATTTGATCTAAAATCAATAATATAAACTTTAAAGTCAAAAGGAAGATTAGAAGGGTGGAAGAGAAGTTAAAAGAAGATTCAGAGGAAAAAAAATGATTCAGATACAGAGCACAACAGTTTCAATAAGAGATCTGGAGAATAAAACATGCTAGTATGTAGAACAGCACTGACCATCTCGTAGGATTTTTGTTTAATTTAAAGATAGATCTTATTCTCTGGTGGTTTTACTCATGCAAACTGCATATAAAAGAAAATAGTAGTAGTTTGTATAACATCACAAATAGAAGGACTCAAGCTGCTAGGGTTTCAGGGTGACAGCCTGAAAGTCAAAATGGAATTTGTGTTTATGCACTCATAATTTTTATTTCCCTGAGTACAGACTAATTTACAATGAAAGTTTTGCTAACCTTGGTAATAAGCTCATTAACTGTTTACATGACTTCTTACATCTACGTAGTTTTATTTTGCAGTTGCAAGAATTCCTGTTACCGATGAACTTTAACTTGGATAAACAATAAAATGAAAGAAAAATGCACAGTTAACTACTGCTTGAATGAATAAATGAATGGTCCATTAATCTCTCATCACTCTCTCTGCTCTTTATCAAAGCCAAAGCTCTTCTCAGAATGAAATAATGACAGTAGTAGGAAGCGGGGGAAGAGAGGGAAGGGAGATTTATTCTTTTGGACTAGAATGATCAACCTGGGGTCCAAATGAGAGAAAATAAGGGTCTCAGCTGGTGAGAATTTCCCTACCTCTCCCACCCAATATAGGGTTTGGCTGCAGGTGGGGGAAATTGCCATCTCAAATCTCATTCCTGGGGACTGCCTCTTCTACTTCTATTTCAGATGGCAGATAAGTGAGAAAGAGGCAACTCCCCACAACTCTCTGAACTCCTGGAATAGAAGGTGTCTTGCTCCTGTGAGCAAGAGAGACTCCATGAGCTCTACGTTCTAGCGTAGCAAATGCAAGCTGACATTTAATATCTGCTTGTCACCCAACCCAGAAAGAGGAGGGAAAATGCTGAACACCCCCTAGGAATTCACATGAGTGTTTTGGTCATTTAAGAGAAGAGCACTTGCTTGAAAAAAAGAATCGTGCCTTTCATCTCCTGAACTATACTGTAACTAGGCACTTCTTCAATGTGGTAAACCATTTACTTCTATCAAGAAGCTCTTGTAGCAGAACTCTGGAAATATAAGTAAGCTCCTTTTGTCTAGTTGTAATTGTTCAGTTGCTATATTGTGTCTGATTCTTTGTGACTCCATGGAATGTAGCACACCAGGCTTCCCTGTCCTTCACTATCTCCTGGAGTTTGCTCCAGGTCATATCCATTGGGTCAGTGATGCTCTCTAACCATCTCATCCTCTGTTGCCCACTTCTCCTCTTGTCTTTCTCAACATCAGGGTCTTTTCCAATGAGTTGGCTCTTTGCATCAGGTGGCCAAAGTATTGGAGCTTCAGCTTCAGCATCAGTCCATCCAATGAATTTTTAGGGTTGATTTCCTCTAGAATTTACTGGTTTGGTCTCCTTGCAGTCCAAAGGAATCTCAAGAGTCTTATCTAGCACCACAATTTTGAAAGATTTATGTCTAATCTTACAACAAACCAGGAATTCAGATCCAGTTTTGAGAAGGCCCAGTCAAAGCAGAGATAACCTCAGGTCCTGTTTGCTGTAGTTATGCATGTGAAAAAAATATGAGTTGTGCTTTTTATGGTCACTTTCATGAAATCCCAGGAAACACCTTTGGAGCCGTTCTGGGATGCGCGTGGACTTGAGCACTGAACTGAAGAGCATGGTCTGAGAGGAAGGGCACCTTCCATACACCAGATGGAAAGCATTCATCCATGCTGCTGCTGCTGCCACTAAGTCGCTTCAGTCGTGTCCAACTCTGTGCGACCCCATAGACGGCAGCCCACCAGGCTCCCCCGTCCCTGGGATTCTCCAGGCAAGAACACTGGAGTGGGTTGCCATTTCCTTCTCCAATGCATGAAAGTGAAAAGTGAAAGTGAAGTCGCTCAGTTGTGTCCAACTCTTCATGTCCCCGTGGACTGCGCCTACCAGGCTCCTCCATCCATGAGATTTTCCAGGCAAGAGTACTGGAGTGGAGTGCCATTGCCTTCTTCGATTCATCCATGAGCCTGTTACAAATCATCATTTATTCTCCAATGTCATAGGCTGTTCACCTTGTCTGGAATGCTTGACCCCCAGAGATGAGACTATTCTAAACAAGCAGTGAGAGGGAATGGCTTTAATACTTCCCCACCAAAAGGCATATGTAATGGTGGTAATACATCTTGTTAGAGATTCCCATGTCAATCCACAAGGCATTTAGCATAGCAACAGGGCCCAAAATCAAATTCAGATTGAGGAAACAATGGGTGATAATTATAATCAGAGGGCATAACCCCATTTACTTTTAAAAATACGATTTTAAAAGTAATTTATAATCAAGAATTCATCATATTTCTATTTCAGATTTCAAGAGAAATTGATTCACTGTAATGATATTCTTTTCCTTTGAATATAAACCTGTAGGAAGTAGCACATTAAAGGAATTTGAAACTAACTCTGGCTTCCTCATCTAAGAGGACATTGCACAGGCTGATCCTCTGTCTGGAAAGGTCAGCTCCTGGGTCATTTGTCCCATCTTCCAGACTTTAGTTTATTTTATGAGCTCAATTATGCACGTGCACCTGCTGTGTTGCTCAGGCATGTGCAGCTCTTTGCAACACTATGGACTGTAGCCCGTCAAGCTCTTCGGTCCATGGGATTTTCCAGGTAAGAATACTGGAGTGGGTTGCCATGCCCTCCTCCAGGGGAGCTTCCTGATCCAGGGATCAAACCTGAGCCTCTTATGTCTCCTACATTGGTAGGTGGGTTCTTTATCATTAGCACCACCTGGGAAGCCCATGAACTCAATTAGGCACTCCCCCAAATTCGCTTGTTGAGGTCCTAACCCCCAGGACCTCAGAATCTGACTGTATTTGGAGATAGCATCTTTAAAGAGGTAGTTAAGGTTAAATGAGGTCATTTGGGTGGGCCCTAACTCAATTGCACTTGTGCCCTTAAAAAAATAGATCAGGATTGAGCTCAATTATGCACGTGCACCTGCTGTGTTGCTCAGGCATGTGCAGCTCTTTGCAACACTATGGACTGTAGCCCGTCAAGCTCTTCGGTCCATGGGATTTTCCAGGTAAGAATACTGGAGTGGGTTGCCATGCCCTCCTCCAGGGGAGCTTCCTGATCCAGGGATCAAACCTGAGCCTCTTATGTCTCCTACATTGGTAGGTGGGTTCTTTATCATTAGCACCACCTGGGAAGCCCATGAACTCAATTAGGCACTCCCCCAAATTCGCTTGTTGAGGTCCTAACCCCCAGGACCTCAGAATCTGACTGTATTTGGAGATAGCATCTTTAAAGAGGTAGTTAAGGTTAAATGAGGTCATTTGGGTGGGCCCTAACTCAATTGCACTTGTGCCCTTAAAAAAAATAGATCAGGATAGAGATGTACATACAGGGCACACCAGTGAAGACACATGAAAATGCGACTATCTGCAAGACAAGGAAAGCCGATTTCAGAAAAAGTCAACCTTGCTAACAACTGCTTTTGGATTTCCAGACTCCAAAACTGAGAAAATGCATTTTTGCAGTTTAAGCCATCCAGTCTGTGCTACTTGTTACTGCAAACTTAGCAAACTCATACAGTTGACACATCCCTTATTTGTAGGGCCGTACTCTTGCCTGTAAAATACCATGGACAGAGGAGCCTGGTAGGCTGCAGTCCATGGGGTCACTGAGAGTCATACACAGCTGAGCGACTTCACTTTCACTTTTCACTTTCATGCACTGGAGAAGGAAATGGCAACCCACTCCAGTGTTCTTGCCTGGAGAATCCCAGGGATGGGGGAGCCTGGTGGGCTGCCGTCTATGGGGTCGCACAGAGTTGGACACGACTGAAGCGACTTAGCAGCAGCAGCAGCAGCAGTTTCAATTAGTCTAATGATGCTTCCTTGTGTCCCTTTTGTCTTCTTTTTCATAATTTGTATCACAATTTAAAACCATTGCATTTTATAGAACCAAAAATGCCATTGACTGTAAAATGCACAATTACTGTATCTACCTCTGAGAAAATTGGATAAAAAATCCAAATACTCAAGGTAGAGAATTTAGCACGGGACTCCATATACAAAGTTGACTCACCAATGTAAGGAGACATCAGAAACAAACCCATCTCAGAGAAAGGGACAGCAAGGAAACTCCACCTTACTCCTGGTGGGAAGAAGAAGCAACTCTCTCCTCGATTTTGTTTCAGGAAGTGATCATCATGCAGGTGTCTGGTCTGAAGTCCCACTACAAGTGTGATCCAGAGAAGCTCAATCAGTGGCTATGGTGTATTTTTTTTATTTTTAAATTATTACTTTGTATTGGAGTATAGTTGCTTTACAATGTTGTGTTGGTTTCTGCTATATAGCAAAGTGAATGAGCAATACATTATACATATATTCTCTTTTTTGAATTTCCTTCCCATTTAGGTCACCACAGAGCGCTGAATAGAGTTCCCTGTGCCATAAAGCAGGTTCTCACTAGTTATCTGTTTTATACATAGTAGTGTATATATGTCAATTCCAGTCTCTCAATTTATCCCACCCCGTGTCCCTCCTAGTCTCCACCCATTTGTTCTCTACATCTGAGTCTCTATTTCTGCTTTGCAGATAGGTTCATCTCTACCAGAATAATGCAGATAAAAATAAGTAAATGGGGCCTAATTAAACCTAAAAGGTTTTGCACAGCAAAGGAAACCATAAACAAGGCAAAAAGACAACCATTAGAAAGGGAGAACATATTTGTAAATGAACCAATTGGTAAGGGATTAATTGCCAAAAAATACCAACTGCTCATGCAGCTCAATATCAAAACAACAAACAACCCAACCAATAAAAGAAAAAATGGGCAGAAGACCTAAATGGACATCTCTCCAAGGAAGATGTTCATGTGGCCAGCAAACACGTGAAAAGATGCTCAACATCACTAATTTTAGAGAATGCAAATCAAAACTACAGTGATGTATCAGAATGGCCATCTGATGATGGTCAGAATGGTCATCATCAAAATATCTGTAAACGATAAGTACTGGAGAGGGTGTGGAGAAAAAGGAACCCTCTTACATCGTTGGAGGGAATGTAAATTGATGTAGCCACTATGGAGAACAGTATGGAGGGTCCCTGGAAAACTAAGAACAGAACTACCACGTAACCCAGCAATCCCACCCCTGGGCATATACCCAGGTGTGTATTTTAATGTAGGATGTACTTTAAAGGAGGTTTCATGTTGGGACTAGCCCTGGGTGAAAGAAACGAATGCAAATACTCCTGGAAGAACTTGGCTCCCTTCCAGATTGTCTTGATGGTAAGACATGTTCATTGTTTAGCTAGACTTTAGTTAGATATGCTGTAATGTTGAAAAGAAAATAGCTGCTTCTTGAGATAAATGAGATATGGTATGATTTGATTGCATGGATATTTGTTTAGTGTCTGAGGTCCATAAATCACTTTGGCATCTGTTTGCTCCCACCTTTAGCTCTTTCTCCCAGCAGTACTGATATATAGTGGGGATCTGATAAAGAGGAATTAAATGAATGAGTAAAGCAAAATCTTCTTGTGTTTTACCCACTGAAATTTTGACTTTTTTAAAAAAAAGTCCAGTTCTATTGGACTGACCAATGAATTGATGCTTTTGAACTGTGGTGTTGAAGAAGACTCTTAAGAGTGCCTTGGACTGCAAGAAGATCAAACCAGTCACTTCTAAAGGAAATCAACCCTGAATATTCATTGGAAGGACTGATGGTGAAGCTGAAACTCCAATACTTTGGCCACCTGATGCAAAGAACTGACTCATTGGAAAAGACTCTGATGCTGGGAAAGATTGAAGGCAGAAGGAGAAGGGGACTACAGAAGATGAGATGGTTGGATGGCATCACTGACTCAATGGACATGAGTTTGTGCAAGCTCCGAGAGTTGGTGATGACAGGGAAGCCTGTCATGCTGCAGTCTATGGGGTCGCAGAGTCGGACACGACTGAGCGACTGAACTGAAGTGAGTGGATTGACCAAAAGTTTCATTCGAGTTTTGCCATAAGATATTATAGAAAAACTTGAATGAGCCTTATGGCCAACTCAATATTTCCATTTACTTACATGTGTTGAAGGAGTTTTTAATGCAGTGGAAGGAACATTGGACTTGGAAACTGGGAAACTTTGATTTTGGTCTTAACCTCCGTGTTGATTAGCCCTTAGATATTGGGTAAAGGTCTTAAACTTTCTGGGCAACTTTTAACGTCTCTGTAAAATCATTGCCTTATATCCTGTAATCTCCACAGTCTTTGCAATTCTAATAGAATATTCTCCAGTGGCAAGAAGAGGAGAACCATGAAACACACGATTGGGAGAGATTCACCAGTATTATATCCTCTGACCTCGCCTGGTGTGACCAGATAGGCAGTTGACATGATGCTGAGAACTTGCTCATGGAGGAAATTCTCCCATGACTCTCTCTTCCTCTTCACTAACCCCTTACTACCCAAAGATGACTCCTTTGGTGATTGCTTCAAATATTTTCCTGCAGTGATGTAAGTAGCAGTGGATTGTGGATAAAGGGTAAGAAACAGAGCCTGGGAAAAATAAAACGTGAATGGAAGAATTAGGTATCTGTCATGGATAAGAGAAACTCCAAGAGTTTGAAAGAAGGCAGAGACAAATTACTGAGATCAAGGCAAATTCTGTGTGAGAAGTAAGGTAGATTTATAAGAAATAGGCCAATATAAACCCTGAAGCTTTGAGGCATGCAGAAGACAATTTACAGATAATCAGGAACAAGGGATTCTCAGGAGCTGAGGTTAGAGACAAAGAAAGGAGAATGCAAGGCTTCCCAGGTGCTCAGTGGTACAGAATTGCCTGCCAATTCCTACTGTGCAGGAGACACAGGTTCAATCCCTGGGTCAGGAAGATCCCCTGGAGGAGGGCATTGCAACACATTCCAGTATTCTTGCCTGGAAAATCCTGTGGACAGCGGAGCCTGGTGGGCTGCAGTCCATGGGGTTGCAAAGAATCAGACACAACTGAAGCAACTTAGCATGCATGCACCTATTGAATGCAATTTTTAAAATAAATATGAAATAAATACATGATTTATTCTTTTTGATTGAAGCAGTTTGTTTTGTTTTAATTTATTTTGCTGTGCCGGGTCATAGTTGTGGCACTCACAATCATTGTTGCAGCATGCAGGATCCAGTTCCCTGACCTGGGATTGAACCCAGGCCCCCTGCACTGGGAGCATGGAGTCTTAACCACTGGACTACCAGGGAAGTCCCTGTGTGATTTATTCTTCCTAGTAAGTGAAGCAGCAATTTCTTACACAATCCCAGGGAAAACAGAGAGGTCTATGCTACCTACCTCTAGACAAGGGAAGACATGTGTAGAACAAGTCCAGAGAAGAGGAACAAGGGAGTGTCTGCCATTTGCCCCGACGGGCTATGGGAAGGCAAAAAAGAAGAGCATGGGGACATAAGAAGGGAGACCTGGGGCACCAAGTCCTTGCTCCAGGCTGAAAAAAAAGGCAGCACCTTATGAAACACCTGGCCAGCCAGCCACTGTTCCTGGCTTCATTAATATTCAAGCCTTGTGATTTTTCCTGCATATTTAATTTTATCTGCTTGTGAAATTTTATTATATGTGTTTGTATCCTCTAGCAATCTCTAAGGAATGAAGACCAATACACATTAATTATGTGAAAGCCAAAAAAAAAAAAAAAAAAATAGGAAAAGCAACCACTGTCTAGGCTCAGTCCAGATAATAATTAGGTCTTCAATCTCAGGCAAAACAACTGAAGGTTTTGAGGAGTTTATTTGGGAAATTTAGGAAGTACAGTGGAATCCTAGCTTTTTAATTTTTCCCCTGAGAAATTGTGTGTGTGTGTGTGTGTGTGTGTTACAGGAATGGCAGGCATAGAATTGGTGCTAAGGGTGCTTTTAATATTGCATGTAACTAAGATACACAATCATATATTTCTTATAGGTTTTCAAGGAATCAGAACATATAATTCATATAATACACACACACAGACACACAAGTACACATGTACACACCATATGTCAGTTTTAAGAGAATTAGAATGCCAATTCACTTAATAAAACATGGTGAATATAATTTTAGTCTTTGATGATTCAGGAGCTATTTTTGGCTCCTTATGCCTCTGGGTTTATTACTGTGAACATAAATGATTGTGCCCTTCTTCATAGTCTAGGTTGTTTGCATTTTTCCTGATTATTTTATTGTGAATGGATGGGCACCTTCCACTGTGCTTTCACAGTTATGCAGAGCTAGTCATGAGTGTGCAGGTCGCTTGGGGTGTGATTGGGCCACTTGCAGAAAAACAGTGAAACGTGTCTTAAGATGGAAATATGTGTGAAAGCTTTGCTAGCCTTTGGGGTGATTGGTTTCCCACAGCAAAAAAACCCCAAGGAGACAGAGTTCATGTTTACTTCAGGAGATAAAAGAAATTTTTAGTGAGGAGGTCACATCCGAGCTTGGCTTTGAGGGGTTAAGCCATTAGCTAATGGAGCCCAGAGGGAATTCTGGGAGGAAGTCTTAGTGGGAACAGCAGGGCGGAAGTGGCTTGGAGGTGAGTCCCCTACTATTCACAGTTGGGTCTGGGAGGCAACACCATCAATATCCCTGACCTTTGTGAGAAATGCAGAGTCTCAGGCCCTCACTCCCCCCTCCTGAATCAATCTACATTTTGATTGATGATGCACATGCATATTAAGTTTTAAGATGTACTTGTATAGAATGTTGCTTATACTATTTGTAAATACGGCTAAAAATTGGATCCAATTATGAAGGGCCTTGATACTATGCCGAGACATGTTGACTTTCTGTGGTAGGTTATATGTACCATTGACAGCTTCTAAGCAGACACTGGTGGGCAGTGTTAGTTGCTCAGATGTCCAGCTCTTTGCAACCTCATGGACTGTAGCCTGCCAGGCTCCTCTGTCTATGGAATTCTCTAGGCAAGAACACTAGGGTAGGCAGCCATTCCCTTCTCCAGGTGATCTTCACAACCCAGGGATCAAACCCAGGTCTTCCCCGTTGCAAGCAAATTCTTTACCATCTGAGCCACCTGACGTGCAGATTGAATACCAGTTCAGTGGGATCGATGCTGGGCTTACTGTGGGACAGGTCTCACAACTCCGCTCATGTGCCAAGTTCCTCCACCCTGAAGTCTGGGGAGGGAGGCAGTGGTGGCAGCTAGGTGGGCAGGTCATTCTTGGGGGCCTGGACCAGCTAGGTGGGTAGGAAGTCCTTGGGGGCCTGGACCAGCTAGGTGGGTAGGAAGTCCTTGGGGGCCTGGACCAGCTAGGTGGGTAGGGCATCCTTGTGGGACTGAGTCAGTGGCTATTTACCAACAGCCCATGTGCAAATAATATTGATTTGGCCAAAGAGTTCATTGAGGTTTTTCTGTAACATTGTATGAAAAACCAGAAAAACTTTTGGCCAACCCAATACTTTGGGAACATTACTCTGGTTTCTTTGTTTTAGATGCATATTATTAAGGAAAGGTAGAAGATAGGAGAAAATAAGTAAAAGGGTATATGACTAAGTAAAAGACTTAGCACTTTGGCCACCTGATGCGAAGAGCTGACCTCCTGGCAAAGATCCTGATGCTGGGGAAAATTGAGGGCAGGAGGAGAAGGGGGCGGCAGTGGATAAGATGATTAGATAGCATCACCAACTCAGTGGATGTAAGTTTGAGCAAACTCCAGGAGATAGTGAAGGACAGGGCGGCCTGGCGTGCTGCAGTCCATGGGGTTGCAGAGAGTTGTACATGACTTAGTGACTGAACAACCACCAAGACTCAACTCTTTCATGTGGGACACAACAGAGAGAGAGGAGCAAGGGTAAAGACAGCTCAGAAACTGCAGGGGCAAACCGGCAGAGTCCCCAAGGTCTGGTTCATTTCTCTATAATGTACCCAGCTTTGTGCTAGGCCTTAGAGTATCAAGACAAAACACATTCTTCCCATAAAGCAGCTCAAAACTAGGGATGGAAGCAGCCATACCACAAGCAGGTTCTGGGTGGCACAGTGGAATCTTCAGGGGGTTGAAGATCCTTATCTGGCTGAGTCCCTGTAAATGGAGGGGTGGAGGGCCGGAGACTTGAAGAGAAGCCTGTTCACATCACTGGAGAATGAAGTTTCTAAGTGGACTAATAGGGGACCAGGCTGTAAGAACAGGCAGGAGCATGACTCAAAGAACCTTTCTATGCAACAGTGGAGAAATCCTACTTTATCCTAGAGGCCATGTGCAAACGTTGAAGGACGCTAAACAGGAGAATAATGTGGAGAGAACTGGATTTCAATAAATAACTCTGCCAACAATGAAGATGATGAACTAAAGGGAAGCAGGACCATTTGCAGAGAAATCAGCGGACGAGAGACATTTGAGAAAAGAGCAGTCAACTATGTGAGAAACCATGAAAAAGAAATCAAATTTACTAGAGCTGGGTGGAGAGTTGGTGGGGGTGGGACCCATTGTCTTGTCGGTGAAGAGGTTATTGATATCCTCTGAGAAGATGATTCAGTGGAGAGCAGGTGTATACCAAAGAGCTGAGGCGTGTCGCGGGAACAGGGAGCACCTGTGAGTATCTGCAGCTGGCAGGCTATGCAGCCCCACAGGGCAAGGAGAGATCAAAGACACTGTATCTACCAAGTTCTCTGTGGGAACAGGGGGTTTGTGTTGTTCATTCTTTTTCCAGGATAGTGTTATATTGTATCTGCTAGTTGCCAAATGCGTGGGGATCTACATAAATGGATGAATGAAATATTTTGAGTCATTTTGCTTTAATTTGGAGTAGCTTCACCTTTCAGTTGCAACATTTTAGTATAGTTTCTAATGAAACCAGGACCATTTGACCCAACAGGCTTTCTCATTCAGACTATTGAGTAGTAACAGTGAATGAGAAACACTGAAAGGGAAAGTGTCAGTCACTCAGTTGTGTCAAATCTTTGCAACCCTATGGACTGTAGCCCGCCAGTTTCCTCTGGCCACAGGCTTCTCCAGACAAGAATCCTGGAGCAGGCAGCCATTCCCTCCTCCAGGGGATCTTCCTGATCCCGATCCCAGGATCGAACCTGAGTCTCCCAGACTGCAGGCAGACTCTTTACCATCTGAGCCACCAAGGAAGCCCCAACAGCAAATGAAACCCAATCAATTTGACCAGTATCATGGCCCTTCTCGTCAATACTGTCCAACGATGCCTCAAATGAGTGTTCGGTGCACAACTTTCCTCTCAAAACACAGTTAGTTCAGCTGGGCTTCAGTTTTAAAAGCCTCTGAAAGGCTTGTTTGCTCTACATGAAGAGAGAATGAAAGCATGTTGGCGCTGAGTGAGTCTCATACACGTCTCTGTGTGTGTAGTCAGTGCATGGCCTTTATTGACAAAGAGAGAAAACCAATATTGGAGAGCATGTGCCAAGCATTGGTTACTGGGTTAGTGACCTTCATTTCTACAACAAACCAGGAGGTGGTTATTTTCACTCTCAGGCCAAAGAGAAGGACAGGGGATGGCCAAGATGGCTCACTCGGTGTTCCCAGGCTCCTAGCGACAGGATGCAGATTCGGGGCTGCCTGACCCCAAGGACTGGGCTTTCTCTCCCTCACCACACTACTGCTTGAGAAAGTAAGATGTAGGAACTCTTATAATTATTATGTGTGATCCCATGGACTATAGCCTGCCATACTGCTCTGTCCATGGGATTTCCCAGGCCAGGATACTGGAGTGGGTAACCATTCCTTTCTCCAGGGGATCTTCCTAACCCAGGGATCCAACCTGGGTCTCCTGCACTATAGGTGGATTCTTTACCAGTCCAAGCCACCAGGGAAGCCCAGTTATGCCAATTATGATAGGAATGAAAATGTTAAGTAACATGAATGGAAAAAGGACACGTGAAATGGAAGAAATGTGGGAAGTCTGAGGGTCTCTGGGGTGGCCTGTGAGCTGTCATAGATCTGCCTTGTGGGATGGGGCTACTTCAGTGTCTTTCAGAAGAGATCTCAGACATGGATGAAGCTAAAAGCTTTGAAAAAAAAAAAGAGTGTCCTCTTCAAACAGGAGATGTATGATGTAGATTAGGGAAATTTTTGTAAGGTAAAAATGGCAGATTTTGCCCTGTGATTGGGTTTGCAAAACATACCAACTCTAGGTTCTGGAGTTATCATTACTAGTTCAAGTTTAGCCATTTGACTGTGAGTTTGGGGATTTCAGCTTCCCTGGTGGCTCAGACGGTAAAGCATCTGCCTGTAATGCAGAAGACTCAGGTTTGATCCCTGGTTTGATCCCCCACCCACTCCAGTATTCTTGCCTGGAAAATCCATGGTTGGAGGAGCCTAATAGGTTGGGATCGCAAAGAGTTGGCCATGATTAAGCGACTTCACTTTCTGGGAGGATTTTGATCTTTAGAAGCCTGTGATGCTAAAGCTGAAACTCCAGTACTTTGGCCACCTCATACAAAGTTGACTCATTGGAAAAGACTCTGATGCTGGAGGGGTTGGGGGCAGGAGGAGAAGGGGACGACCGAGAATGAGATAGCTGGATGGCATCACGGACTCGATGGATGTGAGTCTGAGTGAACTCCGGGAGTTGGTTGATGGACAGGGAGGCCTGGCGTGCTGCGATTCATGGAGTCGCAAAGAGTCGGACACGACTGAGCGACTAAACTGAACTGAACTGAAGCTTCCTCTGAGTTCCTACTCTGCCATCTATGATAAAACCAATGGTGGCCATTTATTCAGTGCTTACTATAGCTGGGTCTATGCTCTTCATATTTTTATGCTTCCTGTTTATTACAACTGTCCTGTGAGGTAGGTATTTTTATCCCTACTAGCACATGTGGATAGTGGAACTTAGAAAAGTGAGAAAATTTGCTTCAGTGTACATAGAAAGTGAAAAACTGTGGTTTGGACTTAAATCCATGCTGATTGCAAGGGCGAGTTCTCAGAGCCACCATGCTCTGCCGCCTTTTATGCATCTGTTGGTTTTTTTTTTTTTTTTCTGATTGTTCACTGAGTTTCTCGTTGGGCTTTGAAGCACTTGAGGGCAGAACTGATTCATCTTTGGACACTTGGAAGATAAGTCAGTGTCTGACACATGGTAGGTGCCGAAGAAACATTGGGAAGAAGGAAAGGATGGATGGAGGGAAGAAGGGGAGGACTATTAATATTTCATGTCTATCCTAGTCTTTTCCATATATAAGCATAAATTTTCTCTATATATATTTAATGTAAGAGTATCATAATAGTTATACTATTTCTCACTTGTAGTGCACAGTGAGCTTCTTTCTATGTCATTATATAGTCTTCTAAAAATTATTTTGACATTTAAACAAATAATGTTTTTCCCTGTTTCCCTCTTTTCCCACCAGAAAAATAAGTTGCTTATTGGGAAAATTTCAAAATACATTACCTTTTTAAGACTTCTAGATATGAGTTGGACTTCTCTGGTGGCTCAGAAGGTAAAGAATTTGCCTGCAATGCAGGAGAAACAAGTTCAGTCCCTGAGTTGGGAGATCCCCTGGAGAAGGGTATGGCTACCCCCTCCAGTATTCTTGGCTGGAGAATCCCATGGACAGTGGAGCCTGGTGGGCTACAGTCCATGGGGTCCCAAACAATCAGACATGGCTGAATGACTATTACTTTCACTTTCACTAAGATTCTCTCATGGGTTATACAAGCCTCTAGAACTCTATTCAAAATTTAATTTTCACAAAAAAAATTAGCCATCTTAAAGGTAGGACTAGATATACTTATAAGACCAAAGTTTGGTAAGGTTATTTCCAAACTTAAAAATCTCAGAGCCACAGCATTTTATGAAATGAAGCAAAAGGCCCCCAAAACAGCACAAAATGAAACTCTCAAGCTCTACATAAATTGCATTGGTACTGCAGATTTTTATGCTTTAAAAGGAAAAACTAGGTTACCACAAAGACACTGTGTATTTAGACAGGAACATGTTTGGCTGATGTTCTCTGCATGTTGATTGCTGGTTGGATTTACCAGGTTAATCTCTTTCATCCTTGTTTTCAACAACTCAACATTTTTCCATCAAGGCTTAGTGAGGGGCCAGGAATGCAATTTAGGGATTTGGATCCTTAGAATTTAATCCCCAGGGTCTGTTGTGTTTGGAGAATTCAGGTAGAGTCTTGTGGATCTTGCCTTGAGTTTGGGCATTTGGTTTCTGCGGTTCTGAACCAGCCTGGACCTCGCTGCCAGTACTGGAGATGGATGTGTATGAAGCCATCTTGAGAGAGCGAGTCTCTGCTGAGAGAGACAGTGGCTGGTTCCTCTCTGCAGTGCAGGTCCTGCCCATCTTCTCGCTCTGGAAGCAGACCTGGCTCTTCCCACCCTAACCAAGTGAACCTGTTCTCATTCTTTCTTGCCGGAGCTGATGGCAGTTACAACTCCATGGGACCTTTGGCACATGTTGGCTGGGTTACTGGCGTTCTAAGGAGAGGAAGGGGAAGAACAAGTCTCTAGCTGACAGGAAAGCAAGTGCAGAAACACAACTCAGTATGGCTGGGCCCTCAGTCAGGGAGTGCCCCAGATTCATATGTGACCCTCAGGTCCCGGAGTCTCAGGGATGCCAGCATCTACTTGCATCATCTTGCTAAGCCTTGGATTGCTTGTTTGTAAAATAGGCATGAAAAACACACTTTATAGAATAGCTGTGAGGATTAAATGAGAAAGCATGTGTAAAGTGGATAACACAATACCAGTCACGTAACTAAGGTCTTATCAATCACTGAATCAACAAATAGGTATTGAATACTGGCTATGGGCCAGTGCACGGAGGTGAGACAAGCAGATGTGGTTCCTTTCTCTAAGGAGATTAGGTTCCAGTAAACTCAACAATGTGAGTAACATTTTGTTGCTATTATTATGTGGTATATTAGTTATTTATTTCTATATAACAAATCATCTCAAAATATAAACACTTAAAACAGCAAATCTTTATTTTCTTCATTTCTATGGGTCAAGAATTGGGGGGCAGATTAGTTAGGTGGTTCTGGGTCAGAACCACTCAAGATCTGGTTGGTGCTACAGGGATCAGAGGGCTTCCCTGGTGGCCCAGTGGTAAAGAATCCACCTGTAATGCAGGAATCACAGGAGATTCAGGTCTGATCCCTGGGTTGGGATGATCCCCTGGAGGAGGTCATGGCAACCCACTCCAATCGGCTTGCCTGGAGAATCCCATAGACAGAAGAGCTTGCTGGGCTACAGTCCATAAGGTCACAAAGAGTTGACACAACTGACGCGACTTTGCACACACGGGGATCCGAAAGCTTGACTAGTACTGGAGAATTCAGTTCCAAGATGGCGCAGCCACATGGCTGTTGGCAGGAAGCCTCCATCCTCTACACGTGGGCCTTTTCACAGGGTCTGATGGCTCATCACAACATGGCAGCTGGCTTCCCCCAGAGTGAGTATTCCAAGAAAGAGAGGAAGGAAAAAGCTGTCATATCTTTTACGACCTATTTCTCAGGAGATACAGTCTGCCACCATATTCTATTTGTTAAAAATGAGTCAAGAAGTCTAGCCACACTCAAGATTAGTCCCACCTTTTGGAAGGAAGAATTTGGAAGTACTTGTGGACATATTCGAAATATACATATTACCATGTGTAAAACAGATAGCTAGTGGGAAGCAGAGCCTCTTAGGCTATAAGTCCACGGGATTGCTAAAAGTTGGATACAGCTGAGCAACTTCACTTTCACTTTTTACTTTCATGCATTGGAGAAGGAAATGGCAACCCACTCCAGTGTTCTTTCCTGGAGAATCCCAGGGACAGAGGAGCCTGGTGGGCTTCTGTCTATGGGGTCACACAGAGTCGGACACGACTGACGCGACTTAGCAGCAGCACCAGCAGTGGGAAGCAGCTATATAGCACAGGGAGCCCAGCTTGGTGCTCCGTGACGACCTAGAGAGGTGGGATGGGGAGGTGGATGGGAGGCTCAAGAGGGAAGGGATATATGTACACTTAGGGCTGATTCGTGTTGTTGAACGGCAGAAACAAACATAACATTGTAAATAATTGTCCCCCAACTCTTAATAAAAGTAAGTTTTAAAAAAAACACCCTATAAAGTACCGGAGAGAGATCAGAGAAGAGAGTGGAGATATTGCTAGAGGTCAGCTCAGAAGGGTCCAGGATGGCTGTTTCCAGCTGGAAGCAACAAAGAGTATCTTGCCATTTTGGTAGGAAACAGTATGCTTCCCTGGTGGCTCAGATGGTAAAGCATCTGCCTGCAATACAGGAGACCTGGGTTTGATCCCTGGGTCAGGAAGATCCTGTTTCCAGGAAATAGCAAACCACTCCAGTACTCTTGCCTGGAAAATTCCAGGGATGCCTGGTAGGCTACAGTCCATGGGGTCGCAAAGAGTCGGACACAACTGAGCACCTTCACTGGTTCACTGGGGAGTGCAGTTTCCCAGATGCCCAGCAAGGAACCAGCTGCTGACTGATTAATATGTGAGCATCGGATATGTGAACAGAGCATATTGAGATCATGGAATGGCCTTACCTGAGTTCTCTGTGCTGTTCAAAGTCCAAAAGAAGGAAAGACCTGTTTTCTAGATGTTCCTGCTTTTACTTACATTTCTGCTTCTTTTAAGACCTGTTAGGAGAGCCTTGTCCTTTCTGAAATTCAGAGAACTGGACTTAAGACTTTCACTTTTTTATCTATAAAGAAACCTCTTCAGGTTTGAAAACTTCTTAATATTCATAAAGCCAGAATAGTATGTTCAGTCACCAAAAGGAAGCACAGAATTTCTGATTTTACTAGAAATGGCTGAAAACCATAGATACTCAAGTCCTTTCTCTTATGACACAGTTTTATCTCAGAGCTGATGAACACATGCTCACTTCAATAACAGGAGTGAAACCAACCTTCGCCTCATTTATTTATTTCTTCTAGGAACTCTGAGCACTGAAGCACCGAAATACTGAAGCTTTTGGAATACAGTGGTGGAGGAGACTCTTGAGGATCCCTTGGACAGGAAGAAGATCAAACCAGTGAATCCTAAAGGAAACCAACCCTGAATATTCACTGTAAGGACTGATGCTGAAACTCCAATACTTGGGCCACATGATGTGAAGAGCTGACTCATTGGAAAAAAACCCCAAATCTGGGAAAGATTGGGGGCAGGAGGAGAAGGGGGCAAGAGAGGAAGAGATGATTGGATGGCATCAATAGACATGAATTTTAACAAACTTTGAGAGATAGTGAAGGACAGGGAAGTCGGCTTGCTGCAGTCTGTGGGGTTGTAAGATTTGGACATGACTGAGCGACTAAGCAACAACAAATTCTTGTATAACTCAAAAGGCCTGGGATCCTTTAACACAGAGAGAACATTACCCACACATCATTAAAAACAACCTAAAATGCCGGAAATCAGTAGTTACCCATTGCTGAGTTTGATTCCTATGTGTGGTTAGTTTTACTAACCACCATCCTGGGTGAGTAGGCACTTTAAAGTCTGTTGGTTTGTAGATGAAGCAAATAAAACTCATTTGTTTATCATATAACAGTTTTGAGAATGAGAATTGATATAAGATTTCCACTGGCAAAGTGTTTTAGGAGCCAGGTTGGGCCCTCTGGGCTTTTCATGGAATATTTGCTGCCACAGACAGTTCACCTTATGATGAGCTGGGCCAATACCCTCAAAAAGAAAAAGCATGAACACCGTCCCCTTCTTTCTTCTGTTTCCTCCCTCTCTCCATAAGGGGGGTGTTTACTTGACCTCATTTCCACTGGCTAAATAAAGAAGAGAATTCATACCTAATTTAGTAGCTCAATGAGGTTCCATTGCTCTTCGGAGAAAGACAAAATTCCTCTTTTTCATCCATGGAATTCTGCATGTCCTGGCCTGTCTCCCTCTCCAGTTGTGCTAGATCCCATTCTTACCCTTGATCTTTCTGTTTTAATCACATTGGCTTTCTCGTAGTCCCTCATGGTTCCTATCATCTTCTGCCACAGGACCTTTGCACACACTGTTTCCTCTATCCATAATGATCTTCAACTCTCAGTTCTCCAGGCTCATCAAGAAAGCATTTCCCAAGCTCCCTGACTAGGTCAAATCCCTCTCTAAAGGCTCTGCAAGTGCCACATAATTCTTTCTAGTCTTGGGTTTGCTGCTATTCTAACACATGTTGGTTTGTACAATGAATTTCTTTCTATTCATCTTCCTCGGTAGATGAAAGTTTTGGGCTATGCCCTACATGCCTACAAGGGCTGTGCTTGCCCAACTTCAAGATGGAAGAGAGGGCCCAGAGTCAGCAACAGAGATATCATGGTCTAACTGATGGGTAAGCTTACACTTCTGAAGCAGAGTCCTGGAGTGGCACCCCATTGTGCAGTGGATGGCGGGCAGGATACGGTGGCAGTCTTCGCTCCCAGAGGGGAAGGGGAGGCTACCAATGGTAGGGGAATTGATGTTGGGTGAGCTATTATTCACCAGGGAAATCAGTAGCGGGACATGCCCCTCACTGCTCCTTTGATAAGAGCAATCACTGGCTGGGGCTTGGGGAAAGTATGAAGGAAGGTCAGTCAGGTGAGTAGGGTAGAAGTGGAGCAGGCACTGGCCAAGCAGGGGATGTGCAGAGAGCAGCAGAGCAAGAGACAACCATCTTGAGTGGCCTGATCATACAGAAGGTTAGACTGCATCTGTTTTTAATCACCTTGGCACCTAGGTTCTTGGCACAGTGTCTGGGACGTCATGGGGGTGACTCACTATTTATTGAAGGCACCAGGGTTTGGCCTCTTCCATCATTGTTTTCTAACTGGAAATTTTGGCATATTACTTAACTCTGTCCTCTTCAAATGGAGTTGGTAATATATACTGACTTCTTGAGGTTGTCATAAATGTTAAATGAAGCAATTAATGTAAAAATACTTAACACTTAATACTGAACATATACCAGGCACATACCAGAAGATAAATGGTGGAATATTTATGTTAATCTTCAACCATCACATATGTCCTCAAAAGAAGAAAATAGATTTCTTAAAAGTCAATATTGAGCACAGTGCAGGAAAAGCTTGAAGATGGTCCGCCTGTCTCCATCCCCAGAGAGGGTTCCAGCAGGCTCCCTGACGTGTGAGTTAAACTTCATGCCTGCTCCACAGGCCAGCACTTTAATATTAGCAGATGAGCCTTTTTATATGAATATGCACTAAGTTGTTTCAGTTGCGTCTGACTCTTTGTGACCACATGGACTGTAGCCCACCAGGCTCCTCTGTCCATGGAATCCTCGAGGTAAGAACATTGGAGCGGGTTGCCATGCCCTCCTCCAGAGGCTCTTCCCGACCCAGGGATCAAACCTGCATCTCCTGCATTGACAGGTGGGTTCTTTACCACCAGCGTCACTTGGGAAGCCCTTATATGTGTCTGGCACCCTCATTTTCATGGTTGTCACCCAAGGGACACCTCTTGATCACCTGGCTCTGGAGGTCAGATGAGTTTGTGTTCTTGGTCCTGTGTGCCTGTAATATTTAGGGTCACCCAGAAAGAAGATCGTGGGCTTCCCAGGCAGTGCAGTGGTAAAGGATCTGCCTGTTAATGCAGGAGACACAAGAGATGTGGGTTCAATCCCTGAATCGGGAAGATCCCCTGGAGTAGGAAATGGCAACCAGCTCCAACATCGTGCCTGGAGAACTCCATGGACAGAGAAGCCTGGTGGGCTATAGTCCATAGGGTTGCTAAGAGTTGAATGCGACTGAGTGATGAGCACGCAGCATGCACAGAAGCTCACACCCCTGTACACTATCCTGAATTCTGTGACCGCTACCAGGGACACCTCTATATCACCTTGTTCTTGTGGCCAGGGGGGCTTATGCTCATGGGTCCCAGAGGACATAAGCAATGGAGAAAGAGTTCTTAAATAGTCACCACCCGCAGGGCACAGCAAGAGGCAACAGACCCAAAGGCCTGGTCTGTCTGTGAAGGAGGCTTATTAACTAATCATCATGACTGTGGCCTGAGGGGCAGGTTTCTAATTAAACACACATCCAGGAATCTAGGCGCTGACTGTAATCCTTTCCAGAGGACTTGGAGGATGGGTACTATCTTCACAGTCACTCTCCTGCAGGGGAGCTTTGCGTGCATCTGGCCCTGTGGTTTTTATGTCTGGTGCCCCAGGTTTTGTGACTGCTGCCCTGGGGATACCCCTTCATCACCTAGCTCTGGTGGCCAGGGAGGCTTGCATTTCTGATTCCTGTGAGACTGTGGCAGTTGGAGAGATGGTTCTCGGGAGGCTACCACCCCCAGAGCACTGCACGGACAGCGTACTGAGGCACAGCCCAGGCCCCTAGTCTTTCCGTGAAGGGGCCTCTTTGCTTGTCCTAGCACTCTGGGCTGGGGGAAGGCTTCACGTCTGGCACATGTCTAGCGGATTATGGAGTTTCTCTCAAGGAATGCAGGCTGTGGATGCCATCTCGGTGTTCTCCCTCTGTCTTGATCCAGCTCACCAGCATCTTCCAGAAAGGAGCGTATACATTAGTCTGGAGCCCTGATATTTGTGACTTCTGCCCAGGGGACAGCTCCAGATCGCCTGGCTCTGGTGGCCCACGGGGCTTATGCTTGTGGTCTCACAGATCTGTATATAACTGCATACTTTCAAAAACTGCTGCCTGAAAGTCTGGCTTCTAGTACCTGAATCTAGACGTGAGATCGACCCCTTTGGGATACTGGCAGGTTTTGGCACATTTTCAACTACTGGAAGCTACTGAAAGTATAATAGGCTGCTTGCACAGGTTTGAGAAACAGCTAAGAGCTGGGGCAGCATTGAATAGCAAGGTTCATCTCCTGAAGATCAGTCCTTCAGGCCTAGAGGAGATGATTGTTTTATATACTGTGAACAAATCAACAGAGAGTCAAGCAGAATGAAGAAACAGGAGGCACGTCCTGCATGAAAGAATAAGAAATGGAGATAACCTGATGAAGACTTTAAGAAATAGTCATAAAGATTCTCACTGAACTGTAGAGAAGAATGAATGAGCACAGTGAGGACTTCAGCAGACAATGGAAGTATACCAAATAGAAAGCACAAGCTGAATAATACAGTAACTGAGTTGAAAAATACTCTAGGAAGTTTCAACAACAGACTAGATGAAGCAGAAGAAAGGATCTTCTGTCACTTGAAGACGAGGCAGTGGAACTCACCCAATCAAAGCAGCAAAAAGAAAGAAACATGAAAACAAGTGAAGATAGCATAAGGGATGTGTGTGTGCGTGTGTGTGCGCGTGTGTGTGTGTGTGTGTGTGTGCGCGTGTGTGTGTGTGTGTGTGTGTGTGTGCGTGTGTGTGTGTGTGCGCGCGTGTGTGTGTGTTAGTTGCTTAGTTGTGTCCCACTCTTTGTGACCCCATGGATTGTAGCCCGCCAGGCTCCCCCACCCCTTGGATTCTCCAGGCAAGAACACTGGAGTGAGTTGCCATTTCCTTCTCCAATGCATGAAAGTGAAAAATGAAAGTGAAGTCGCTCAGTCATGTCTGACCCTCAGCGAGCCCGTGGACTGTAGCCCGCCAGGCTCCTCTGTCCATGGGATTTTCCAGGCAAGAGTACTGAAGCGGGGTGCCATTGCCTTCTCCGAAGGGATTTATGAGAGAACATCAAGTAAACTAACATTTGCATTTTATGACTCCAAGAAGAAGAAAGAGACAGAAATCCTATTTGAAGAAATAATGGCTGAAACTTCCCTAACCTGGGATAGGAAACAAACACTTAGATCTATGGAGCCCAGAGAGTTTCAAAAAATATAAATTCAAAGAGACCCACAGGAAGGCACATAGTCAAATGTCCAAAGCTAAAAACAAGGAGAAAATTGTAAAAGCGTCAAGAGAAAAGCAACTTGCTCTGTACAAGGTTACCCCCGTAAGACAATCGGGAGACTTTTCAAGCAGGAGCTTTTCAGGCCAGAACAATATGCTCAAAATATGTGTGGATAGGCTACTGGTGGCTCAGTGGTAAAGACGTGGTGCATTCATGTTGATGTATGGCAAAACCAATACAGTATTGTGAAGTAAAATAAAGTAAAAAAAAAAAAAAAAGAATCTGCCTGACAATGCAGGAGACATGGGTTCGACCCCTGGTCTGAGATGATCCCACATGTTGCAGTTCAACTAAACTTGGGCACCACCCCTCCTGAGCCTGTGCTCCAGGGCCTAGGAGCTGCAGCCACTGCCGCTGGCACACCTAGAGCCCGTGCTCTGCAACAAGAGAGAGACCACAATGAGAAGCCCAGGTCCCACAAGCGGAGAGCAGCCCCCACTCACTGCAACCAGAGAAAAGCCCACACAGCAGCAAAGACCCACCACAGCCAAACTCACCAAATAAAAATGCCTTGAGACAAATGGAAATGGAAATGTCACGCACCAAAATTTATGTCATGCAGCAAAAATTTTCTGAGAGGGAGGTCCATAATGATACGTGCCTACTTCAAGAAACAGGAAAAATTTCTAATGAACAACCTAACTTTATACTTGAAGGGACTAGAAAAATTAAAACAAATGAAGCCCAAAGTTAGTAGGTGGAAGGAGATAGCAAATGTAGAATAGAAATAAATAAAATAGAGAGAGAGAGAGAAAAAAAAGAAAACAAAGCAAAACAAAAATCTAGAAAGATCAATGAAATTAAGAGCTGGTTCTCTAAAACAACAAAACTGATGAAACTTTAGACACACTGAAAAAATAAAGGAAGAGAATTAGAAGCAATAACATCAGAAATGGAAGGGAAGATATTACAGCTGATGCCAGAGAAATACAAAAGATCACGAGACTACTGTGAATAGTTATATGCCAATAAATTGGACAACTCAGAAGAAATAGATAAATTCCTAGATGGATACAGTCGACCAAAACCTAATACCAATAAAATAGAAAATCTAAACAAACCAACTACTTGTAAGAAGACTGAATCAGAAATCAAAAAACTTCTCAACAAACCAAAGTCCAGGACCAGATTGCTTCACTGGTGAACTCTACTGAACACTCAAGGAAGAATTGTTACCAATTCTTCTCAAACTAGAAACTCTCCAGAACTCAAACTCTTCAAAAAGAAAAGGTAGAAACTATTCTAAACTCACTTAATGAGGGCAGCATCAAAGTGGAGTGAAAGTCGCTCAGTCAAGTCTGACTCCTTGCGACCCCACAGTCTATACAGTCCATGGAATTCTCCAGCCCCCTCATGCAAAAACCAGACAAGGATGCCACAAGAAAGGAAAATTACAGGCCAACATCTCTAAAACATTCTTGCAAAAATCCTTAACAAAATATTAGCATACCAAATCCAACAATACATTAAAAGGCTCATACACCATGACTCAGTTCAGTTCAGTCGCTCAGTCATGTCCGACTCTTTGCGACCCCATGAATCGAAGCACGCCAGGCCTCCCTGTCCATCACCAGCTCCCGGAGTTCACTCAGACAGGTCCATTGAGTCAGTGATGCCATCCAGCCATCTCATCCTTGGTCGTCCCCTTCTCCTCCTGCCCCTAATCCCTCCCAGCATCAGAGTCTTTTCCAATGAGTCAACTCTTCGCATGAGGTGGCCAAAGCACTGGAGCTTCAGCTTTAGCATCATTCCCTCCATGATTAAATGGGGTTTATTCCACAGATGCAAGGCTAATTCAATATCTGCAAATCAGCCAATGTGATACACCACATTAAAAAATAAAACATTAAATAAAAGTATTAAAACTAATAAACATATGCAAATAAAATTCCAGAGTACAAAACAATATGTAAAATTCTGTTGTGTTTCTCTATATTAACAAAAAAAACTATCAAAAAGAAAAATTAAGTAAGCAATCTAATTTATAATTGCATAAAAAATAATAAAATACCTAGGAATAAATTTAACTAAGGAAGGGAAAGGCACGCATAATGAAAATGATAAGACATTAATGAAATAAACTGAAGACACAAATAAATGGAAAGATAGTCTGTGTTCATAGACTGGCAGAATTAACACTGTTAAAATGTCCATACTTTCCAAAACAATACACATATTCGATGCAATCCCTACCAAAATTCCAGTGGCATTTTTCATGGGAATAGAACAATCTTAAAATTTATATGGAGCCATAAAAGACCACAAATAGCCATAGCAATCTCGAGAAAGAATAAAGTTAAAGACATCATGCTCCTTGATTTCAAACTACATTACAAAGCTGTAGTCTGACATAAAAACAGGCACATAGATCAATGGAATAAAATAGAGAGCCCAGAAATAAACCCATGTATATATAGCCAACTAATTTATGATGAAGAAAGCAAAAGTACACAATGAAGAAAGGACAGTCTCTTTAATAAATGAATAAATGGTGTTGAGTAAACTGGATGCTGCTCCTACTGCTAAGTCGCTTCAGTCATGTCCGACTCTGTGGGACCCAATAGACGGCAGCCCACCAGGCTCCCCCGTCCCTGGAATTCTCCAGGCAAGAACATTGGAGTAGGTTGCCATTTCCTTCTCCAATGCATGAAAATGAAAAGTGAAAGTGAAGTCGCTCAGTTGTGTCCGACTCTTAGCGACCCCATGGACTGCAGCCTACCAGGCTCCTCCATCCATGAGATTTTCCAGGCAAGAGTACTGGAGTGGGGTGCCATTGCCTTCTCCAGAGTAAACTGGATAGCCATATGCAAAAAAAAAAAAAAAGAAAGAAAGAAAGAAACCACTATCTTACACCATAAGCAAAACTTCACTCAAAATGTAATAAAAACTTGGTAATAATTTTTTTAATCCAACACCAAAAAAAAAAAAAAGCAAAAACGAACAAATGGGACTTTGTTGTTGCTCAGATACTAAGTCATGTCTGACTCTTTGTGATCCCGTGGACTGCAGCATGCCAAGTTTCCCTGTTCTTCACCATCTCCCAGAGTTTGCTTAAATTCATGTCCATTGTGTAAGTGGTGCTATCTAAACATCTCATCCTCTGTCATCATCTTCTCATTTTGCTGTCAATCTTTCCCAGCATCTTTTACAGTAAATTGGCTCTTTGTATCCGGTGGCCAAAGTATTGAGCTTCAGCATAGTCCCTCCAATGAATATTCAGGGTTGATTTCCTTTAGAATTGACTAGTTTGATCTCCTTGCTGTCCAAGGGACTCTTGAGAGTCTTTCTCTAGCACCACAGTTTGAAAAGATCAGTTCTTTGGTGCTCAGCCTTCTTTATGATCCGGCTCTCACATCCATACATGACTACTGGAAAAACCATAGCTTTGACTAGACGGACCTTTGTTAGCAAAGTGATGACTTTCCTTTTTAATACACTGTCTAGGTTTGTCATAGCTTTCCTTCCAAGGAGCAAACGTCTTTTAGTTTCATGGCTGCAGTCACGGTCCTCAGTGATTTTGGAGCCAAAGAAAATAAAATCTGTCACTGCTTCCACTATTGCCCCTTCTTTTTTCCAATAAAGTGAAGTAAAGTGAAGCGGGACTACATCAAACTAAAATCTTGTACACAGCTCAGGAAACCATAATCAAAATGAAAAGGCAACCTTCTGATTGGAGAAAATATTTGCAAGTCAAATATCTCATGAGGGGCTAATATCCAAATTATATAAAGAACTCATAAAACTCAATAGCAAAATAAACAAACCAACCAAACAATCTAGTTAGGAAATGGGCAGAAGGTCTGAATGGATATTTTTCCAAGAAAGACATATAGATGGCCAACAGGTACAAGCAAAGGTGTTCAACATCATTAATCATCAGGGAAATGCAAATCAAAAACACAAAGAGATATCACCTCATACCTGTTAAAATGGCTGTTATCAAAAGGCAAGAAATAACTGTTGGCAGAGATGTGGATAAAAGGAAACCCCTGTGTTCTGTCTCTGGAAATGTAAATTTGTGCAGCCACTATGGAAAATAGTATGGATGTTCTCAAAGAAAAATTAAACATAGAACTACCATATAATCTAGCAATTCCACTCCTGAGTATTTATCTGAAAAAAAACAAAAAACAAAAAACAAAAACACTAATTTGAAAAGACATATGCACACCCATCTCATTGCCACATTACTTAGAAAAACCAAGATGTCCACTGATGGATGAATGATAAAGAACTGGTATATATACACAATGGAATGTTATTCAGTCATAAAAATGGGTGAAAGCTAGCCATTTGTAACAAAATGGTTGGATCTCAAGGGTCCAACCCATTATGCTGAGTGAAATAAATCAGAGAAAGACAAACACTCTACCACCTTTCACAAGCAAGATCTAAAACAAAAACCCCAAACTAAAACAAAACAAACAAGCCATAGCTACAGAGGCCTGGCTGTTGCTTGTCAAGAGCAGGGGGTGGTGGGGGTGGGAGAAGAGGGCCAACTGATGTGTATGTGTGCCTTTAGTTTAAATAAATAGGAAAAAAAAAAAGATCAAGAGGGCTGCCATTAGTTAAGTCTATGAGATTCCCTAACGTGTCCGGCAGGCCAAATTTTTGGAAGTCAAGAATTAAGTTAAACTGGAAAAAGCAAGAGAGTTCCAGAAAAACATCTATTTCTGCTTCATTGACTATGCCAAAGCCTTTGACTGTGTGGATCACGATAAACTGTGGAAAATTCTGAAAGAGATGGGAATACCAGACCACCTAACCTGCCTCTTGAGAAATCTGTATGCAGGTCAGGAAGCAACAGTTCGAACTGGACATGGAACAACAGACTGGTTCCAAATAGGAAAAGGAGTACGTCAAGTTTGTATATTGTCACCCTGCTTATTTAACTTCTATGCAGAGTACATCAGGAGAAATGCTGGACTGGAAGAAACACAAGCTGGAATCAAGATTGCCGGGAGAAATACAATAACCTCAGATATGCAGATGACACCACCCTTATGGCAGAAAGTGAAGAGGAGCTAAAAAGCCTCTTGTTGAAAGTGAAAGAGGAGAGTGAAAAAGTTGGTTTAAAGCTAAAGATTCAGAAAATGAAGATCATGGCATCTGGCCCCATCACTTCATGGGAAATAGATGGGGAAACAGTAGAAACAGTGTCAGACTTTATTTTTTGGGCTCCAAAATCACTGCAGATGGTGACTGCAGCCATGAAATTAAAAGGCGCTTACTCCTTGGAAGAAAAGTTATGACCAACCTAGATAGTATATTCAAAAGCAGAGACATTACTTTGCCGACTAAGGTCCGTCTAGTCAAGGCTATGGTTTTTCCTGTGGTCATGTATGGATGTGAGAGTTGGACTGTGAAGAAGGCTGAGCACCGAAGAATTGATGCTTTTGAACTGTGGTGTTGGAGAAGACTCTTGAGAGTCCCTTGGAGTGCAAGGAGATCCAATCAGTCCATTCTGAAGGAGATCAACCCTGGGATTTCCTTGGAAGGAATGATGCTAAAACTGAAGCTCCAGTACTTTGGCCATCTCATGCGAAGAGTTGACTCATTGGAAAAGACTGATGCTGGGAGGGATTGAGGGCAGGAGGAGAAGGGGACGACTGAGGATGAGATGGCTGGATGGCATCACGGACTCAATGGACGTGAGTCTGAGTGAACTCTGGGAGTTGGTGATGGACAGGGAGGCCTGGCGTGCTACTATTCATGGGGTCGCAAAGAGTCAGACAGGACTGAGCGACTGAACTGAAGAAGTCTAACTTGTTTTTGGTCATCATATTGTATTATCACTGTTATAAAATAACATAAAATGTTAAGAAAAATCAAGCACAGTTGGAGTTTTCCATAACTTATTTCTTCTTTAAGTTATACCTGGGGGAAAAAGTAAACAAAAGAGGCAAAGTGTTTCTTCTATTAAAATACAAAATCTCCTTAATTTGGAATTCATTTGGCTGAGCACCTCTGGGTGGGGACCTCTGGGAGATGGTTTGGAATGTAGCTTGATCTGTTTCTTCTCCAATCAGTTGCAGCTATTAATGACTCTGTAACATCAAGGTGTTTAGACCAAAGAAAGGTTAATGTGAATTTTAATAGTCTAGACTAATGCTTTTCCATTTTACAGACGAGGAAATGGAGAAAGAGAAGGGTTTAGTTTCTTGCCCAAGGTCATGAAAGTTCATTCTTAATTTCAGCAATGAGGACATTCCTTTCTTAAGCCCCAAATTCACTTATAAGTGAATAAATTAAGAAGCCAGTAACCTTTTTTTTTTTAATTTCTTGTTTTAGGCTTTTATTCCTTTTCCTTATCAGAGCCTCCTCCCTCATTTTTTTTCCCCGAGGTCCTCTCTTCTCTCATATTTGCACCTGAACAAATGATGTACTATGAAAATTCCATCCAAAGAACTCAATTTAGATCTGTGGCTGAGGATGGGATTCCATTGTTTGTGTTTCATTTCATGTTCACAGCAGCCCAGCCCTAGCAGGGGAGAGAGAAAAATGGTATCTCTGTGGATGGATGGTATCTAGCTCTCATCAGACAGGCTGCATCCTGGGCCTGAGGACAGAAGAGGAGCTCCAAAGCCCAGCCACTGGTGGAGAGTGTTGACCTCACCCTGTGTCTCTTTACATGAGACTCACTCACTCACCAGCACATAACCTGAGGCCAGTGTAGACAGGCTACAGACATTCCAGTTTTGACATCACACCGCCTAGGGACCACTTCACTCACATTCAGATCCTTGGTTTTGTCTACTGTTTTCTGAAACTTTTATTATTCTTTGGACTTGCTGAGTTTGATATCCTCAAGTTGGTCCTCAGATCTGAAGATGATAATGATGATAAAACAATAATTCATATTTATCACATACCTACCATGTGCCAAACCATTATATTGTAATTATACTGTTTGCAATCTATAATAATCCTTTATGATACTCAGTTTGCAGACAAGGAAACTAAAAGTCATAGCTACGAAATAATCTCAAGGCCACACAACTTATAAGGGACCATGTTGAAATTTGTACTTAGGCCTTCCTGCACCAAAGCTTAGGCCTTCCTACCAGATTACATTTTTTCTCTCAGGACCTTGTATTAGGCACATCATTGCTCTTGTTCTCTTCTAGGTTTCCTTGAGAAAGTATTTCCTTTTAGCTCCTACTCTCAAAAGCCAAACCCTAGATATTGTCCTCACTGGGACCATGCCAATCCCTAGTAAAACAAGGTTATAGAAATCTCTTTAATTCTGCCAGATATTGATAATACAGTTTCACTATTGAGTCTAAGTTCTTCCAAACCTGTTGATTATGGGCAAATGAGAGAATAAGGTAAGATTCAGGAAGAAGAAGCTGCTAGGAAAGTGATACAGCAGGACTGTAGGGCATGGGAAGGATAGAGAGACAAAATAGTATTCAGTAGTCTGTCAAAGGGGCTTCCCAGGTCATGCTAGTGGTAAAGAACCCACCTGTCAATGAAGGAAATGTAAGAGACATAAGTTTGATCCCTGAGTCTGGAAGAACCCCTGGAGGAGGGCATGGCAACCCACTCCAGTGGTTTTGCCTGGAGAATCCCACAGACAGAGGAGCCTGGTAGGCTACAGTCCATAGGGTTGCAAAGAGCTGGACATGACTGAAGCCACTTAGCAGTAGCAGCAGCCCATCAAAGACTTTTTTTTTTATGGCACAATAATCCATTAAACTGTGAGACTCATTTGTAATGGGACCTCATCCAAGGGTGCATTTATTTATTTAATCATAGCCCCTCTTTTACCCCACTGCCACAAGGCCCTTGGGCATTCCTAGCACTGAGGATGTATAGTTTTATTTCATAATTGACTGGTCCCAGAAGGCCTGAATGCTTCCTCAGGAACCAGACCATTGGAAGAGGCATAAAGACTAAAAAGTTTGTGGTTATTTTAATGCCTCTACTGAATGGACTGACCGAGACACTGGAGATCTTTGGTGGTGGCACTTAAAGCAATAAATCACATGCAAAGATAATGTTAGATTTCAGCATCTTTAGCTTAGAGCCATTTTCACCAAATGCAACCCAATGGTGGCCTCAAAATAGCTGTTGTCTTTTAATGCCTCCATGTGGATATGAGCCACATCTTTTCCAAGCCATGAGGCACTCTCAATCTTTCTCTGCCTCTCTCTCTCATACACAAACACAAAATATTGGCTGTTTTCATCTTAGATAATGTCTTCCTTGGACACAGAAATGAGACCAAGATGATCTCTGTGTCTTGACCCAGTTACATTGATAAGCCTTGTAGCAAGAATGGGCTTCCAGGTGGCACTAGTGGTAAAGAACCTGCCTGCCAATGCAGGAGACAGAAGGGATGTGGGTTTGATCCCTGGGTTGGGAAGATCCCCTGGAGGAAGGCATGGCAACCCACTCCAGTAACCTTGCCTGGAGAATCCCAAGGACGGAGGAGTCTGATGAGCTGCAGTCCATGGGGTCAGTAAGAGCTGGACACGACTGGAGTGGCTTAGCATGCACGCATGTAGCAAAGATGACTCAACATTGACCCACTACTCCCTAGGAGCATCCTGTCAAGCCAAAGCAGACAACTGCAATGGGCCCTTTTGATCCTTGACCACTATGAAGTCAATTTAGACCACTGCAGTATGTTTATGGAAAGGAAATGGAAGCCTCTTTTGACCTGGACAAGGCCTGTGATAGCCTTCATTCCCTCTGGCCATAAAGAAGCCCATGTTGTGTCTGTTCTGAATTAGCAGCATGTGGAGGAAGTGATTCTGATGGTAATAGAGCCTTAGATTGCTAGTATAATTGCTGCTTTCCAATAGGCTTTTATAATTGCTGCTTTTCAATAGGTTTTTAGGGACATAAGGCTCATACCAGTAGCAAAATCCAGAGTTACTGCTCAGATGTGGTCTTTCCATTGCTTCTTAACTGTACTTCTTTCCCATAATAAGAACAAAATTGTACAAGCAATCCACATTTGGGTGGATTTCATCATGTAGTCCTTGACTTTTATTTAATAATGACTAAAAATATTCTGTAAGCTTGCTTTCTCTGAAGTTAATATCTTGTCAGCTATATATTATTGTTTAACTTTATATATATATATATTCTTGATGGGCAGTTTTCCAGCCTCATCTCCTGCTTACTCTCACCTTTCATTCACTGGCAACCCTAGACTGTTTTATTACCTCTCTTCTGTGTGATACCCTTTCCCCATTTTATGAATCTGGACACATTTTCTCAACTCTCTCCTGACTTTCCCTGTGAATTATTTCACCAGGAAATGCCTAATGTTCCTTCAAAACCCAATTAGGCACAAAGAGAGCCGTGGTGGTGACAAAGGGAACTCTCAGTTTCAACAACAGGTAGAAACCACAGGAGGAAAGATTCTCAACTAACTTCTCAGCTGTCTCTTCATTTATGCCTGCTGCCGAAATAAGAGCTCAACAAATGTTTACCTTATAAAAATTAAAAAATTCAGACACCACCTTCTTTGAGAAGCTTTGCTGCTGCTGCTGCTAAGTCGCTTCAGTCGTGTCCGACTCTGTGCGACCCCAGAGACGGCAGCCGACCAGGCTCCCCTGTCCCTGGGATTCTCCAGGCAAGAACACTGGAGTGGGTTGCCATTGCCTTCTCCAATGCATGAAAGTGAAAAGTGAAAGTGAATTCGCTCAGTCGTATCTGACTCTTAGCAACCCCATGGACTGCAGCCTACCAGGCTCCTCCATCATGGGTTTCTCCAGGCAATAGTACTGGAGTGGGGAGGTCTCTTTCAAATGCCAGAAAGTGAAAGCATTAGTCGCTCGCTTGCTTCCCACCCTCTGTGGCCCCCCCAGACTCCTCTGTCCGTGGGATTCCCAGTCAAGAATACTGGAGTGGCTTGCTATTTCCTAGCACACACAAATGTGGACCCAAGAAAGCTTAATGTTGAAGGAGTGTGGGCTAAAATACAGAGAGTGTTATGGCCACCATGGCATGTAGGGTTTTTGTAAACAAGAAAAGAACCTTAGTGCTCAGTCTGAAGAGACTTGGGGCAAAGGCACTGAGAAAACCTAATGGGGCTGGAGGGAGCGTTTTAAAACCACTGTATTCTAAATTCCGCAGTTCCATGCCCACTTGGTTTCTAACATAAGCTAATATGTACGCCATATAGTCCATAGCTGCTTCTACAGCCCTGACCTTGGCTTCTAGCAGCTGGAGGGGTAATTGTGTCCCACACTTAAACTGAGTGATAAACACACTGCCAGGGGCCATTCTGGGGACAGTCTTCCATATCTGCAGAAAGTATAAAGCTAAATCAAATAAATATAAACAGAATGATCCTGGGTAGACCCGAGGCTGATCTCTGCACAGTGCTAACACATCCAAAGGACGTAAAACTGGACTTAAAAGAGCCTTGAAAACTAATGTAAGTATTTGGAGATCTTCTGAGGAGGCAGAGATGAGGGAAAGGTCACAGAATACAAGGAATCGTAATATTCTTAAACCTCAAAACCTTACTAAATTCAACCCATTAGTAAAATTAATTCCTCCGAATGCATGTACTTGTTTACAGTTCCTTATTTAAGGAACCTGCATAAATAATCTGCATATCCAGACCGGAAACAAGGATCTAACCAACAAGAGGGAGAAAATTGAAGGAGTGACGCTGGCCTCAGGGTATTTGGGTGGCTGTACACCACAAGATTGGCATTTCCAGAGCAGTCTGTTTGCTACCCTTTGTGATGCAGGATATCTAATAAGCACATTTATATTTGTGTCATTGTGATCTTATATTAAGGGACTTTAGCTTGGGAAAAGAGAACTTTTAGGAAAAATAGGCCTTTCCATGTTACTGTCCCCCTCTTCTCACTAAAGAAATGACTCTATAATAGATTTTTTAAAATATCTTTTCCAATGGCATTAAATTGTCTTTCTTAAGAGGGGAAAAAAGAGCAAAGAGCCATGTCTCATTTTGGTCTCTTCAGTACTGAAACCCTGCTCACCTTATCAGCGGCTGTGCAATTGAATGTCATTCAGCTAACAGACTCCTTTTTTAAATTTTAGATTTGCACATCAGTTTAAGCAAACACTTATTACCACTGACAATCATGCTTGATGATGAGACCATGTTGTAACGCTTTACACTTTAAAGTTGATTTTTAAAGAAACAATGGCTAAATAGGCATTCTTCTCTATCTTTATGGTATGCCCTTCATAATTTTCAAATGTATCTTTGAAATAAAAATAGATGAATGTCTGTTTCAGACATTCAGTGTTATCTTGACGTTAACACTGGATGGCGGGTTCTGTGATATACATTAAGTGAGACAGATGGATAGAACACCCACCGGAGAAGGTCATCTGGGTTGATGATTGTGGGGGTCAGGTCAGCCTGAACAGTTCCACCCTAGCCCCAGAGTATGTTGCCAAAATGTGGTGTTGTGAAGCCAGCTGAAAGAAGCCAGGGTAGTAACAGAGAAAGGTAAGCAACTAGGATGAAAAGGGAAGTGCTCATGTTCAGTCATGTCTAATGCTTTGCGACCCCACAGACTGTAACCTGCCAGGTTCCTCTGTCCATGGGATTTCCCAGGCAAGAATAGTGGAGTGGGTTGCCATGTACTACTCCATAACAGGGAGTGGGGGCTGACTATTGAGGTTGGTGGCCAGGAGAGGAAAAGACACACAGGGTGAATGTGAGGTGCATCCAGGGTTAGCAACTCTGAACTTTGCCCAAGAGAGAAGTGATCAGAACTCTTGATTGATATCAGTGTTGCAGTGGTGGATGTGAAGGCAGAAGGTGGCAGTTGTCCCCCTCTACCAATGTATTGTGTGACAGAAACTGTCAATTAGGCACCAACATCTCTTCTCCCCTTCTTGCTAAGTATAAACATCTAAACATTAGTTGAAAACTTGAATACGAGGAATCAAAGACTACATGTCTCAGACTCCCTTGCAGCTAGATGCTACTGTGACTGTGTTCTGTTGGGATGTGAACAACAATGGAAGTGCCTGAAAACAGTGAAGTCTTGCTCTTCTTCTATAACCTTCTCTTTGGAATGGTGATGTGATGGCCAGAAGGCAGCATCCATCTTAGAATGGATTGAACACATTGAAAGGTTCCACTGACAGCAGAAATATAAGGTGGAACAGTGCAGCTCAGGACTGCTTAAATTTTCATGAGAAGGAAACATATTTCTTTTGTGTTCTTCATGGCCCTGTTATTTTGTTATTTCAGTTGCTTGTAGTCAATGTTATGTAATACAAGTAGAGAAAAAGTAAAGAATGACATATTCTCTCTTCTTGGTTTTCATTTTTTCTTCTCAAAGAGTAAGGTTGTAAAAACATCATGGGAAACCCTGATGACTTGGAGAGTAAACGGCTGAATAAGAAGGAGTTTGCAGACTTATTGGTTATTCCTGACATCTCAATTTGCATTGTAACAGCCCATGATACTAAAAGACCATCAGATTCAACAAAAAGATGAACTTAAAAAATGTTTATTTATTTTTGGCTATGTTGGGTCTTAATTGTGGAATGTGTTGTAGTGTACAGGCCTAGCTGCCCTATGGCATGTGAGATCTTAGTTCCCAGGCAGGGATTAACCCTGAATCCTTTGCGTGGGAAGGTAGATTCTTAACCACTGGACTGCCAGGAAAGTTTCCAGAAAGGTAAGCTTATCCTAACATATCAAAGGCCACCTCAATCCTTGGATGCACTTCAAAGAACAGACATTTTCTCTATATTTCCTTTACCTTTCCTCAAATCTACTTTCCAGACACCAATAGCACTCTTCCTGCTTCCAAACTGGGTGGGGTGGGGGTTGCGGAGTAGAGTACTTTGTCAGCAGTTGACAAAGTATAGCCCACCAACCAAATCTAACACACCACCTGTTTTTGTATAGCTGGAGACAAGAACAGTTTTTATATTTTTAAACGCTAAAGTAAGCTAAAAAGAAGACTATTTTGTGGCATTTGAAATGATATAAGATTGTATTCTTGAGCCAGTAGTGAAATTTTGCTGGTATACAAGCATGCTTATGAGTTTACTTATCTGTTGGTCATTTTCACAATCCATTAGCAGAGTTGAGAAGTCAGGCTAGAGACTGTATGGCCTACAAACTCTGGCCCTTTATTGAAAAAAAATTGCCAACCCCTTGTAGTTGGTAAAAGCAGCAGATTTGGCTTAAATCCTGGCTCTATCGCTGACTAGTTGAGTTGAACTTGGACACACCTTTTAACCTCTCTTATCTTCAGTGTCCTTCTGTGTAAAACTTGGATAATAATACCCTTCTTGATAGAGTTTGGAGAGAAGAAAGTGAGATAAACACTTGGGAGATTGCCTAGCTTGAAGTATGCACTTAAATATGATGTGTGTGCTCAGTCACTCAAGCATGTCCGACTCTTTGTGACCCCCATGGACTGCAGCCTCCCAGGCTCCTCTGTCCATGGGATTTCCTGAGTAAGAATACCTGAGGGGGTTTCCATTTCCTCCTTCAGGGGATCTTCCTGAGCCAGGAGTCGAACCCATGTCTCTTGTGTCTCCTGCATTGGGAGGCAGATTCTTCACCACTGTATCAGCTGAGAAGCCCTTTAAATATGATAGTTACTGTTATCTCAGATTCCCTATTCCTGGAAAGCTGAAGTCTTCCAAGATTACAACCTTTCGCTATGCACACAGGATTTTTTTTTTCCAGGTATAAATCTGAGTAGCTAATGTTGATTGCTGATTAAATCAAATGGCACTAGAGTGTAACCCATATACATGTACCTCCAAGAGTGTTTTTAAATTTCAACAAGGGGGACTTATCTGGCAGTCTAGGGATTAAGGCTTCACCTCTGATGCAGGGATGCAGGTTCTTTTCCTGGCTGGGGAGCTATGATCCCACAACCCTCGTGGCCAAAATATAAAAATATAAAGCAAAAGCAATATTGTAACAAATTCAATAAAGACTTTTAAATGATCTACATAAAAAAAAAATCTTAAAAAAAATTTCAACCAGAGCTCTTGACCCAAGTTGGTCTCCATTTGATAAACTGTACTGATGATACATCTGTTGGGCTGCTGGTTCTTGTATATTTCTGGATTATTCTGAAAACTATAACTGCACTGGTCCTCTGGAACACATGTGGAGCTAGCTCGCCTTTTTTGTAGTGCCTAAATAAACTACTGACATTGTATATTCAGTGAGTGCTTATTAGGCTTCTACTATGTCAGTGAGAGGTACTATGCTAGGTTCCAAAGATAACCTGTAAAAGTGACAGTCAAGGTCCCTGCTTTCATGGAGCTCCCTGTCCATAGGAGATCACAGATAGAACTGAAGGGATTTGAACCTGGCTAAAACCCACAGTTCTCCAACTGAGATCACACACCTGGTTTCAGGACCTAAGAAGCTCAGGCTCTTGATGTCTCATTGCAGAAAGAGTTCAATGAGAGACAAAGCGATTGGTAAGAAATGGATTTATGTAGAGAGAAACACATTCCACAGAGTGTGGGCCATCTCAGAAGGCAAGAGCAGCCTTAAAACATGGTGTGGTTAGCTTTCATGGGCTGAGTAATTTCATAGGCTAATGAGTGGGAAATTACTCAGCCCATAAAAGCTAAGAGGAACCCTGGTGGGCTACAGTCCGTGGGGTGGCAAAGAGTTGGACATAACTGAGCAGATAACACTTTCACTTTGGGCTTCCCTGATGGCTCAAGCAGTAAAGCATCCACCTGCAGTGCAGGAGATGCAGATTTGATCCCTGGGTCGGGAGGATCCCCTGGAGAAGGCAATGGCAGCCACTCCAGTATTCTTGCCTGGGAAATCCCATGGACAGAGGAGCCTGGCGGGCTGCAGTCCACGGGCTCACAAGAGTTCACACAACTGAGTGCTCACGCATGATGAGTGGGAGGATTATTCCAACAATCTGGGGGAAGAAGCAGAGACTCCCAGGAATCAGGCCACTGCCCACTCTTTGACCTTTATTTATGGTCACTCTTGGAAACTGTCACGGTACCTGAGGGTGTGTCCTAGCTTTACATTCAGTGTATACTGAGGCTCAAGGCCTAGTGGATGTCGACTCATCAGTCATTTGGATCTATTTGGTTCTAATCAGCTTATGCCATGTCCGTGGGCTATGTCATTATTTTAAATGCTGTGCCCTACCCCCTTGTGTTTCAAAACCTTTAGGGGAGAAAAAAATAATGTTTATGGTCAGTTAGCTGATTAATAAATGATTTAGGTGGAATATTGTTCATCACTGATCTGAAAAGAAACATAAGGAGTCCTGATTGATGTAAATCTTTGTATTCTTCTGTTATTTCTACTAGATTGCCTTGTGACAATCACAGAATATGTGTGTGTATGTGTGCATATATGCTCAGTCTTGTCCAACTCTTTGCAACCCCATGGACTGTAGCCCACCAGGCTCCTCTGTTCTTGGGATTTCCCCAGCAAGAATACTGGAGTGGGTTGCTATTTCCTCCGCCAGGGGATCTTCTGGACCCAGTGATTGAACCCATGTCTTCTGTGTTGGCAGACAGGTTCTTTACCACTGTGCCACCTGAGAAGCCTTCACAGGAGAGCAAGTCTTACGAAATTGCCTTTCCTCTAAAGATTGTTCTTAGCTAAGTTATAAGAATGTTCTTGTGTGCTCACATAAGGAAAAACTTTAAAGCAATGATATAATAATCTTACTGAATTGTAGGAAATACAAGCTCTTGATAAGAAATTCTACTCTTCATTTAAGTTAACAAAGCTTTACTGGAAGCAAGCCATCTGATGGGAGTGTTTTCCTCAGGTCTTTGAACTTGGTCTTCCCATGGAAGAGAACACCTTTGCATTGTACTATTTGGATTCTCAGTCTCACAAAAACCAAACAACACACCGAAGTGGCTTTTCATACTTTTGTGCATCAAATTCAAGGTGATTAAATAATTGCATTTTAAAATCGTTAAAATATATTAAATTTCATTCCTATTTGTGGTAGTCAGATTAGATGAGAATTTTTTTTAACACACCTATCTGAATTTTTTAACAATTCATTTTTCTTTTCTTTTTGATGTATCTTCTGGCAACACAAATAATCAAAATAGCTGGAATTCCATTATAATATCATAAACTTCAGCACAAATAAAGGAGAAGACTCTTGAAAGGCACAATCCAAAAAAAAATTTAAGAGGATGTTTTTATACTATGTGCTATGTCTCTTTCTATCTAGTAGGATCTTTTCCCATTATATGCCTGAGAAATCCTAGCCTCCTTCAGAACTCAGATAAAACATTACCTCCTCTACAAAACCTTCCTGTGTATGAAGTTGTGTCTGACTCTTTGCGACCCCATGAACTTCAGCAGGCCAGTCTTCCCTGTCCTTCTTCACTATCTCCCAGAGCTTGCACAAACTCATGTCTGTTGTGTCAGGGATGCCATCTAAGCATCTCATCCTCTTGTCCCCTTCTCCTCCTGCCTTCAATCCTTCCCAGCTTCAGGGTCTTTTCCAATGAGTGCGGTCTTTGCATGAGGTGGCCAAAGTATTGGAGTTTCAGTATCAACCCTTTCAATGAATATTCAGGGTTGATTTCCTTTAGGAGAAACTGCTATTCCTTAAAGGTATATACTATCTATTATTTATCTTTGGATCTTCTGCATCTGAAGCATTGCCTGACACTTATGAGGGCTCTGTAAGTATTGGATAAAGAAGTTAATAAGGAAAAGATCTGATAGGAAATCAACACTAAATAGAGTCTGCTCCAGGCTCCCCTTGTCAAGATAAAGGTTTGGCTTTCCAAGCTGCTCCTTAGTTGAGAACAAGGCTCCAGATTCCCTGTCTCACATCCACCAAAAATTAAATCTTTGACTGGTATGATTTAATTCTAACTTCTGCTTTCTACACATCATTCTACTCATCAAAGGCTCCTGTTGTATTTGCCATCCAGGCAGTATTTTCAAAATTTCTTAGTGGATAATAATCTTACTGCCCTTCATCCTTCCCTCCCCTGTCCATTTTCTTTACTTTTAGTGGTTTTTGGCTTTTTCATACTCTCTTACTTTAGTGGGGTTTTGGATATGAAAGAAGACCACACAAAAATGCTCTGTATGCCCACATAAATGAGAAACTCTTGATTCCCGAAAAGATAAATGGAAGACAGAAAGACTGGGATTCCTCTTCTCACAGTATTTCACTTAAGAATAATCTTTTGTGCAATATTTGCAATTCATGTGGTGCAGTACTTTTTAAAAATCAATATAAATGTCATGTTGTTAATAGAGATTCAGTGCCCACATAAAGAAGATGGGGGTGAACTCAGTCCATTTAATTCTCTGCCAGTCAGAGCTCACCTCACTAAAGTGTTCCATTCAAAAGGCATGTATCCAAATGGAAACAGACAGGATGAAAAAGTCTAGGAATAATGCCATACAATGAAAAGCCGAAGAGATGATATGGTGTTAGAAAACATGAAGTAGTCCAGGACAAGCTTTTTCTGTCTGAGGAGTAAGCGTGCAACTTGGGAAAAACTTTGGACTTTGAAATCTAATGAACTTTTTTTTTAATAGTTATTTTCATTTATTGATTTGACTGCACCAGGTCTTAGCCGTGGCATGTGGGATCTTTAGCTGCAGCATGTGGGACCTAGTTCCCTGACCAGGGATCAAACCCAGGCCCCCTGCATTGTGAACACAGAGTCTCAGCCACTGAACCACCAGGCAAGTCCTTCCAATGAACGATGTTTTAAACTTACTTCTGTAAGGACCCATCCCCTTATTACAAACTGAGGAAAGAAAACCTTTCATTCCAGGATTACCTTGGGTGTCACAGATCAATCAGCCTTGTGCTAGATCAGCTCTGATATAATTCAGTACCTGGGTATAGATATGTTACCTACCTTAATTTTGATCAAAACTGAGTAAGGCAAGCCCTGTTCCTCCTGATTTACATATGAGGAAACAATGCTTACAGAAGTTAAGGGACTTGCCCATCTTTGTAAGTGGCATTCAATGTAGAGAGGAAAAGAAAGAAGAAAGAAAGAAATTGGAATCACTCAGTTGTGTCCAACTCTTTGCGACCCCATGGGCTGTAGCCTACCAGGCTTCTCTTTCCGTGGGATTTTCCAGGCAATAGTACTGGAGTGGGCTGCCATGCCTTCTCCAGGGGATCTTCCCAACCCAGGAATTGAACTCTGGCCTCCCACATTGTAGACAGATGCTTTACCATCTGAGCCACCGGGGAAGTCCCATGTAGAGAGGAGGCCCTCAAAAAAAAAAAAAAAAAAAAAAAAAAAAAAAAAACACTCCATTATTAGCACACGAATGAAGAAGGCATTTTATTCTAGGTTGCTCCAGAAACCATCACAAGCCTTTCAGCATGAGAAAATTATCAGCTTAAGGAAAATTCTTATTACATTTTGGAGCTGTCTAGCAGTAAAACAGTTTTCTTAAAAACCAAGAAAACTCCTTGTCCCTTGATTTGTTCACACTGGGGCTGGCAAAAGAGTTTCCGAGAATCTAGAACTGAGATTTCTTCACTGTGTGGAAGGCAAGACTCCAAGGCATGTGGCTGTCTCCAGCTGCTGATTATTTCATCCAGACACCTGCTACCCGAAAAATGCACGCCCTGACATCTATGTCATTCTCCACTCCCTCACCCAGTGGCATCTTCCTTCATAGCAGTGTGTCTCTACATGTGGTAATGCATATTATTTCTTTATTTGTTACACTGTATTTCCTGCCATCCAGAGCAGAAAGAAAGCTTCATGGGGCCAGGGCCTGGGTCCTATCCCCTGCTGAATCCCCAGAGCAGGGGTTAGCCCTCATAGACACTGGGGAATATTTGTTGAAGGAATGAATGATGAATGCCCCAAACCATAGTGGAAAAGAATATTAAAAAAGAGTGTAAACACATGTATGAGGAGGGTACGGCAACCCATCCCAGTATTCTTGCCTGGAGAATCCCATGGACTATAGTCCAGGGTTTGCAAAGAGTCAGACCCGACTGAGCACAGTCATATGTATAAATGAATCAATTTGCTGTAGCAGAAATTAATACAGTGTAAATCAATTAAACATTAAGTAAAAAAAATGAATACCCCACTTATATCCTCAAACTCATGAATGGATTTAGAAACACATCCACTCTCTTACTTGTTCTTTCCCCGGAAATCCTTCATCCTGCCATGATACCATCACCCTCCCACAGACACAGTTAGGATGACTTAGCGTTCCCACGAGGAAGGGTTCCTTTGCCATTTTATGAAAGCCCTGAGCTCGACTGCTGGTAACACGGCCAAATCCTGTGCAGGGTGCTCTAGCCATTTAGCAGTCCATTTGCCATTGCCATGAGCATATGGAAATCCCTATGTGTCAGCCTACATGTGACAGAGACTGTTCTCATCCAGGGTCCCAGTCCAAGGACCACAGTGCTGAAGAAGGGAAAGAGGGGGTTCCTTCTCTTTGAGAGAGAAATGGCAAATGAGAAATAAATGAAAACCCACTATTGGGGGCACTGCACCCCACCCCTGAGGTATCCTTCTGTGAAGAGCAACATCTGTTAGAGAGAAGTGCCCAGCCTTTCTCCTCCCTCTGGCTTATTTATCTCGAAGAAGAGAGTGGCTTTTCTGAGTGGGAAAAGCCCGTTTGGGAGAAGGAACCAAGCATTCCTTCTTCTTCACTTGGAAAATGGCAGCTGCGAGGAACTTGTGCTCTAGCTTGGTCTTTGCCAAATGGTCCGCTAAGCAGCCATGGCTCTGCTCCTGTGGGAAGACTTGATGTTTCCTAACACTGTCTGAACTTGTGGGGATTGATTAACTGGGGTGCAGCTTTGAGCTGCTCATTATAACTGCACATCTAAACTATATCTTCCAGTTGAGTCTTAATCAGTAATAAAGCACCTATTGTAACTTCATTTCTTTGACTGCCTTTTGTCTCTCTTTTAACTGGTTCTAAACGTGAATGAGAAGAAGGGACACAGCTTATGAATCCCTCTGTATCATATAAAACTGAGAAGGACCATAATACAGTTAAAGAATGAACTCTCACTCCGATAAAATGGGATAAGAAGAGTTAAGATTACTTAAATTTTCCTCCCAGATCTAAGACAGTGATGGTTCTCCATGTCTTTTTGTCTCTTTGTGTATTTAAGTGGAGATTTATTGAAATAAGGTACCAAGGACTTGAGGGCATCTCCTGGGAGCTAAGTTAAAAAATTCCGATGGTGGGTAAAAACTTTTCTCTTCCAAGGAAGTTAGAAATCACTGCTCCCTCCATTGCCAAATGTGGTGTGAGAGTGCCCAGGGACCATCCTGAACTCCTCATATGAACCTCCTGGAACCTCCAGCACATGGCCAGTAACTCAGTATTTTCTCCAGGTCTCCACTTCTGTGTCTGCCTCTCCTCAACAGGCTCTGAGAGGATGAGTCCTGTTCCCATCAGCCTATTTTGCTTTTTGATCAGATCTCAAAGATGAGCTAAATTCTAGTGGGATCTAACTCTGGTTCACAGTCTTGCATAACATTTTGACTTTTGCTCAACTCTCAGAACGTGGACGATGATGGTGGTCCCACATGATGACCTCATTCCTACATCAAACATGTGGTCAGGGTGAGGACACGGAGAGCAGCCCTCCATCCTTACCTTGCAGCTTGACTTCCAGGCTCTTCCAACATCCTTGTCCTCTGGAACCTGGGAGATTTGGTGAACACAAATTAACTTGCTGGAATTCATCTGCCTCTTGTCTCTCCCTGTTTACCTAAGTCTGAAGCTCCTGATCCTTTCCTTCTGTTACAAATTTTACTACTTTTGTTAACCACACTTTCCTCCTATGTTACTAATAGAACCATAATAATAGAGGTCTATGTGGAATCTATAGATAACAAATTATTCCTGCCCCATAAGGGTAAGAATAATGGCATCATTGAGAATAATGGGATTAGTAAGGGGTGAAGAATAAAATTGAAGCTGTATCCTTGTAATGTGTGCTATTTTATTTTTCACTTCAATCACTAACATTTCTTGAGATTTGTTTTTAAGGCCATGAACAGGCAGTTGCAAACAGGACTGAGCTGTACACCAGGAAGAGTGGAGACTGAGGCATACAGAGGCAAAGGAAGAAATTCAGTGATTAGACACATGCTAAAGGCTCTTTTTCTTTTTTTTTTTTTTAAAGATATACAAAAGGTCCTTACAAAAGGTGTATATATATGCAGTCCATGGGTTTGGGAAGAGTTGGACATGACTTGGCGACTGAACAACAACATACAAAAGGTGAGTATTTCTTAATTACTGATTTGACCCCAGATAAAAAGATAAAAATGGGGGTTTTGACAATATTCACACCAGAGATCAAATTGCCAACATCCGCTGGATCATGGAAAAAGCAAGAGAGTTCCAGAAAAACATCTATTTGTGCTTTATTGACTATGCCAAAGCCTTTGACTCTGTGGATAACAATCAACTGTGGACAATTCTGAGAGAGATGGGAATACCAGACCACCAGACCTGCCTCTTGAGAAATCTGTATGCAGGTCAGGAAGCAACAGTTAGAACTGGACATGGAATAACAGACTGGTTCCAAATAGGAAAAGGAGTGTGTCAAGGCTGTATATTGTCACCCTGTTTATTTAACTTATATGCAGAGTACATCATGAGAAACGCTGGACTGGAAGAATCACAAGCTGGAATCAAGATTGCTGGGAGAAATATCAATAACCTCAGATATACAGATGACACCACCTTTATGGCAGAAAGTGAAGAGGAGCTAAAAAGCCTCTTGATGGAAGTGAAAGAGGAGAGTGAAAAAGTTGGCTTAAAGCTCAACATTCAGAAAACGAAGATCATGGCATCTGGTCCCATCACTTCATGGGAAATAGATGGGGAAACAGTTGAAACAGTGTCAGACTTTATTTTTGGGGGCTCCAAAATTACTGCAGATGGTGACTGCAGCCATGAAATTAAAGGCGCTTACTCCATGGAAGAAAAGTTACGACCAACCTAAATAGTATATTCAAAAGCAGAGACCTTACTTTGCTGACTAAGGTCCGTCTAGTCAAGGCTATGGTTTTTCCTGTGGTCATGTATGGATGTGAGAGTTGGACTGTGAAGAAGGCTGAGCACCGAAGAATTGATGCTCTTGAACTGTGGTGTTGAAGAAGACTCTTGAGAGTCCCTTGGACTGCAAGGAGATCCAACCAGTCCATTCTGAAGGAGATCAACCCTGGGATTTCTTTGGAAGGAATGATGCTAAAACTGAAGCTCCAGTACTTTGGCCACCTTATGCGAAGAGTTGACTCATTGGAAAAGACCCTGATGCTGGGAGGGATTGAGGGCAGGAGGAGAAGGGGATGACCGAGGATGAGATGGTTGGATGGCATCATGGACTCAATGGACGTGAGTCTGAATGAACTCCGTGAGTTGGTGATGGACAGGGAGGCCTGGCGTACTGCGATTCATGGGGTCGCAAAGAGTCGGACACGACTGAGCGACTGAACTGAACTGAACTGAACTGAAGCAGGCCAGGCACCATGGCTGGAGGCACAGCTAGTTCTCCAAAATGGATTTGCTCATGTGTTGCCTCAGGACCTGGGTGCCAGGCCATGCCCTTTATATACATTGCCAAGTGTAATCTTCACAACCCTTCTGTGAAGTAGGTGTTTGCTTCTCCAAACAAGGGAAGAAATGGAAGCAAAGGGAGGGCAAAGTAACTCGCAAGGTCAAAGGGTTTGTGAGCCCAGAGGCTGGACTTGAATGAGCTCTGTCATCTCTAAGGCCAGAAGTTTCATCCCAGACCCTTTCATTGATCCCCCTACTTTGCGGGGTTCTCGCAATCATCTTTTTTTTTTAATTCAAATACATTAAAAATATAACAGTGTAATTTAAAGGTATACTGCATGTTGACTTGATACATTTGTATGAAGTGAAGTCGCTCAGTCGTGTCCAACTCTTTGCAACCCCATGGACTATAGCCTACCAGGCTTCTCTGTCCATGGGATTCTCTAGGCAAGAATGCTGGAGTTGGGTGCCATTTCCTTCCCCAGGGGATCTTCCCAACCCAGGGATTGAACCTGGGTCTCCCGCATTGAGGCAGACGCTTTAACCTCTGAGCCACTTGTATGCTGTAATAAAATTGCCACTATATCTTTACTTAGCACCTCTATCACATCACATAATTATAATTTCTTTCATTTTGGTGGCAATAAGTAAGACCCAGTAAAATGTGGTGATTAGACTATAATATCATTGTCTGTATTCACTATATTGTGCATTAAGAACTCCAGAACTTGTCTACTAGTTGGAAGTTTATGCCCTTAGACAATATCTTTGATCCATTCGCTCAACCACTAGTGATTCCTTGTCCCCTCCAGTGACTCAGCTGGTAAAGAGTCCACTGGGTTCAATCTCTGAGTTGGGAAGATCTCCTGCAGAAAGGAACAGCTACCCACTCCAGTATTCTGGCCTGAGAACTCAGTTTGTACCTTTAGACAATGTCTTTTTTCCATTCAATCAACCACTACTGATTCTTTGCCCCCTAGAAGGGACAAGGACACTGCCTAGTGTCCCACAGGAGCAGGTCTGTCAGTAAGCTCTGGTTGGGGGACTGGGACCACTGTGGGGGTGCTGTCTGCTGGCCCTGCTAGGTGGTGGCATACAAACACATTCCCATGGTGTATTATTGTTTCTGGAAGACAATCCAGGAAGGGCCAAGGGTGCTTTTCTTCCTTGGAAATCCCTTCTCCATGCAAAAAAAAAAAGAGTCTGAGCAGATAGGGATGAAGATGGTAATGAGGCACCCATAACAAGTCTATGTGGATGGTCACAGCAAGTTGGTGAATATTAAAAACCACCACAATCTTCTCCTACCTCCCTAAGACCCCAGCTAAGACATTTCACATGCCCAGCTCCCTGCAGGTGAGGCATCCGTGCTTGCCTGCAGCAAGGAAGTGGTGAGATTTCATGACAATGCCATCTTGCTTTATGAAAACTCATCATACAAAACTGGGTAGTTATTAGCTTTATAAAACTATTCTGCTTACTTAAATAGTCAGTGAAGGTCATATAGAGCATGGACTTCCCTAATGGCACAGTGTATAAAAATCTGTATGCCAAGGCAGGGGACATGGGTTCAATCCCTGGTCCAGGAAGATTCCACATGCCTTGGGTCAACTGGGTCTGTGTGCCACAACTACTGAGCCTGTGTGCTGCAACTGCTAAAGCCCATGTGCCTAGAACGCCATGTTCCGCTGCAAGAGAAGCCACCCCAGTGAGAAAGCCAGGTACGATGAGCGTGAGCAGGCCCTGCTCACTGCAACTAGAGAAAGCCTGTGCGCAGCAGTGAAGGCCCAGTGCAGCCACATTAATTAATTAACTTAAAAGATCATATAGAGCATGAATCAGGTTATGAAATCCAGTTAGGCTCAAACTTGAGACCAAAACATGAAACATAAAATGAAAGATAGACCCAGCTTTACCCGTTGAATTGGAAGCTGGTGGTGAGAGAGCAGGACATAAGCATAAGATTTTGGAAATAATTTGCAACCAAGGTGCAAAGACTGAAATACATGTCTGATTACTCTCCTGTGCATGGCCTTGCTGAGGTTTCTAAATCTGCCTTGGCATCCTCTCCTGGCCAAGGACACTGACATTTTCACCTCTTGCCATCTCACCCTCTAAAATCTGGGGCAGCCAGCAACACTATCCACGTTTGGGGCTGCGGAGACGCAAGCCTCAGCCAAAGGGCACCGCTGGGTTATCGCATCAGGACGTCTCAGATAGCTGCTTAATTTTTAAAAATCCACACTTAACCCTTGGGCCCCAGGTCTGCACTCTTCAGAGCAAGGGCACAGGGGGACAATCTGAGCTGTTTGTGTGGCTGCTACTTCGTGAGGATCAGATGGACAGATCACACCATGCCCCACACCAGTCATACCCTCTCAGCAGGAATTTATTCTGGGCTCTGTTTCACAGATACTAACACTCGCCACTTGGTTTGGGGACTGGAAATAGCACACGCCCTTTTTAGAACCTACACATGGCTCCCAAGAAACTCACCTCGAATAAAAACCCTGAGCCCTATTTGGAAGACTTTCCCATGTCAGATACTCAACCTGCTTATCCATCCAGACAAGCTGTTCTAGTTCTCGATTTTCTGCATTTATGTCCCAAGACCTAGATAACACTGCCAATCTCGCCTTTGAAATTAAGCTTTCCTCCCTCCACCATCCTACCAGGAGTTGACTGTCATGAGGACAATGACAACATCTGTCTATTTTTACTTATGCTTATATCTCCAGGGTGTAGTCCACTGCTTGAATCATGCCTCCTGCAGCATCAGATGTTAAGACAAACTCTAAAGCCACAGTAATTAAAGCAGTGTGAGACCAAGGCGCAAATAAACAGATTCTTGGGACAGAAGAGATAGCCCAGAACAAACTGAAGGATATGCAAAAATGTAGTGTTGTAATCTATTCTTTTTACAGATACTTACTGGGCAAGTGCACACATCATGCTTGACAGTGGGAACATTTGGTGAATAAGCCAGATATGTTCCTGGCCCTAATGAAGCTACCAGTGGGTCATAGGAAATGCAGACTTTAAATGGATAGTTTCATTTGTAATAAGTACTCAAAAGTGATGGATTTTATGCTTCCATCTCAGGAACTTTATAGTCATTGCTTCCTCCATGTGGAATTCTCCTTCTCTCTTTACCCTAAGATACTGGCACGGCTATTCCTCCACTTCATTCAGATCTCTACTGAATGTCACCTCCTTCTATGAAAGGAAGGAAGAGCCTTCTATGACCCACCTTTTCCTGAACATCAGTTGCTCATCACCCTCTAAACATTGACCCTCTTCATTTTTAATTTTCATTACACTTATATATCTAAGAGTATGCTATATATTAGTGTGTTTTGTAATGGCTTTTTGTTTGTTTGTTCCTGCTCCTTGAATGAAAGCTCCCCAAGAATACAAGCATTGCTCACTTTTGTATTCCCAGGCCCTGGAACAGTGCTTACCTGCTGGTAGGTACTGATCAAATATATAGTGAGTGAATAAGCATGAGCTTAATGAGGAAGAGTCTTTCTAATCAGCAGAAAAAGCACACATAAATCAATATAGGATTTGGGGATAATTTTCTGTACACCCTACACATAAATGCTAGATAGTTTGCTTAGTAAATGTATTAGTGAAGCGTATATGAAAAAAGGAAGACAGCAGGTTACACAGGTATAGCCAGACAGCTTATCACAAAGTGATTGCCATGTAAGCGCCACTCTGGAGTAGAAAGAGATCAACAGCTCAACAGAGGCACCACACAAACTCCTGCCAATTACAGTGACCAAACCATTCAAGTTTGTTTGAGATTAACCCAGTTTTAATGCTGAATACCCTGATTAAGGTCTCAGTCCCAGGTAAATCAGGTCAGCTGGTCACTGTATTGTCAGTTCCCACTATGCCGTTCTACCAGTCTCCCTCTCCTAATTTCTAATACCATAGATTAGACTCATCTATATTTGAGCTTCATATAAGTGAAATATAGCAGGTTTTTTGCTTATTCTTTTTATAAGATTTATTCATATTTTTCATGTAGAAGGAACTCATTCATCTCATTGCTGTAAAACATTCCACTTATTTATTCCTTCTTCTACAGATGGTTATTTTGGCTATTATCAATAAAGTTGTGAGTATTCTTAATCATGTCTACTGGAGAACCTGTGTGTTCATTTCTGTTGGGTACATCTATCTATTCCTAGGAAAGGAAGTGCTGAATCACAGAGTATAAATACATCCAGCCTTAGCAGGTAATGCCGTGTAGTTTTCTGGAGAAGTTGCACTAATATATGTGCATTCTACCAGGAGTGTATGAAGATTTTAGTTTCTCTATAATTGACTATTTTGATATGGTCAATCCTTTTAATTTAACCTAGTCTAGTGATTATTATATGTTTTTAATAGTGACTGTTCGAATCTTTTTTCTGATTTTCAATATATTTTTTCTATTTTTTTTTCTATCAATATTTTCTTTATTGTTATATTCTCTTTGGGTTCTGGCTATGAATCTTTTGTTCATAACATAGATTAAAATATATTCTCCAAATGTGGTTTGTAATTCCATTCTCTCAAAAAGTGGCCAATGTATCTGTCTTCCTTTATAAATGGTGCCTATATTTTCCTGTTTAAGAAATCTCTGCTAAATTAAATAGTCCTAAAGATATTCTTCTGCACCTTCAATAGTCCATTTAAACTTGAGCTGTGTATATGGGCTGAGGTAAGACTCATGTTTTGGTTTACCATGTTTTATTTTTCATATAAACCTTAAGTTGATCCAGCATCATTATTGTCAACAATATCCTCTTTTAATTCTGTCATAAATCAAGTGTGTTTTATGTATAACTCTATGGGCTTTTACTCTGTTTCATTGGCCTACTTGTCTGTTCTTGCACTAATTAATATATTAATTACAATGTCTTATAACCAGTTTTGACATCAGTTGGTAGAACTATTTCAAGTTTGTTCTGGCTACCTTTGGTGTTTGGCATTTCCACATGAAATTCAAAATTCAGATTCTTAGTTCCCAAAAATAAACCTCCTGGTATTAAGATCAACCTGGAAAAATCAACAAATTTGCAACATTGTCTCTTCTAATCCATGAAACAGGATATAGTCTTAACACTTATTTAGGTTTCATCTGTATTCTTTTAATATTGTTCTTCTGCATTGTAAAAGCCTTGCACATTGTTTATTTTTAGGCATTAGGACTTTTGGGATATTATCCTACATGGTATTATTTAATTCATTTGTAAAAATTGTTGGATGCTGGACAATGGGAATAAATTTATTTTTTATATTAATTGTTATCTAACAACCTTACTCGGAGAAGGTGATGGCACCTCACTCCAGTACTCTTGCCTGGAAAATCCCATGGACAGAGAAGCCTGATAGGCTGCAGTCCATGGGGTCACAAAGAGTCGGACACGACTGAGCGACTTCCCTTTCACTTTTCACTTTCATGCATTAGAGAAGGAAATGGCAACCCACTCCAGTGTTCTTGCCTGGAGAATCACAGGGACAGGGGAGCCTGGTAGGCTGCAGTCTGTGGGGTCACACAAGAGTCGGACATGACTGAAGTGACTTAGCAGCAGCAGCAGCAACCACCTTACTAAATTTATTTACTAATTCTAATGATCTATATATTTTAAAAAAACTTTTGTGTAAAACCATGTTGTCTGTGACAACTTTATTTTATTCCTTTTCAATCCATTATATTTATTTTGTAGTAATATACTGCAGAGGTCACAGCCTTCAATACAATATTAAACAGGAATGGAGAGGGCAGAGTCATTGTCTTCATCTTAATTTCCGATAAAAACTGTAATAATTGATCATTAAATATGATGTTTGTTTTTGGTATGTTGTAGATACTCTGTCAGATAAGGAGGCTCCTTTTTATAGTTAGTTTGCTAGAAGATTATTCTCTAAATAACAAATCAGGTTGAATTTTGTCAAATATTTTTTCTTCATCTATTGAGAAAATTATTTGGTTTTTCTTTCTTCTGTTAATAGGATGAATTGAATCAATTGATTTATGAATTTTAAACCAATACTTATTCTTTTGAATAAGTTTAAAATTGATCCTAACGTGGTACTTTAAATAAATTTAGCAAGCCAAGTTTTTTTTTTTTTTTAATATACCCTTGATCTCTGTGTGAAACAATAGTTTTTTGAGAAAGATGCACCTGTAATTTTCATTTCTTATAATGTATTGCCAGTATGGGGAATCAAAATTACACTGACCTCATAGTATTAATTACAAAGTATTCACTCTATTCTCTGAAAGGTCTTATGTAAGACTGTTGTGGTCTTTCCTTTAATATCTGCAACTATTCTTCAGTGGAGACATCTGGCCTTGGAGTTTGCTTTGGAAGGTTTTGCATGTGTTTTGCTGGTCAAGAATTGAAGCAAGATGCAGGGAAAAAAGCTCCTGTCTGTTCTGTGATGCATGAGAAAAAATACATTCATCATTTACATCCAGAATTTTAGAAGTAGTTTATCACTGAAGATAATCTGCTGCTGCTGCTGCTGGTAAGTCGCATCAGTCGTGTCCGACTCTGTGCGACCCCATAGACGGCAGCCCACCAGGCTCCCCCGTCCCTGGGATTCTCCAGGCAGGAACACTGGAGTGGGTTGCCATTTCCTTCTAGTCAATCTGTATTCAAGTCATCTGGTCTTGGAATATTTTTGTCTGTAAGAAGTTTCTTTTTTAACTCTGTATAGAGTTCAAATAACATTCTCAATCTTTGATTTCATGCTTTTTTTCACTTTTCTGATGTTATTCTCAATTATCTCTTTAAATATCGCTTCTCTTCCAATTTTTAATCATTTCCTTCTGGTATATGAATTATCGAAATATTACAAATATTAGATCTTAATGTATCTCAGGTCTAATATAAACTTATACACTTTGATGCTGTTTTCTCTACATAAGTTGATGTGAATATTTTCTATTGACCTACTTACAGTTCATGAATCCTCTTTTCTACTGTGTCTAATCTGCTCATCTACTAATTAATTAGTCCTTAATTTTTATACTTTCATTAGTCTCTTTTCTAAATGAAATTATCAAGTTTGTCATCTTTTCTGTTTTCTCTCTTGATTTTTAGTTTTTAGTCACTTTTCTTGACTCCTAGAATGCATGATAATTTCTTTATCGAGAGTCAAATATTATGTATGGGAAATTATCAAGAACAGATGAGACTCTGGCTGACATTCCACAAAGAGTTTATTTTTTCTTTCTCGTAGGCAGAATTGAGTCAGATCTCTTCAATCCAGTTTGTGACTGAGCAGTTTGAAGGCTGGTTTCAGTTTTTAGGATGGATAGTCTATTTCCAGTTCATTATCGTCTGGTGTACTTACCCCGGTTCCATCTATTTGGTGAGCTCTGACCTTGAATATCTGCCTTCCCAGTTCTATGAGATTATCAGCATCTTCGCTCAGCCTCTCAGACACAACTTTATACTCTACCTCTTAGTCTCTTGGCTCTGCGCTGCTTCAGGATAGTAATACCTTAAGGGGGAAACATGTCTAGAATGTCAGGCTCACATTAAAGTGCTTCTCTGCTGCTTTCTTTTTTAAGGATGATTATCTGTTTCTCATGGTGATCATTTATTTTTTTAAATTATTTCTTTATCAAGATATAATTAACACTTAACATTATATTAATTTCAGGTGTACAACATAATAATTCAGTATCTGTATATATTGTGAAATGGTCACAATATGCCTAGTTAATATCTGTCACCATACATAGTTACATTTTTTATGTGATGAGAAGTTTTATGATTTATTTTCCTAGCAACATTCAAATAGCAATGCAGTGTTATTAACTATAGTCACCATGAAGTGAAGTTGCTCAGTTGTGTATGACTCTTTGCGACCCCATGGACTGTAGCCTACCACACTCCTCTGTCCATGGGATTTTCCAGGCAAAGAGTACTGGAGTGGGGTGCCATTTCCACTATGCTGTACATTATATCCCATGACCTCTGTCTTGAACTTCTGGCTCTGATTCTGTATTTATATACATTATTGCTCTTGTTGGCTTTAGATCTTTGCACTCATTCTCCAACTTTGAGCCCCATCTCATCTTTCAGCCCTGGGGTTTCTGTCTGTTTTCCCAGTGAAGACCATGTTCCTCTCCTTAACTAAAATTTCTCTTTGATTCTCTTCCTTGTTATACTGCCTCAGCCCAGCAGGAATGTTCGTGAGCAGAACAGATGGGATGACATGGAATCATGAAGATGGATGGTGTGGCAGGCATATTCAGTGTCCTAAACATTGTCATTAACAAGGACACAGCTTCTTTCCTCTATTTTCCATCCCAGCTTTTCACTATTTCACTTTTTGTTCTGCGCCCGACCCCACTATAGTACTTCCTTCCAATGGGACTCAAAAGACCACTTGAAGCTCATCCCACGTTATCTTTCTTCCTTATCTGCATGTGCCTTTCTACCTTACCTTATTTGCTTCTTATATATCATTATCGTGTGCTCAAGGGTCCATAACAGGACAACTAGGTCCAGGCTACATGGTGACTTCTGCTCTACTAGCCAGATTCTAAACAGTTTTCTTCTCACCTCATTGTATGGATCTCAAGAATATAGAATGTTCATGGAATTTTTCTCTTTAGTACTGTACCTGTGTCTTCAACTTATTGACTAGTACTTGTTCTAAATCCACAAGATTAAAATATATTTTTACAATATATAATAAAGATTTATAAGAAAATTAACTATATAATTTTATTTTTAAGACCTTCTAATATTAAATTATGTACTTAATTTTTAACCTAGTAAATATCCTTCAGTTCAGTTCAGTTGTTCAGTCATGTCCAACTCTTTGCGACCCCATGAACTGCAGCACGCCAGGCTTTCCTGTCCATCACCAACTCCCGGAGTTCACTCAAACTCACATCCATCGAGTCCGTGATGCCATCCAGCCATCTCATCCTCTGTCATCCCCTTCTCCTCCTGCCCCAATTCCTCCTAGCATCAAAGTCTTTCCAATGAGTCAACTCTTCGCATGAGGTGGCCTAAGTACTGGAGTTTCAGCTTTAGCATCAGTCCTTCCAAAGAAATCCCAGGGTTGATCTCCTTGCAGTCCAAGGGACTCTCAAGAGTCTTCTCCAATACCACAGTTCAAAAGCATCAATTCTTTTGCGCTCAGCCTTCTTCACAGTCCAACTCTCACATCCATACATGACCAATGGAAAAACCATAGCCTTGACTAGACAGACCTTTGTTGGAAAAGTAATGTCTCTGCTTTTCAATACGCTATGTAGGTTGGTCATAACTTTTCTTCCAAGGAGCAAGTGCCTTTTAATTTCATGGCTGCAGTCACCATCTGCAGTGATTTTGGAGCCCAGAAAAACAAAGTCTGACACTGTTTCTCTTGACTAGACAGACCTTTGTTGGAAAAGTAATGTCTCTGCTTTTCAATACGCTATGTAGGTTGGTCATAACTTTTCTTCCAAGGAGCAAGTGCCTTTTAATTTCATGGCTGCAGTCACCATCTGCAGTGATTTTGGAGCCCAGAAAAACAAAGTCTGACACTGTTTCCACTGTTTCTCCATCTATTTCCCATGAAGCGATGGGACCAGATGCCATGATCTTCATTTTCTGAATGTTGAGCTTTAAGGCAACTTTTTCACTCTCCTCTCTCACTTTCATCAAGAGGCTTTTTAGTTCCTCTTCACTTTCTGCCATAAAGGTGGTGTCATCTGTATATCTGATGTTATTGGTATTTCTCCCAGAAATCTTGATTCCAGCTTGTGCTTCTTCCAGCCCAGCATTTCTCATGATGTACTCTGCATATAAGTTAAATAAGCAGGGTGACAATATATAGCCTTGACGTACTCCTTTTCCTATTTGGAACCAGTCTGTTGTTCCATGTCCAGTTCTAACTGTTGCTTCCTGACCTGCATACAGGTTTCTCAAGAGGCCGATCAGGTGGTCTGTTATTCCCATCTCTTGAAGAATTTTCCACAGTTTATTGTGATTCACACAGTCAAAGGCTTTGGCATAGTCAATAAGGCAGAAATAGATGTTTTTCTGGAACTCTCTTGCTTTTTCCATGATCCAGCGGATGTTGGCAATTTTAACTCTGGTTCCTCTGTCTTTTCTAAAACCAGCTTGAACATCTGGAAGTTAATGGTTCATGTATTGCTGAAGCCTGGCTTGGAGAATTTTGAGCATTACTTTACTATTCTTATTCCAGTATAATAAATTCCCTTCAGTTAATATTACCCATTAAAAAGGGCAATGACTTTGAAAGGATATATTTTAGAAGCCAAATCTGTCATTGTTTTTCCAGTTGAAGAATGTTGCTATGCTACTGTTCTGTGCTCCATTCCCCTAAACCAGGGGTTGGCAGACTACTGCCTATGGGCCAAATGTAGCTCTCCTCTTGTATTTGTAGGGCCCAATGAATTAGGAATGATTTTCACCTTTTTAAATGATTACATTGAAATGCTTCTATAGGTCTTTGCTTTTGCCTCTGGGTTTGCAAACCTAAACCATTTATTACCTGGTCCTTTATGAAAGAGCTTTCTGACCCCTTGGTGAGCTCATAATAAACCCTATGCCTTTAAGGCACTAAGTAAGGTGCCAACAGAGCTCAAAATCCCTGGTTCTCTTGAGTAGAGCTGCAGGACAATAGGTTGTGTCAAAAGCCACCGGGCTCTGCTCTGCTCATTATTACTATTTTTTAATTATAGCTTGGACACTTCTTCTTTTTTAAAATACTTATTTATTTACTTGGTTGCATGAGATCTTAGTTGTGGCATATGGGATCTTTAATTGTGGCATGTGAGATCTAGTTCCCTGACCAGGCATGAAACCTGGGCTCCCTGCATTGGGAACTCAGAGTCTTAGCCACCAGGGAAGTCCCTCTGCTCACTTTGAAATAAAGACATGACGACTTTCTGGAGGATCAAACTAAAAGATCATGTAGATTGCCAAAAAGCAGCTTTGGGTAAAAATGTGTCCTTCTCCAGAGACATCATTGCAATTTCCTCCTCCTAGTCAAAGACCCCACTAATGCTGGGAAAGATTGAGGGCAGGAGGAGAAGGGGGTTACAGAGGATGAGATGGTTGGATGGTATCACCGACTCAATGGATGTGCGTTTGAGCAAACTCTGGGAGTTGGTGAAGGACAAGGAAGCCTGGCGTGCTGCAATCTAAGCAGTCGCAAAGAGTTCAACACATCTTAGCAACTGAACAACAACTGAAAATGGAAGTGCCTATTCCAGTGCACAATTGTTTTGATTTCCATAGTTAATACTCTGCCAATCTTGTTTCTCCAGGCTGGGGCTGCGGGGGAAGGAGCAGAACTGGGAAGGCAGTGCTTAATGAGATGAGACATTTTGGAATCCAGTCCTTGGTTTTGTAGGCTCCAGAACATGACTCTTTTTATCACTCAACTCTGATCAGGCTCTCGGGCAATGACTCACACTAATTCAATTCACGACCAGATGCCAGGTTGCTGTTTGCACTGGGAGGAGTACTTGTCATGAGACACAGGGCTGGCTATTTCTGCTGCTGGAAGAACTCTCTCTCTCTGGGAGAGTGGATTGATACAGGAGGCCAAACTGAGGTTGTTAGCAAGCTCTGCAAGGTCTTAGAGACCCAGAAGGTTTTTAAGGTTATCTGCATTACAGTCTCATAGTCCTTTAGCACATTTTTTCCTAAAAAACTTCAGTTCATCTAGACCAGGGGTCAGCAGACTATGGCCGGTGGGTTGGTCACTTGTTTGTAAATGAGTTTTACTGAAACCCAGCCATTCTCACTCATTTATGCACGGTCTGTGACTGTCTTCTGCAACAGAAACTCTATGGCCTACAAAGCCTAAAACATTTATTATCAAGCCCTTCAGAGTTGTTGGTTTTCAGTTGCTCAGTTGTGTCTGACCCTTTGCGACCCCATGGACTGCTCTTTAGAGGCAAGATAGTAAACCGACACTACTAATCTAATCTAATCTACTAATTTGCACTAGTGTTTCTCAAGCTGTAGTTTTGATCTATTGGTGTTTTAAAAAATCATTTCAAAGATTTATGATCAGCATTTTATTTCAAGTAGAACAGCAACAATGGGACGTATCAGAGTCCATTTTATTTTCAAGGTAAGTATTACACTGTGAAATGTTTGTTTTTGAATGCTGTAATGGTTAATTTCAGGTGTCAACCTGATGGTCCAACGGTTGCTCAGATGTCTGTGAGAGTGTTTCTGGAAGAGATTACCATTTGAACTGTGGACTTTGTAAAGCAGATTCAGTTCAGTTGCTCAGTTGTGTCTTGACTCTTTGCGACCCCCTGGACAGTAGCATACCAGGCTTCCCTGTCCATCACCAACTCCCAGAGCTTGCTCAAACTCATGCTCTTCGAGTTGGTGATGCTATCCAACCATCTCATCCTCTGTTGTCCCCTTCTCCTTCTGCCTTCAATCTTTCCCATCATCAGGGTCTTTTCTAACAAGTCAGTTCTTCGCCTCAGGGGGCCAAAGTATTGGAGCTCAGCATCAGTCCTTCCAATGAATATTCAGGACTGACTTCCTTTAAGATAGACTGGTTTGATTAAATGTGATTAATTAACACACATTTAATTTAATGTACATTAATTTTTTTAAACACCATCTTTGTAGAGAAGGGGGACAAAAAGAAGCAAAAGTAGAAAAATATGGGAAACCTGTTGAAAATGTGTTCATTTCCCCAGTATCCCTTGCTGACCAAGGGACTCTTAAGAGTCTTCTCCAACACTACACTTCAAAAGCATAATTTCTTCAGAGCTAATCTTTCTTTATGGTCCAACTCTCACATCCATACATGACTACTGGAAAAACCATAGCTTTGACTATTCATACCTTTGTCAGCAAAGTAATGTCTCTGCTTTTTAATATGCTGTCTAGGTTGGTCATAGCTTTTCTTCCAAGTAGTAAGCATCTTTTAATTTCATGGCTGCAGTCACTATCTGCAGTGATTTTGAAGCTCAAAAAAATAAAGTCTGTCACTGTTTCCCAGTCTATTTGCCATGAAGTGATGGGACCGGATGCCATGATCTTAGTTTACTGAATGTTGAGTTTTAAGCCAACTTTTCACTCTCTTCTTTCACTTTCATCAAGAGGCTCTTTAGTTCTTCTTCACTTTCTGCCATAAGAATAAAGCAGATTGCCCTTCTCCAAAGTGGAAGAATATCATTCAATCTGTGAGTGCCATGGATAGAACAAAAAGGTAGGAAAAATCTGAATTCAGCCTCTGACTGATTGAGTTGTGGCATCAGTCTTTGCCCTTGGTGTTCCTAGTTTACAGGCCTTCAGACTCAGACTATAATCTACACCTCCAGCTTCCTGGAGGGCTTCCCAGGTGGTGCTAGTGGCAAAGAGCACACCTGCCAATGCAGGAGACATAAGAGATGTGGATTCGATCCCTGGGTCATGAAGATCCCCTGGAGAAGGGGATGGCTATCCACTCCAGCATTCTTGCCTGGAGAATTCCATGGGCAGAGGTGCCTGACAGACTGTAGTCTATAGCGTGGCACGAGTTGGACACGACTGAAGCAACTTAACATGCATGCATGCCGGCTTCCTAGGATTTTTTATAGTTGATAGAGAGCCGATCATATGACTTTTCAGCCTCCATAATTACATGAGCCAATGTTTTACTAAATCTCTCTGTACACCTATTGGAGAATTAATATACATGCACATATACAGATATGTGTATATGTATCCTGGCTCCTAATGTAAAATGACTTTTCTTATGGATGGTCATGTTAAATAAAGTTTCAAAAACACTGACCTAAAAAAACTTCCTGTATTCTTAGACAATTTTGAGAAACACTGAAGAACTCTAAGTTTCAGACTTTCCTTTTGACCTTCATTATTATTTATAATTTATAATAATAATATTGTATGGTACATCATCATTTTTAAGTGTCTTTCACACAGATCTCCACAAATTTTCACAGCAAACTGGTGAAAAAGGAACTATTCCACTTCATAGAGTTGAGAAAACTATGGTCCCTGCGTTTAGCTGTCTTGGTCAAGGCCACAATTTTTTTGTTTTGGCCACACTGCATGGCAAGTGGGATCTTAGTTCCTCAACCACAGGTTGAATTTGTGCCTCTACTTTGGGAGCACACAGTCTTAACCAGTGGACCACCAGGGAAGTTCCAAGGCCACCCTTCTTAAAGCTGAAGTTTGTTTTGAAACCTCTGTCTTCTGACTCATCATCCAGGGCTTTTCCAACCATGAACTGTCTTTTCAGAGTTGAAGAAACTCCTTCCTGTCTGATAATCCCTCTTAAAAGGCTTTAGGATTTTAAGGATTATCTTCTTTACATTCTCTTTTATGCTGGTAGCTTTGGGATAAAGTGCTCTAGAGATGCCTCTTGCCAAAACCATCCCTGTAACTCTCAGCAAGGCCAAGACATGACAGCTTCACGGTGTTTCTCACCTTCCTCTATGGAGGACTTGTGAGGATAAGGATCTTCTACTGCCAACCTGGCAAAATTGACTGCTTCAAAATTGGGAAAGGAGTATGTCAAGGCTGTATATTGTCATCTGCCTAGCTAACTTATATGCAGAATGAAGTGACAGTTGCTCAATTGTGTCGGATTCTTTGTGACCCATGGACTGTAGCCTGCTAGGCTCCTCTGTCTAGGGGATTTACCAGGCAAGAATACAAGAATGAGCTGCCATTTCTTTCTACAGGGGATCTTCCTGACCCAGGGATCAAACCCAGGTCTTGTGCATTGTAGGCAGATTCTTTACCATCTGAACCACCAGAGAAAAGTGCATCATGCAAAATGCCAGACTGGATGAATTGCAAGCTGAATCAAGATTGCCAGGAGAAATATCAACAACCTCAGATATGCAGATGATACCACTTTAGTGGCACAAAGTGAGGAGGAACTAAAGAGCTTCTTGATGAAGGTGAAAGAGGAGAGTGAAGAAGCTGGCTTAAAACTCAACATTCATAAAACTAAAGTCATGGTATCTGGTCCCATCACTTCATAGCAAATAGATGGGGAAACAATGGAAACAGTGATAGACTTTCTTTTCGTGGGCTCCAAAATCACTGCAGATGGTGACTGCAGCCATGAAATTAAAAGATGCTTGCCCCCTTGGAAGAAAAGCTATGACAAATCTAGACAGCATATTAAAAAGCAAAGACATCACTTGGCTGACAAAGGTCTGTATAGTCAAAGCTATGGTTTTTTCAGTAGTCATGTATGGATGTGAGAGTAGGACAATAAAGAAGACTGAGAGCTGGAGAATTGATGCTTTCAAATTGTGCTGCTGGAGAAGACACTTAAGAGTCCCTTGGACAGAAAGGAGATCAAATCAGTCAGCCCTAAAGGAAATCAACCCTAAATATTCACTGGAAGGACTGATGGTGAAGCTGAAGCTCCAAGACTTTGGCCACTTGATGTGAAGAGCTGACTAATTGGGAAAGACCCTGATGCTGGGAAAGACTGAAGGCAGGAGGAGAAGAGGATGAGATAGGTGGATGGGATCACCAACTCAATAGACATGAGTTTGAGCAAACGCCAGGAGATAGTGAAGGACAGGGAAGCCTGGCTGCTGCAGTCCATGAGGCTGCAAAGAGTCAGACATGACTTAGAGACTGAACAGCAAGAAAAATCTGGCAAGACTGGGAATGCAGAGTGACAAGGATCCACCCACTTGGTCTCTACCCTTCCCCACCTTTCCCAGGGGTGAGCGAAATTAATTTTAAACTGTCAGATAGGGAGGGGCCAATGCTGCTTCTTCCAGAGAAGGAGACGGCACCCCACTCCAGTACTCTTGCCTGGAAAATCCCACGGATGGAGGAACCTGGTGGGCTGCAGTCCATGGGGTCGCGAAGAGTAGGACACAACTGAGCAACTTCACTTTCACTTATCACTTTCATGCATTGGAGAAGGAAACGGCAACCCACTCCAGTGTTCTTGCCTGGAGAATCCCAGGGATGGGGGAGCCTGGTGGGCTGCCGTCTGTGGGGTCACACAGAGTAGGACACGACTGAAGTGACTTAGCAGAATGTTTCTTCATGCATTGGGAGCTGGGTAACATCATTTGGGAGGTTTGTCTTTGGCACTGGAAAATGCCTTCTACCTTGACATTGGAAAGTTAAGAGAACTTGAGTAGTGGGAGACAGAAGTGAGTTCCAGGTATCACCCCTGACATTGAGAGCTCGCCCTGCACTGAAAGCTTTTACCCAGATGAGCTCAGTTCAGCTCTCACAGCTCTATGTGACAATGAAGTTTGAGATAAGCTGGTGGTCTGTGCAAAGCCGCAGAGATGGCAGTGGCAGAACTGGGCCTCAAATCTAGGCAATTTGACTCCTGAGCCCATGTTATTAATCACTGTAGGTACTGACACCCTCCCACCCTCCGACTACCCCCTCTCTGCTTTTTTTTTTTCCAGTTTTGGCTGTGCCATAGGTCATATGGGATCTTCGTTTCCTGGCCAGAGATCGCACACATGCTGCCTATAATGGAGGCACAGAGTCTTAACCACTGGATTACAAGGGAAGTCCTACTCTCCTTTTTTGAATGAAGGGAGTATAAAAGCTCTTGAGATCGTCTCCTTTTAGGCTGTGCATATAACCCACCAGATAGGAAAGCAGGGCCTGGGTGAAGCCTACTTTGGGGTCAGTGCACATTTGACCTGATCCTCCTTTGGGCTGTTAAGTGTCTGGACTTGATCACAAAAGATGAAAGGCGCCAAGGGCAGCAGGGAACTCTTAACATTTGCAGAAGATGGCTAGACAAACAAAAGACTAACAGCATGGGGACAAAGGTCCCCCTCCAGTTTTGGGAAAATGGGTAGGAGGGTTAAAATCTTGCTGGTAGTCACTTTGATACTCAAAGGGAAGATAACGGTCTTGAAGATGATGGTGTAAAGCTGACTTTCTTCCCCTGCTCCTTTCTTCCTGTAAATCCTAGGAAATAAAGAGGGGAGTGAGAACTAAAAACAGCAACTCCATTTTCATCACTGGGACCCACCTTCTGTAAGGCCACTGAAGGGTGCTGGGAGCATGGCGATATTCCAGGAGCCCTGAATTCCGAGGTTCCTTCCAGGCAGGGCCAGTGTCTGCTGAGATAGCAGGAGTGGTAGGAAGTGCCTCCATGTCCCTTCAACAGACACAGCTAAAGACATTTTCTGAAAATCCTTCCAGTCCTGGGGGAGGTTACTGCTTAATAACAATGAGGCCTGATCCTCCAGGAGTTGATTTTATTTTTTTAAGTTTAATTGTATTAAATTAATGTTATTGGAGTATAGTCGCTTTACAGTGTTATATTAGTGTCTGCTGCTGCTGCTGCTAAGTTGTTTCAGTCGTGTCCGACTCTGTGCGACCCCATAGATGGCAGCCCACCATGCTCCCCCATCCCTGGGATTCTCCAGGCAGGAACACTGGAGTGGGTTGCCATTTCCTTCTCCAATGCATGCATGCATGCTAAGTCACTTCAGTCATGTCCGACTCTGTGCGACCCTATGGACAGCAGCCCCCAGGCTCCTCTGTTCACAGGATTCTCTAAGCAAGAATACTGGAGTGGGTTGCCATGTCCTTCTCCATATATTAGCATCTGCTGTACAGGAAAATGAATCAGACATGCATATACTATATCCCCTCCCTTTTGGACTTCCTTCCCATTCAGGTCACCACAGAGCATTGAGTAGAGTTCCCTGTGCTATATAATAGGCTCTCATTTTATAAATAGTATCAATAATGCATATATGTCAATCCCAAACTCCCAATTCCTCCCGCTTCTCCTGCTTTTCCCCCTTGGTATTTTTGTTCCTTGTCTGTGTCTCTTAGGCATTGATTTTAGATGCTGAAAGCTTCCTTGTCTAGTTTCCAGTGACTACTGTAAATGGGAAGGTGGTGGGCAGAGAACAGACAGTCAAAGGCTGTGATGTCAGTAGTCACTGGTTTCGAAGGACTGGGTCATTAAATAAGCTAAGTTGGAGTTGATGACATGTTGAGGAAGAAATCCATGTGGGCCAGGTAGGTGTGGGGGGGTGGTTTTCTAATCACTAGATTAGCACATCCTAGAGACTGATGTGAGGTCTCTAACCAAATTCCCAGGAGTTATGGAAAAGGGAGGAGGAAAGGAAAAAAAAGCTACCAAATTGTAACCCCTATCAGGGAGGAGAGAGGGGAAGGGGGAGGAGACGCAAGAGAACAGTCATGAACTGGTGGCTACAAAGTACTCTCAGAGTCTGAGAAATTTTGCAGAGTAGCTCAATCTCTCAGGTACTTGTATATTAATTAGATAAGGTGCTCATTCACAAGCCTTCTAGTTCCTTCTGGGGACACCTATGTTACAGTTTATTTTGAGCTCCCACAGTCCAAAATAAGGTCAGGAAAGAGATAACAAACTGTGTAGGAGAGGAAATAATTTCCTCTACCCTCTTAGATTCTGCAACTTGCATCTGCAAATTAAACTGAAAAACAGATTAACCAAAGAAAAGTGTGTGCATTTTATTTGATACTAATGTCAACATGTACACAAGGAATTCATAGAAAAGAAATGAATTTCCAAAGAGGCAGTTAGACTCACAGGTTTACATACCATTTTAACAAAGGGTGATAAATTGTGAAGACATGACTTGACAAAGAAAAGGTGTTTGGGCTTCTAGGGTGGTAAACTATGAGAAGATAAATATTTGGTGGGGTGGGTGGGGGGCTTGTTCATTGGAACAAAAGCTATGGCCAACCTAGACAGCATATTAAAAAGCAGAGACATTACTTTGCTAAGCAAGATCCGAATAGTCAAAGTTATGGTTTTTCCAGTAGTCATGTATGGATGTAAGAGTTGGGACTATAAAGAAAGCTGAGTGCCGAAGAATTGATGCTTTTGAACTGTGGTGTTGGAGAAGACTCTTGAGAGTCCCTTAGACTGCAAGGAGATCCAACCCATCCATCCTAAAGGAAATCAGTCCTGAATATTCATTGGAAGGACTGATACTGAAGCTGAAACTCCAATACTTTGCCCACCTGATGTGAAGAACTGACTCACTGGAAAAGACCCTGATGCTGGGAAAGATTGAAAGCAGAAGAAGGGGACAACAAAGAATGAGATGGTTGGATGGCATCACTGACTCAAAAGACATGAGTTTGAGCAAGCTCTGGGAGTTGGTGATGCACAGGCAAGCCTGGAGTGCTGCATTCCATGAGGTCACAGAGTTGGACAAAACTAGCGACTGAACTGAACTAGGGGAAGGTAGGAGTTATTTAGTAAGCTTCTGTTTGTGCTTGACACATCCCAGAGCTACCTCTGCTCATAAAGATTGTTCTTGGGATATCCCGATGCTCCAGTGGTTAAGATTCTGCCTTGCAATGCAGGGGACATGGGTTTGATCCCTGGTCTGGGAATTAAAATTACCATATAATGCAGGGCAATTAAGCCTGTGTGCCACAACTACAGAGCCCGCAAGCTGCAATAAGAGATCCCACCTGATGTAGTGAAGACCCCATGTGCTGCAGATGTTTTGCCATCTGAGCCGCCAGGGAAGCACAGAACGGAAAGATATATCCGTTTAAATGCAGAGTTCCAAAGAATAGCAAGGACAGATAAGTAAGCCTTCCTCAGCAATCAATGCAAAGAAATAGAGGAAAACAATAGAATGGGAAAGACTAGAGATCTCTTCAAGAAAATGTGAATACCAAGCGACCATTTTATGCAAAGATGAGCTCAATAGAGGACAAAAATGGCATGGACCTAACAGAAGCAGAAGATATTAAGAAGAGGTGGCAAGAATACACGGAAGAACTGTACCAAAAAGATCTTCATGACCAAGATAATCATAATGGTGTGATCACTCACCTAGAGCCAGACATCCTGGAATGTGAAATCAAGTGGGCCTTAGAAAGCATCACTATGACAAAGCTAGTGGAGGTGATGGAATTCCAGTTGAGCTATTTCAAATCCTGAAAGATGATGCTGTGAAAGTGCTGCACTCAATATGCCAGCAAATTTGGAAAACTCAGCAGTGGCCACAGGACTGGAAAAGNGCCAGACATCCTGGAATGTGAAATCAAGTGGGCCTTAGAAAGCATCACTATGACAAAGCTAGTGGAGGTGATGGAATTCCAGTTGAGCTATTTCAAAGCCTGAAAGATGATGCTGTGAAAGTGCTGCACTCAATATGCCAGCAAATCTGGAAAACTCAGCAGTGGCCACAGGACTGGAAAAGGTCAGTTTTCATTCCAATCCCAAAGAAAGGAAATGCCAAAGAATGCTCAAACTACCGCACAATTGCACTCATCTCACACGCTAGTAAAGTAATGCTCAAAATTCTCCAAGCCAGGCTTCAGCAATACGTGAACCGTGAACTTCCAGACGTTCAAGCTGAAAAGCAGAGGAACCAGAGATCAAACTGCCAACATCCGCTGGATCATTGAAAAAGGAGGAGAGTTCCAGAAAAACATCTATTTCTGCTTTACTGACTATGCCAAAGCCTTTGACTGTGTGGATCACAATAAACTGTGGAAAATTCTTGAAGAGATAGGAATACCAGTCCACCTGACCTACCTCTTGAGAAACCTGTATGCAGGTCAGGAAGAAACAGTTAGAACTGGACATGGAACAACAGACTGGTTCCAAATAGGAAAAGGAGTATGTCAAGGCTTCATATTGTCACCCTGCTTATTTAACTTATACACAGAGTACATCATGAGAAACGCTGGGCTGGAAGAAGCACAGGCTGGAATCAAGATTGTCGGGAGAAATATCAAGAACCTCAGATATGCAGATGACACCACCCTTATGGCAGAAAGTGAAGAACTAAACAGCCTCTTGTTGAAAGTGAAAGAGGAAAATGAAAAAGATGGTTTAAAGCTCAATATTCAGAAAACTAAGATCATGGCATTTGGTCCCACCACCTGATGCGAAGAGCTGACTCATTTGAAAAGACCCTGATGCTTGGAAGGTTGAGCAGGAGGAGAAGGGGATGACAGTGGATGAGATGGTTGGAAGGCATCACCGACTCAATGGACATGAGTTTGAGCAAACTCAGAGAGTTGGTGATGGACACGGAGGCCCGGTATGCTGTGGTTCACAGGCTCACAAAGAGTCAGACATGACTGAGTGACTGAACTGAACTGTGCTTCAGGGATATAAATACAAAAATAAATGTTTTTTTAAAAAAGGATTGTTCTCTTTGTGATGTGAGAGGGGGGCACCTTCAGTAAGGGAAAATTATGCCCCTGTTTTAGACAGATTGGGGAAGGTTAGGAAGCATTTCCCATGTTTGCAATTTCTCAATTTCTTTCAGCTCAAAATAATCTTTTCATCAAAGGGGCACATGTTGGTCTGGCATATTCTGATCCCCTTCTAAGAGGAATGCCTGGCAACAGAAGTAGTATTACAGTGGGCAAAGATCACAGTTTTGAGGTAGAAAGTGATAGAATGGTATACAGGGCAGCATAACCACATGCTACTGATTGTCAAAAGACTCAGCCTCTGGTCTTGGAGAAGATCAGTTCAGTTTAGTCGCTCAGTCATGTCTGACTCTTTGCGACCCCATGAATCACAGCACGCCAGGCTTCTCTGTCCATCACCATCTCCTGGAGTTCACTCAGACTCACGTCCATTGAGTCCGTGATGCCATCCAGCCATCTCATCCTCTGTCGTCCCCTTCTCCTCCTGCCCCCACTCCCTCCCAGCATCAGAGTCTTTTCCAATGAGTCAACTCTTCGCATGAGGTGGCTAAAGTACTGGAGTTTCAGCTTTAGCATCATTCCTTCCAAAGAAATCCCAGGGTTGATCTCCTATTATCTTGGAGAAGATAATATTTGAAAATCTTTAAAAATATGGTAAATATTATTTTAAAAAATTCTCCTATGACTTTGGATCAAGGTTGACATATTGGGTTAACCAAAAAATTCATTCAGTTTTTTTTTTGTAACACCTACGGAAAAACCTGAACAAATTTTCGTCCAACCTAAGAGAGCCAAAACAGCAAATGTGCCACCCATCCATCTGTCCATCCATCCAAATGTCCATCCAATTCAACCATCCTAATCAAGTATGTGCCAGGAGCCATACAATGCAGGCTAGACACTAGAGACACAGAAATAAATGTCCATGCTCCATGTACACAAAAACTCATGGTCTTGCACAGGAGAAAGACACATGCATGTATAATTACACTGAAACTCGATTGGTGATATGATCTAGTTGCTAAGTCTCTTCAGTCGTGTCCGACTCTGTGCGACCCCAGAGACGGCAGCCCACCAGGCTCCCCCGTCCCTGGGATTCTCCAGGCAAGAACACTGGAGTGGGCATGATCTAGTTAGCAACCAAATATGTCAGAAGAGCCGAGTGTGGGTGTTATCCCACAGGTGTGGCAAATGGTTCTTACCGTCACTGGGGGCACAGCGCTGGGCATGGCATTCCGCTCTTGTCTGGACGCTGGATGAAATCCTAAAGCGGCTTACTAGTTTTGTCTAAGGAGGATGGTGCTCTGTTTCTCATGGCAGCTAGAGAACTGCGGCTGCTGCTCCAGCTCAGCCAGCACCTGAGTTTAAGAACTGCTGACTTAGGGGTCCTGGGAAGACTCTCACCAGCAGGTGTGTTTACAATAAAAGACAGAGCGATGTTTAGCAATAATAATTTCTTAGTGAGGAGGGGCTGAAAATTCATGCTGAAACCAAATAACACATCTGCAGTTAACTTGAGGTGTTGTGCATGTGTGTGTGTGTGTGTGTACGTATGCACCCTCAGGCACCTAGTGTTTGGATATATAAACATATGTGCATAAATATACATTAAGAAGATGTGTCTAAGCTTCTGTCAACCTATTACAAATTAAATAAAAATGTGTATCCTTGAAATAACTTTTTAAAAAGAGCATGGGTTCACTTTTTCTTAAATATTTTTTTAATTAAAATTTTGAAATTCAAAGAAGGAAGATTATATATAGCTATCATTCACCAAAGGACTACTATGATCTGGATTCATTTATGAGTTTCTGAAATAGGTACTGCTGATCTTACTGTAAAGACAAATAGAGCCTTAAAAGAGATTACATTTAGTACTTTGCCCACCCAATTAGTAATTACCAAAGATGCGCTTTGAGCTCAACTTATCTGATTTGGAGTTTGTTCCCCTTTTTATCACATTATGCTGCTTCATCCTACTGAGGAGAAATAACTTCAACCAAAGGCTGTTAACTCCCTCGGCCTTTAGGATCCTGGTACCCAGAATGGGTGGACCTTGGAGGCCTTGCAGAACAGACCTGGACAAAGTGACACCTACAGAAGGGCTGACTTCCATGAAGCACCCTCACGTGCAGGCAGAGAAGAGCATCCACCACAAGTAAGCCACTGGTTCACCCCCAAGTTGTTGCTGAGCCAGGTAAGCGCAGCATGAAGCCAACCAGGCCAGCAGTCAAGCCTCATGGAGTGTTGTTGTGCCAGCCCTTTGAGATCCTTTGAACATGGAATTTTAAAAATGACCTCTGCTCTGAAGTCCATGTATGATTTGAAGAGGACAATTTTAAATCCAACCAAGCTTCCATGAAAACACATGCCCAAGAATCCACAGACACTTAAGGAAGAAGAACACTTGTCTTCTGAGAAAATAGACACATTGGATGGGATTATCTGTGTTCTAGAAGATCATTTGGCCTAGCAAGGACTTCCTACGGCATAATGACAATCTCCTCTACTGCTGCTGCTGCTGCTGCTAAGTCGCTTCAGTCATGTCCAACTCTGTGTGACCCCATAGACAGCAGCCCACCAGGCTCCCCCGTCCCTGGGATTCTCCAGGCAAGAACACTGGAGTGGGTTGCCATTTCCTTCTCCAATGCATGAAAGTGAAAAGTGAAAGTGAAGCTACTCAGTTGTGTCCAACTCTTAGTGACCCCATGGACTACAGCCTACCAGGCTCCTCCCTCCATGGGATTTTCCAGGCAAGAGTACTGGAGTGGGGTGCCATTGCCTTCTCCAAACAATCTCCTCTAGTAGTTTTCAAATATGACCTGGAGAGCAGATGGGCTTTCTCTGCTCTCTTGCAGGAGTCTTGCCATTTGGTAACGGAAGGCTTGCACTTTGACCAAGAATGTTAGTCACTCAGTCGTGTCTGACTCTGTGACCCCACAGACTGTAGCCCGCCAGGTTCCTCTGTCCATGGAATTCTCCAGGCAAGAATACTAAAGTAGATAGCTGTTCCCTTCTCCAGGGTATCTTTCTGACCCAGGGATTGAACAGAGGTCTTTTGCCTTGCAGGTGGATTCTTTACCATCTGAACCATCAGGAAAGCCTTTGATCAAGAGAGACCTGCTAACTCTAGCCACACAGTTTTGCAAGTTCAAGGGGATTGAGCAAAAAGTCAGGGGAAGAATCTGATCTTTGACCACTTGATGGTGGAGAGGTTGTTTGTTAATGATCTTCAGAAGCAGAACATGTGTCAGTAGAAGGGCAGCGAGAATAAGGTGTCGATTTTGAGGTCAGAGGTAGGCATGAAGGATGACCAAGGAGCTTGGCCTCCATGACTGGAAACGGCCAGAGAGGAATAAAGAGTGCCTGTCATGCAGATGAGGGTCACCCCAGACCTGCAACCTCCTGACCCACGCCCTCCTTGTGTCCTTACAACAAAGCTCACGTGTTCCTGGAATCTCACCAAGTCATTTCAGTCACCCTCCTGCCCCTAGGAGAGCTCGCCTTCCTCTCATATTATGCAGAGCTGCTACTTCACTCCTCCACCGGGGTCCTTAGCACATGTGACCTGATCCTGTATCTATTCCAGTTTGCGTCCTATCTTTTCTACTAGATTGTAAAAGGAGAGTCGAGGTCTTTCTTACCAAATCATTTCTTTTTTTTTAATTGGGATATAGTTGCTCTACAATGTTAGTTTTTGCTGTACAATAAAGTGGATCATATATATATATATCTCCCCTCTTGGTCTCTCTCCCTCCCCCCACCCCACCCCATATCCATCTAGGTCACCACAGAGCACAGAGCTGAGCTCCCTGTGCTTACAGCAGGTTTACACACGATAGTGCACATACGTCAATCCCAATCTCCCAGGTCATCCCACCCACCCCCTAGCCCTGTGTCCACAAGTCTGTTCCCTTTGTCTGTGTCTCTGTTCCTGCCCTGCAAATAGGTTCATCTGTACCATTTTTCTAGATTCCACACATATGCATTAATATATGGTATTTGTTTTTCTCTTTCTGACTTATTTCACTCTGTATGATAGACTCTCGATCCATCCATGTCTATCCAAATGACCAATCTTGTTCCTTTTTATAGCTGAGTAATATTCTACTGTGTATCTGCACCATATCTTTTTTATCCATTCATCTGTTGGTGGATGTTTGGGTTGCTTCCATGTCCTGGCTATTGTAAACAGTGCTGCAATGAACATTGGGCACATGTGTTTTAGTTCTATTTTACTAACTTATTTCCCATGACACTCAACATAAAAGCTAGTTTTTCTCTTTTTATACCTAGAGCAGAACCAGCTGTGCAGTGGCATGAAAGAATCCTTGGGATTCAAAAGAGCACTTGGTGACTGAGTGAGTGATGTGCTGACCCACTGAACGTGGAGGGAACTAGCAATCCTGTTGGCTTCTGTGAAATGGGGTAAGGCTCAGGCTTTGCCCCAGGTCATCACAGAATCACTGACCTCATATCTCCACAGCTGCAGCTTTCTCAACTGGGGAACCTGTGATGACAGAGACCCTCCTGGAGAGCAGCCTCATCCTGTGTTTGGGCACGCAGAGGTCCAGGGCTCTAGGCTTAGCACCTCAGCACCAGGCCAGGCTGGGGGTTGGTCCCTCCTCAAACCTGAACCTCTGGTCCAGCAACTGAGTGCTCAGTCATCTGCTTCATTCTCTGTCTTGTCCTCAATTCTAAATAGATGCAGACGCTGGCCCTGAACACCATTCCCCTTGAGCTGGCTTTGGACCTCCCTGGAACCTCTCTCCTGCTTCCTTGTGCTTCTCTGAATACATCTGATGAATCTATCGGCCAATGCCTCTTCCCTGTCGGTCACCTGGCCCTTGCTCAGGTACAGCTCCTAACCTAGGCACTGGATTTGGACCAAAGGGCCACACATCCTTCTCGAGAAGAGTAGCTCTTATCCTAACTCCCTGTTCTGTTCTGCACCTTCATCCAGTTGACTGGGCCAACACTTGACCCCTGGTCCCTCCCAATGTGAGGTGGAAGGAAAACAGCATTTTGGAGATCACCTGACCAGAGCTCAGGTTTCCACCTGGGTAGACCTTGGAAGAGTTATTTGACTTCCTTGAACCTTGTATCCTCAACCGCAAGAATGTGGACTTTTAGATTTACCCAAAGGGTGATGGTGACAGTTAGACGAGATATTCTGAACTCAGAATTAAGCATGGTACTTATCATGGAAAGGACTCAACCAAGACTCACTTCTCCTTTGCTTGCTCACCTAATTATTTTTCCCATCACCAGTTATGATGGAGTCAAACCCAACATTTCCTAAAATCCCTCCATTTGCCTAATATAATTCTTAACTATTCCAGAATACTACCATTAGAGTGATGTTTACATTAGATTCACAAGCAGGGGATTATGTATAAAAGTTGAATTTTTTGACTAGAAGGGATTTGCTTGTTGGCAGCATATTTTCAGTATTTAATTTCGTGATTTAACAGACTGTTGCTTCCATCCCTAAACTGTGAACTTTGGGCCAGGTGATCTTCCTGGCTGAGGCATCCTTGTGTATGGGGAGGAGGTAGGTAGCAGTGGGAGAGGTGGTCAGGGTTTCAGATTGGGAGGCAAGCCTAGCAGGTGGACGGATGCTCCATTTGCCTGGACTTGTCCTGCCACCATGGTGTCTGGATGTGATGAGCAGAAAGAAAAGGAAACCTCCTGAAACATGCCAACCCTGGCAGCTGGCAAGATGAAGCCAGGGCACTGTGAAGATCCTTGGCATGCTCTCAAGGCAGGGGTGGTAGAGCCAGCATTAGGCATAAATAATAAAAGGCTAGAATCTTCCATGAGCTCTAGAGAGCGAGAATCTGGAACTTTGCTCTATTTTTAATACCAATTTTCTCCCAACCTTGCTCTCCTCTCATATATAAAGATGACCTCAAGTGCAAAAATATGATTCCACTAAAGTGGAAGAGAGTCAAAGAATTTCTAGATGATTAGGCTTGGGAATTTTTTCCCGTTTCTGCTACAGTGAAATAGATATTGGCAAATAGTGAAACCTGCGGGGAATCAAACTGAGTATGGAAGAGCCTGGTCAGTTATAATTAGAAGAATTACATCATTCTCCTTTTCCCAAAGAGCAAGAGAGTGGTATTTAAAGGGCCAGTGAGACACATGCAAACAGCTTTGACTCAGCAACAGTCGAGAGCCCCCTTATAAATGACTGTATATTTTGCCAAAAAGTAATTAAAGCTCTGATTTTTTTCTCTAATGCACCTAGACCTGGTTGATATAAGGTGGTTATATGTCAACAACAAATTGCACCCATGTTTTATCTGCAGTTTTTATTGAGCCTTGATGTACTGATGAAGAAGTGATTATCTTGTCTCTTAGGAAAAAATTAGATAAGTACCTTTAAATCACATGCATAAAAAGACCTGCTCATTTCTCCTGGCTCTGATAAAGGCAGTAGCAATGTAATTTCCTTTTGTATAAGCAGCTTGGTTGCATTCAGCTGTATTAGACAGACAGGGACTGAGCACCAGTCCCACGCTGGCCTCCTGCTGACTGGGGAGGGTGGAGGACTCCGGGCTGGGCGGGGAGATGCAGGGGTCTAGCCGAACAGTCAAGGGCATTGACTTCCAGGACAGATTGGACTTGAAACTTCTCTCAGCTCCTTTCTGACCTCATGACCTTGGTCAGACCTTAAGTAGCCATAGAGCTGCTAGACTTTACACAGGACTGGGAAAAAGACTCTTGGAGGCCACAAACAGAACCTTGTGTGCACCAGGACCCAGGAGAAAGGAGCAGGGACCCCACAATAGACTGACCCAGACTTGCCTGGGAGTGCCCAGGAGTCTCCAGTGGAGGCGTGGGTTGGCAGTGGCCTGTTGCAGGGTTGGAGGCAGTGAATGTAGAATTACATGAATGGAACCTCTTGAAGGAGGGTCGCCATTATCTTCATCACCTCCACCAGTTTGGCCCCAGGTAAATAGGGAGGGAACACAGCTCCACCCATCAATAGGAAATTGGACTAAAGATTTACTGAGCATGGCCCCACCCATCAGAACAAGACCCAGTTTCCCCCTTAGTCTCTCCCAGCAGGAAGCTACCATAAGCCTATTATCCTTTCCCATCAGGGGGCAGACAGATTGAAAATCACAATCACAGAAAACTAACCAATCTGATCACGTAGACCACAGCCTTGTCTAACTCAATGAAACTAAGCCATGCCATGTGGGGCCACCCAAGACAGATGAGTCATGGTGGAGAGGTCTGACAGAATGTCCACTGAAGAAGGGAATGCAAACCACTTCAGTATTCTTGCCTTGAGGACCCCATGAACAGTAGGAAAAGGCAAAAAGATAGGATACTGAAAGAGGAACTCTCCAGGTCATAGGTGCCCAATATGCTACTGGAGATCAGTGGAGAAATAACTCCAGAAAGAATGAAGGGATGGAGCCAAAGCAAAAACAATACCCAGTTGTGGATGTGACAGGTGATGCAAGCAAGGTCCGATGCTATAAAGAGCAATATTGCACAGGACCCTAGAATGTTAGGTCCATGAATCAGGGTAAATTGGAAGTGGTCAAACAGGAGATGGCAAGAGTGAATGTCAACTTTCTAGGTATCATTGAACTAAAACGGACTGGAATGGGTGAATTTAACTCAGATGACCATTATATCTACTACTGTGGGCAAGGATCCCTTAGAAGAAATGAAGTGGCCATCATGGTCAACAAAAGTCTGAAATGCAGAACTTGGATGCCATCTCAAAAATGACAGAATGATCTCTGTTCATTTCCAAGGCAAACTATTCAATATCACGGTAATCCAAGTCTGTGCCCCAACCAGTAACACTGAAGAAGCTGAAGTTAAACGGTTCTATGAAGACCTACAAGACCTTTTAGAAATAACACACAAAAAGATGTCCTTTTCATTAGAGGGGACTGGAATGCAAAAGTAGGAGGTCAAGAAACACCTGGAGTAACAGGCAAATTTGGCCTTGGAGTACAGAATGAAGCAGGGCAAAGGCTAATAAGAGTTTTGCCAAGAGAATGCACTGGTCATAGCAAACACCCTCTTCCAACAACATAAGAGAAGACTCTACACATGGACATCACCAGATGGTCAACACCAAAATCAGATTGATTATATTTTTTGCAGCCAAAGATGGAGAAGCTCTATACAGTCAGCAAAAATAGGACTGGGAGCTGACTGTGGCTCAGATCATGAACTCCTTATTGCCAAATTTAGACTTAAATTGAAGAAAGTAGGGAAAACCACTAGACCATTCAGATATGACCTAAATCAAATCCCTTAGGATTATACAGTGGAAGTGAGAAATAGATTCAAGGGATTAGATCTGATAAACAGAGTTCCTGAAGAACTATGGACAGAGGTTCCTGACATTGTACAGAGGCAGGAATCAAGACCATCCTCAAGAAAAAGAAATGTGAAAAAGCAAAATGACTGTCTGAGGAGGCCTTACAAATAGCTGTGAAAAGAGAAGCAAAAAGCAAAGGAGAAAAGGAAAGATATAAGCATCTGAATGCAGAGTTCTAAAGAATAGGAAGGAGAGATAAGAAAGCCTTTCTCAGTGATAAGTGCAAAGAAATAGAGGAAAACAACAGAATGGGAAAGACTAGAGATCTCTTCAAGAAAATCAGAGATACCAAGGGAACATTTCATGCCAAGATGGGCTCAACAAAGGACAGAAATGGCATGGACCTAACAGAAGCAGAAGATATTAAGAAGAGGTGGCAAGAATACACAGAAGAACTATACAAAAAAGATCTTCATGACCCAGATAATCATGATGGTGTGATCACTCACCTAGAGCCAGACATCCTGGAATGTGAAGTAAAGTGGGCCTTAGGAAGCATCTCTACGAACAAACTAGTGGAGGTGACAGAATTCCAGTTGAGCTGTTTCATATCCTGAAAGATGATGCTGTGAAAGTGCTGCACTCAATAGGCCAGCAAATTTGGAAAACTCAGCAGTGGCCACAGGACTGGAAAATGTCAGTATTCATCCAAAGAAAGGAAATGCCAAAGAATGTTTAAACTACCACACAATTGCACTCATCTCACATGCTAGTAAAGTAGTGCTCAAAATTCTCCAAGCCAGTCTTCAACAATATGTGAACGGTGAAATTCCAGATGTTCAAGCTGGTTTTAGAAAAGGCAGAGGAACCGGAAATCAAATTTCCAACATCAAATGGATCATTGTAAAAGCAAGAGAGTTCCAGAAAAACATCTATTTCTGCTTTACTGACTATGCCAAAGCCTTTGACTGTGTGGATCACAATAAATTGTGGAAAATTCTGAAAGAGATGGGAATACCACATCACCTGACCTGCCTCCTGAGAAATCTGCATACAGGTCAGGAAGCAACAGTTAGAACTGGACATGGAACAACAGATTGGTTCCAAATTGGGAAGTACATCAAGGCTGTATACTGTCACCCTGCTTATTTAACTTATATGCAGAGTACAACATGAGAAACGCTGGGCTGGAGGAAGCAGAAGCTGGAATCAAGATTGCTGGTAGAAATATCAAGAACCTCAGATATGCAGACAACACATCCTTATGGCAGAAAGTGAAGAACTAAAGACCCTCCTGATGAAAGTGAAAAAGGAGAGTGAAAAAGTTGTCTTTAAACATTCAGAAAACTAAGATCCTAGCATCTGGTCCCATCACTTCATGGCAAATAGATGGGGAAACAGTTGAAACAGTGGCAGACTTTATTTTTCTGGGCTCCAAAATCACTGGAGATGGTGACTGTAGCCATGAAATTAAAAGGCACTTGCTCCTTGGAAGAAAAGTTATAATCAAACTAGACAGCATATTAAAAAGCAAAGACATTACTTTGCCAACAAAGGTCCGTCTAGTCAAAGCTATGGTTTTTCCAGTAGTCATGTATGGATGTAAGAGTTGGACTATAAAGAAAGCTGAGTGCCGAAGAATTGATGCTTTTGAACTATAGTGTTGGAGAATACTCTTGAGAGTCCTTTGGACTGCAAGGAGATCCAACCAGTCCATCCTAAAGGAGATCAGTCTGGATGTTCATTGGAAGGACTGATGTTGAAGCTGAAACTCCAATACTTTGCCACCTGATGTGAAGAATTGATGCATTTGAAAAGACCCTGATGTTGGGAAAGATTGAAGGTGGGAGGAGAAGGGGACGACAGAGCATGAAGTGGCTGGATGGCATCACCGACTCAATGGACATGAGTTTGAGTAGTTTCCAGACATTGGTGATGGACAGGAAGGCCTGGTGTGCTGTGGTCCATGGGGTCACAAAGAGTCGGACATGACTAAGTGACTGAACTGAACTGAACTGAACTGACCTGTTAACTTCTCCAAACCCATTGTATGTAGTAATTCTACTGTATACAAAGGTTTTCAATGCCAAGAACACATTCCCAAGTCCAGTTCATTTGTAAGTCCAACAAGGTAGCTAGCTACCCAACTAACAGGATCAGCTATATAGTACTGTGCTGTAATAGGTTTATAACACTGTTCACACAAATAATACACAAAAAAAACACACAGAAATTAAAAAATGTTTTTAATGTTACAGTACAATTCCTTGAAAACTACAGTAATATAGTACAACAGCTGGCTTACAGGACAGCTGGCAAGAAGGACACGTAAGAAGAGCTCCTGATGGAGTTGGGAGAGGAGGTGGGAGAGGAGGCGGAAGATGGTAGAACTGAAGAATCGGCAGCAATAGGAGATGGAGGACAAGCTGCCCCATTTCACTGACCTCTGATGCTGGTGGCACAGGTTCTGATTCCTAGCTGGATTTAATTCTATCTACCCTCCTGAATGAGATGATGTGGGGTCTGGCTAGTAGCTATTTGTTTGTCATACAGATGACACGGTAGCACTGGATTGCTTTGTGAACGGCTGCTGCAACCTTTCTGTAGCCTTCTGTGTTCAAGGCCTGTGCCTCAAAAGCTAACAGCACCCTCACAGATATAGAAAATCCCCTTCCTTCTCCTGCATCGTGAATCCCTTTAGTTCTTCAGCTACTTCTTCTTTGTCATATCTCTCTTCCTCCTTTCTCTAGGCACATTTGGATTTTTAAAAGTTTCCAACTTGAAGGTTTGTATGTAGGGGACTTACTGTATTTGCAAAGCAGGAATAAACATAATGCCTAGATTAGATCCAGCTGATTTTTGGTTGCAATCTTTCAGATTTTCTGTATATAAAATCATGCCATCTGCAAATAGAGACAATTTTACTTCTTCTTTTCCAATTCCGACACGTTTTATTTCTTTTTCTTGCCGGATTGCTCTAATTAGGACTTCCCTATCGTGTTAAAGAGGAGTGGTGAGAGTGGGCACCCTTTGTCTTGCTCCTGAACTTAGAGGAAAAGCTTTAAGTCTCTCATCATTGAGTATGATGTTAGTTGTGGGCTTGTCCCAGCAATATATGACCTTTACTTTGTTGAGATAAGGTAATATCTTAATATGTTAGATAACAAAATGGACACTGGGTCCATTTTGGAGAAGGCCCCTAGGGTGAAGGTGAGTATGCAAACAGGACGTTACAATATTACACAGTAAATACTACGGTAATGCTACTCTTTGTCACAGAGGGACCACTGTGGGGCTTAGGAATTAATGCTTAGTTGCCTGGACTCGGCCTGAGTTGTGTTCTAAAGGAGGAAGCAGAGTCAGGTGAGAAAAGCATCACAGATACAGGGGATAACTTGAGCAAGAGTGAGGTGCAAAGCACCACAGGGGATGCGAGGAGATGACCAGTGGTGTTGGCCCACAGTTCTCCTGGGTGCTGGCCCACAGTTCTCCTGGATGTTGGGAAATGACCTCAAAGAAGAGCAGTGAGAAGGGGGCAAATAGAGGGCCAGAGTGGGGCCAGGTAAGCAGGACAGAGTGAGAGAGCAACCAGAACATAAGCTATTAACATTTGTCTGTCTGACACTTTCAAGGTCCAGAGGTTTTGATAGAAAGTGAAGTTGCATGATAAATACAAGAAGGAGGCTTCACATTTGCAACAATATGGATGCAACTAGAGATTTTGATACTAAGAAAGAGAATGACAAATACCATATGATATCGCTTGTATGTGGAATCTAAAATATGGCACAAATGAACCTATCTATAAAACAGTAACAGACTCACAGACATAGAGAACAGATTTCTAGTCCCCAAGGAGGAGCAGGGAGGAGGAGGGAAGTGTGCATTTAGCAGATGCAAACTATTATATATAGGGTGAATAAACAACAAGGTCCTACTGTATAGCACAAGGAACTATATTCAATATCCCGTGATAAACTGCAATGGAAAAGAATATGTACCAAAAAAAGAATGTCTGTATGTGTGTAATGAAAAAGTCACTTTGCTATACAGCAGAGATTGGCACAGTATTGTAAATCAATTATACTTCGATTAAAAAAAAAAGTAGGAGGCTTTGCTTTTCTTGAATTTTTCAACACAGAGCTGTGTTTACAAGGCTCTGTATCATCGTGAAATGATTTTTAATTTACTAGAAGTTGGCAAAAACGGGGCTACATTTGATGTCTCAACAGAAAGATGCATGGACCAGGCAGGGACCAGGAGGTAAGAGGGAAATGCAGACAGTACCTTCCAGGTCTTAGGCAAAGTGACAGGGCTGGGGCCCTGTGTTAGGTCTTCCCAGCTGGGCAGGGGAGATGGCCTGTCTTCCGAGGAATCAAAGGGAGAATGGGGTGACGAATAATGAGAGTGGGGGTTCAGACTGTGACCTCTGCTGCTTCTGTAAGTAGATGGAACATCCTTCAGGCCCAAAGACATGCTGTATGAGAGGCCATTGGGCTGCCTGCAGTGTGAGAGACCTGGGTTCGATCCCTGGGTTGAGAAGATCCCCTGGAGCAAGGCATGGCAACCCACTCCAATATTCTCACCTGGAAAATCCCCATGGACAGCAGAGCCTGGTGAACTACAGTCTATGGGTTGCAAAGAGACTAAGCACACACACACTGGTCTTAAGGTATCAGAAATTCTCAAAGAAGTTATATGCATATATGGGAATACTCTATAATTTCTATGCAAATATGATCTGAATGGGAACATGTATATTATCATATGTGAAACAGATCGCCAGTCCAGGTTTGATGCATGAGACAGGGTGCTCGGGGCTGGTGCACTGGGATGACCCAGAGGGATGGGCTGGGGAGGGAGGTGGGAGGGGGTTCAGGATTCATGTCAATGTATGGCAAAACCAATACAATATTGTAAAGTAAAACAAAACAAAAAGTATACCAAAAAAAAAAAAGAATATTAAGAGGTTATATGTATATGCATTAGTAATAGCTGAAATTAAAACAACTTCGACAAAGGGATGCTGCTGCTGCTGCTGTGTCACTTCAGTCATGTCCGACTCTGTGTGAGTGGCTCAGTCGTGTCTGACTCTTAGCGATCCCATGGACTGCAGCCCACCAGGCTCCTCTGTCCATGGGATTCTCCAGGCAAGAACACTGGAGTGGGCTGCCATTTCCTTCTCCAATGCATGAAAGTGAAAGTGAAAGTGAAGTCGCTCAGTCGTGTCCGACTCTTAGCGACCCCATGGACTGCAGCCCACCAGGCTCCTCTGTCCATGGGATTTTCCAGGCAAGAGTACTGGAGTGGGGTGCCATTGCCTTCTCCATGACAAAGGGCAGTATGTGCATATCTTTTGATCAGTATCGACCCACAACAGGGAAAAAGAAACATAGCTGTGGTAGGCAGCCTTGAAAAACGATCCCCAATAAGCCCTACCTCCTGGAAATCACACTTTTGTATAATCTTATCCCCAGGACTGTGGGTTGTACCCAGTGGCCTCCTTTAATGTGTGGGATATGGGGAAACTGAGGAGACGTCAATCCTGAAGCCAGGCTATACAAGAATGTGACTCCCCTCTCCCTCTGTCTCTAAAGTCAGCTACCATGTTGAGATTTCCCTGTGGCAAAGAATGAAGGGTGGCCTCCTGCCAACACCAGTGGTAAACTGAGGTCCTTAAGCCAACAGCCCATTAGTAACTGTCCTGGTCAGCTCATTAGATGATGTCAGCCCCATCTGACATCTTGGCTGCAGCCTGTAAGAGACCTTGAGCCAGAGGACCCAGTCAAGTCACACCTGGATGCCTGACTCACAGAAATGGTGAGATTAAAATGTATCATTGGGACTTCCCTGCTGGTCCACTGGTTAAGAATCTACCTTGCAATTCAGGGGTCCTAGGTTTGATCCCCAGTTGGGGAACTAAGATCCCACATGCTGCAGAACAACTAAGCTTGAGCCACAGCTACTGAGCCTGTATGCTCTAGAGTCTGCAATGAGAAATTGCTAATGATGCAATAAAGATCCTGCATGCAGCCAAATAAATCACTTAATTTTAAAAACCACAAGTGCCTGTAATAAATCTTTAAAAATAAATAAATAAAAACCAAACTAAGTTACTATTATAAGCTGCTAAGTTTGGGGGCAATTTGTTATGTAGTATAGATAACTAAGACAGGGACTAACATTAATTATTATCATATTAATGCATACTTTATTTTGTTCCCAATTCTAAGAGGGCTGCATGTTTAAGAACATGTAATATTTAATAAACTTGCCAAAGATTCCTCAGCCAGAAAGTAGCAAACAAAGATTCAAACCAGGACTGATTGGCTCCCAATGTGTATGCCAAGTCAAAAGGAAAGCATTCTCTCAAATGAAAGGTTGTCTGGAAGAATCAAGAAGCTCTTAGACATGAGTCTAAGGCCTGCCTGCCCTCAAGTAGCTCTCCTACTTCTTTTTAAAAAAAATTATTTTCCCCTTTCTCTTTCATTTTTAATTAATTTATTTTTGACTGTGCTGGGTCTTCATTGCTGCAAGTGGGCTTTCCTCATTGCAGCGAGCTTTCTCTAGTTGCAATAGTTGTGGCTACTCTCTAGTTGTTGTGCTTGAGTATTAAAGTAGTTTCTCTTATTGCAGAACACAGGCTCTAGGGCACGTGGGCTCAGTAGTTGTGGCCCACGCTTAGTTGCCCCACTGCATGTGGAATCTTCCCTGACCAGAGATTAAACCAATGTCCCCCGCACTGGCAAGCAGATACTTTACCACTGGTGGTAAAGTCCTACTCCTGCTTCTTTTTCATGCTATCAATCCCATGACTCACTTTGAGTTAAAGTCTTACCCCGAAACAGGTACCATAGCGACTGTGGAACTTGATTGCAGGCAAATTTCATCACCTCGTTTTCACCTTGGTAGGATATGGTAAACAGTGAAGCTCTGAAAGAGAAAGGGCAAGAAAACAGCCCATACTACGTGGGATGCTGGTTCAGAGGGAGGCATATGGGGGAGATGACAGGGTAAGGTGAGAGGCCCCTTATGTGGGCCACAGCTGTTTGGAAAGTACTGGGGACAACAGTAGAGTGGGTGGTGAGGTTGGTTTCTTGCCCAGAGAAATAAGAAGGTGGGTGAAAGGGATCATGCATAAAGACAACCTCTAACACGATTTAACCTCTGGCTGGAACTCTGAAAACAGTAAGTTTGGGAAGTTTTCTCTGTAATGCTATTATCAAGTCTTAAGGACTGACTGATAATTGAGTAGGAATCAAACACAGGTGCTAAGTGTGGAAAGGGACCCTGCCTGCATCCAATCAAAGGGGATTTTCATTTCCTTGCACTCTGCTCCAGCATCATGCCTAACTCACCAGGGGAGACGAAGCAGGTGCAACACAGATGCAGGCTGGTTATCCAAATGCTAGGATGCTGTTGAGGGCGCTAGACTCTGAGAGGCTTCGAGCTGGAAAAGACACACCAGTTAATTTAGTCTATGCTGTTACAGGAATTGCCTCTGAAACAGCGGTCCCCAAACTTTCTGGCACTAGGTACTAGTTTCATGGAAGACAGTCTTTCCAGGGACCGGGATGGGGACGGGGGATGGTTTGGGGATGATTCTCATCAGGAGCATGCAGCCTGGATCCCTCACTCGTGCAGTTCACAGTAGGGTTCATGCTCCTGTGAGGACTCAATGTTAACACTGATCTGACAGGAGGCAGAGCTCAGGCGGTAGAGTGAGTGATGGAGAGCAGCTGTAAATACAGATGAAGCTTCACTCACTTGCCAGCCACTCACCTCCTGCTGTGCAGTTCAGTTCAGTCACTCAGTCATGTCCGACTCTTTGCGATCCCATGGACTGCAGCATGCCAGGCCTCCTTGTCCATCACCAACTCCCAGAGCTCACCCAAACTCACGTCCATTGAGTCGGTGATACCATCCAACTATGTCATCCCTTTTTCCCACCTTCCATCTTTCCCAGCATCAGGATCTTTTCAAATGAGTCAGGTCTTTGCATCAGGTGGCCAAAGTATTGGAATTTCAGCTTCAGCATCAGTCCTAATCAACATCCAGGACTGATCTCCTTTAGGATGGAGGGGTTGCATCTCCTTGCAGAAGACTCTCAAGAGTCTTCTCCAACACTACAGGTCAAAAGCACCAACTCTTCAGTGCTCAGCTTTCTTTACAGTCCAACTCTCACATCCATACCTGACTACTGAAGGAACCGTAGCTTTGACTAGATGGACCTTTGCTGGCAAAGTAATGTCTCTTTTTAAGATGCTGCTAGGTTGGTCATAACTTTCCTTCCAAGGAGCAAGCATCATTTAATTTCATGGTTGCTGTGCAACCCAGTTCCTAATCCCCCAGGGGCTGGGGACTCCTGTTCTAAAAGACATTCAGCTTTAATCTGAAACTTTTCAGTAAAGGCAGCTCACAAAGTCTTTCTGTGTTTTGATATTATAAAATTTTTCAAGCACAGAGATATACAACAACAACAATAATACTAGAGATAATTAAAAGTATGTATTCACTATCTGCCTTTGTTAGACTGCATTATTTTTCCATATTTCCTTCAGGTTAAAAAGATAATTCAGACAAAGCCAAAACTCCCTTTGTAATTGCTCTAAAGCCATTCCTTATCCTACTCCCTGAGGTAATCTTCTGAAAGTTGGTGTAATCATTTCGAAACACATTTTTCTACTTTACCGTATATACATGTACATGTGTATGTACAATATATCGTTTATCTTTGCATGATTTTAAGTTTATGTTGGAGAAGGAAATGGCAATCCACTCCAGTACTTTTGCCTGGAAAATCCCATGGACAGAGGAGCATGGTAAGCTACAGTTCATGGGATCTCAAAGAGTCAGACACGACTGGGCAACTTCACTGAACTTCACTGTAAGTTTATGTGGTGAATACCACATTGTATAGAACCTTTAAAAAATGGTCTTGATAATTCGTGATGAGATTTGTCCACATTGGTACATAATTTATTCCATTTATTTATTTAAAAAAATTATTTTTTTATTGTTTCACTTTGTTATGCTTCACAGATGCTGCATTGTTTTTGTTTATTACATTTATGTTTTACTTTTTAACACTCTTTGTTTATTTGGGGGCTGCATTGGGTATTTGCTGCAGCACGCAGGCTCTCTAGTTGTGGTGCGCACGCTCTGGGGCGTGCACGCTCTGGAGCACACAGGCTCAGCAGTTGTGGCACTCAAGCTTAGTTTCAAGGTGGCCTCTGGGATCTTAGTTCCCCAACCAGGGATTCAACCATGTCCCCTACACTGCAAGGCAGTTTTTTAACCACTGGACCACCAGAGAAATCCCATAGTTCATTCATTTTATGGGCTATTCATTCCCCATTCTGTGACTATTCTACATTTTTGGAACACACTGTGTCAACAAATATATAGGTTCTAAATTTTTCTCTATTTTTTGGTTACTTTATGTCTGCTATTATACACAATTCTAAATTAATGTTCTACTTGTCTCCTTCTACGCATGGGTAAGAGTTTCTCCGTGGACAGGTAGCATTGCCAAGTTGGAGGATATCCACATTTTAAGATTATTTCAAATATGTATTACCATAGTGCTTTCCAAAGTTATACCATTTACACTGCTACTTTCAGTGTCTGAGTGTTCCTTTCACACTCTATCCCTCCACCTCTTCTCTGCATTAAGTGGTTTCCTGATGCAACATTCACTGAGGTTGTTCCCCTCTGGCTATCCCTGGTTGGCCAAGGCCCTTTGTAACTATAGTGCTCAGGACTGAACAAGATACACTTGGTGATGACTCTATCCATACAAAAGTTTGTAGGCCTCCCACGTCCCTTAAGCTTGTTAGTGAATCTCTTCTAAGGACCCGGTAGTTCATGCTGAGCACCCACCTCCTCTGTGGCTGATATTCTCCATCCTCTTACAGTCCTTGGAAGCACCAGCGACCTGGAGCTGACAGTAGTTTTATTAATCTATGAAATTAATTCCCATCCTTCATTGGAATTGAGACTTTTGAAAGTTGTAGACACACACACACACACACACACACTCAATTCGACATATAATTCCAGAAGGTTAATTGACCACCGTAGCAAATTTATGGACCTTGAGTCAACCCTGCACTGCTGTGTGGAGGAATTAAAAAAAAAAAAAAGGTTTAGAGAACAGTTTGCCTACTGAAATATGTTTAAATTTTAGACTATTGAAAAAATGCCTCAATGTCCAAAAGAGTTGTAGAAATTTTAATGAAACTTAATATGCAAAAAGCAAAAGTGTTCCAGAGAAATATCTATTTCTGCTTTATTGACTATACCAAAGCCTTGACTGTGTGGATCACAACAAATTGTTGAAAATTCTTCAAGAGATGGCAATACCAGACCACCTGACCTGCCTCTTGAGAAATGTGTATGCAGGTCAAGAAGCAACAATTAGAACTGGACATAGAACAACAGACTGGTTCCAAATTGGGAAAGGAGTACATCAATGTTGTATATTGTGACCCTGTTTATTTAACTTCTATGCAGAGTACATCATGTGAAATGCCAGGCTGGATGAAGCACAAGCTGGAATCAAGATTACTGGGAGAAATATCAATAACCTCAGATATGCAGATGACACCACCCTCATGGTAGAAAGCAAAGAAGAACTAAAAAGCCTCTTGATGAAAGTGAAAGAGGAGAGTGAAAATGTTGGCTTAAAACTCAACATTCAGAAAACGAAGATCATGGCATCTGGTCCCATCACTTCATGGCAAATATATGAGGAATCCATGGAAACAGTGAGAAACTTTATTTTGGAGGGTTCCAAAATCACTGCTGATGGTGAGTTCAGCCATGAAATTAAAAGATACTCCTTGAAAGGAAAGTTATGACCAACCTAGACAGCATATTGAAAAGCAGAGACATTACTTTGTCATCAAAGGTCCGTCTAGTCAAAGCTATGGTTTTTCCAGTAGTCATGTACAGATGTCAGAGCTGGACTATAAAGAAAGCTGAGTGCCAAAGAATTGATGCTTTTGAACCACGGTGTTGGAGAAGACTCTTGAGAGTCCCTTGGACTGCAAGGAGATCCAACCAGCCAATCCTAAAGGAAACCGTCCTGAATATTCATTGGAAAGACATGCTAAAGCTGAAACTCCAATACTCTGGCCACCTGATGTGACAAACTGATTAACTGGAAAAGACTCTGATGCTGGGAAAGATTGAGGGCAGGAGGAGAAGGGGACGACAGAGAATGAGATGGTTGGATGGCAACACCAACTTGATGGACATGAGTTTGAGCTATCTCCTGGAGTTGGTGATGGACAGGGAAGCCTGGCATGCTGCAGTCCATGGGCTCACAAAAGCTGGACCCGACTGAGTAGCTGAATATGCTTTTAGGAATAATTTTTCTCTTGGCTGTGCTGAGTCTCCCTGGCAGTGCGTAGGGCCTTTGCTGAAGTGCTGGTCTTCTCTAGTTGTGGTACTGGCTCAGCAGTTAGCAGCATGTGGGCTCCATTGCCTCACAGCATATGGGATCTTAGTTGCCCTACCAGGGATCAAACCCACATCTTCTGCATTGAAAGGCAGATTTTCAACTACTGGACCATGAGGGAAGTCACAGGGTTAATGTTTTAAAATCAAATTTCAACTACATTCCTTGATGCAGCAAGGTAGAATGGAAAGAATTTAGACTCAGGAGTCCACAGAGCCAAGTTAAATGTCACACTTCTTGGTTAGGTGAGACACACAACCTCTACTAGCCTCAGTTTCCTCACCTGTCAAATGTATTCATATCTCAAAATGTTCTTATGAAAGTTAGTCACAATTTTGGGAAGGAATGTGATAAATACTGAATAAATACTGGTTTTCCCTACCCTACCTTTATCCCTCGGAACACCACCCAGCGGATCTATGAACAGAGTATGATGTTGGTACTTCCTTGGGCTATTGTGGGTTTTGATGAGACTGCATTGGTAACATTTGCTATGCAGAGTTGACCATCAATACATGTTAATTTCCTCAAAGATCATTTTTTGGAGGCTAGGTTTTGGAGAGAAATCCAAAATTTAATTTTATTTATTTTTAACATTTCTTCAACATTCTATTTCTGTACTAATGAGAAGCTGGTGCTTCTCTACACTGGCCCCTTGACATCTCACTAGTGTCCCTGTCATCTCTCCTCATCAGGGCTGTTGCCACCTCTGATAATCACAAAAGAATGTTGGCACTGCCTCGTCGGGTTGTATCATGGAAGAATTATCATCAAGGTGCTCTCTAGGGCCCTGGGGAAGTCCCTGATTCTCCACATGTCTTTCAAATGTATATATTGTTTCAGGCACTTGTAAAAATAATAGCCAGGGATTATTTGTAGATGAATATTAATGGTCCATTTCAAAGCAAAGCACAAATTGAATAGCTTTATCTACATAAGGCCCCAAACAGATTTAATAAAAGTTTCCTTCCAAGTCATATATTATTTACTCTTAATATTCAATAAAAATTCACTCCAGTGAATGGAATGCTTTTGACACCCTTCACTTCTAAACATCAGAAAAAAATGTCTGGAGAGAGATTGAAATTATGATTACTAAACCTGTTTCAATTCTGTCTCTGTCAACTATAAAACTTCTATCAAGAACTGCTTAACAAGAGAATTGCCATTTTGAAAACACTGATGATAAAGAATTTCCTGCCCCCTACCACCCCAAAGTCTTCCAGGATTAGGGCTGGAAAAGGGACTTCAGAAGGTGGCTTTCCCAAGGCTCTCATTTTCCAGGTGTCCAGGAAGGTGAAGTCACAAACCCAGGATTACCAAGAGCTAATGGTAACTGAGAGCAGGATGGTATCAACAGATGCTATGACTCCTGATGTGAGGGGTTAGAGATGAAAAATGAAGTCAAAGCTGTTTCCCTTCTGTGATGCAATATCAAACAACAAGATTTACTTAAGAAGAATTTGAGGTCTATTATTTCAAAATACAGAGAAGGTAATGGCACCCCACTCCAGTACTCTTGCCTGGAAAATCCCATAAATGGAGAAGCCTGGTGGGCTGCAGTCCATGGGATCTCAAAGAGTCGGACACGACTGAGCGACTTCACTTTCATTTTTCACTTTCAAGCAAAACACACAAAAGACACTCTTGGTCTTCCTATGTAGTGAATTCAGGCCAATATATATGAATGAGTGTGATGCCAATATATATGAAGCCCCTCGATATCTAGTGATATTTATCATCTATCTATCTACCTACCTACCTATCCATCCAGGAGGCTGTGGGCACAACCACCACCAAAAGGAAAGAAAGAAAGCAGAGAGCTGCCATTTGTTGTTCAGTCACTAAGCTGTATCCAATTCTTTGTGGCCCACGGACTGCAGCACGCCAGAGTCACAGGATAAACTGTCGATTTTCAGCAGCTTCTGATTTTTTTTTAATAAAATTATAATGAAATTGTGAATGTTTTATATGACCACCAACTCATTTTAATGGAAAGAGATAGAATTTTGCAGCTTACAGACTTTGGTTAACCTATGGGAAATGTGTCAATCATGTAAACATGTCAGTGACATCAGTAATGAAATCACGATTATTCATTTGGCTAGGCAGAAGGTATATCGTGAGGACAATGTCCTTCTGAGCACCACTGAGTCACGCTCTGAATCCCAGGAGAAAGAGGATGCAGTCCCTACTGCAGATGAGCTAAATACTGGGTTTACAGATAATATAAACCTGGAAGGGAGCAAATGCAATATATCAGAGAGTCAAGGCTTCCAGTGATTTTGATGGCATACATTGTAATCCAAAATTATACAAAATATATATGTAGTCTTGCTGTTGGGTATAAAAAAGAAAAAAAAATACACAATACAGGATAGGGGAGATGGAACCTGACATGTAGGTAAGATCTCAGTGCAAGGGTTGGGGGGGGGTGCATATTCATTTGCTATGGCAGGTGTGATAAGGTGCCAGACCTAAGTGACTTAGTGTTAGTCACTAAGTTGTGTCCAGCTCCTTGTGACCCCACGGTGTGTAGCCTTGAGAGTCAAGGCTTCCAGTGATTTTGATGGCATACATTGTAATCCAAAATTATACAAAATATATATGTAGTCTTGCTGTTGGGTATAAAAAAGAAAAAAAAATACACAATACAGGATAGGGGAGATGGAACCTGACATGTAGGTAAGATCTCAGTGCAAGGGTTGGGGGGGGGTGCATATTCATTTGCTATGGCAGGTGTGATAAGGTGCCAGACCTAAGTGACTTAGTGTTAGTCACTAAGTTGTGTCCAGCTCCTTGTGACCCCACGGTGTGTAGCCTGCAAGGGAACTCTGCAGGCAAGAATAGTAGACTGGGTTGCCATGTCCTCCAGGGGATCTTCCTGGGTCAAATCTTCATCTCCTGCATTGCCAAACAGATTCTTTGCAGTCTCAGACACCAGGAAAGCCAACTTTAGGTAGTGTCAGTTCAGTTCAGTCGCTCAGTTGTGTCCAGCTCTTTGTGACCCCAGAACCGCAGCAAGCCAGGCCTCCATGTCCATCATCAACTCCCAGAGTCCACCAAACTCATGTCTATCGAGTCGGTGACGCCATCCAACCATCTCATCCTTGGTCGTCCCCTTCTCCTCCATCCCTCAATCTTTCCCAGAATCAGGATCTTTTCCAGTGAGTCAGCTCTTCGCATCAGGTGGCCAAAGCACTGGAGTTTCAGCTTCAACATCAGTCCTTCCGATGAACACCCAGGACTGATCGCCTTTAGGATGGACTGGTTGGATCTCCTTGCAGTCCAAGGGGCTCTCAAGAGTCTTCTGCAACACCACAGTTCAAAAGCATCAATGCTTCAATGCTCAGCTTTCTTCACAGTCCAACTCTCACATCCATACATGATCACTGGGAAAACCATAGCCTTGACTAGATGGACCTTTGTTGGCAAAGTAATGTCTCTGCTTTTGAATATGCTATCTAGGTTGGTCATAACTTTCCTTCCAAGGAGTAAGCATCTTTTACTTTCATGGTGCAATCAGCATCTGCAGTGATTTTGGAGCCCCCAAAAATAAAGTCAGCCACCGTTTCCACTGTTTCTCCATCTATTTGCCATGAAGTGATGGGACTAGATGCCATGATCTTCATTTTCTGAATGTTGAGCTTTAAACCAACTTTTTCACTCTCCACTTTCACTTTCATCAAGAGGCTTTTTAGTTCTTCTTCACTTTCTGCCATAAGGGTGGTGTCATCTGCATATCTGAGATTATTGATATTTCTCCTGGCAATCTTGATTCCAGTTTGTGCTTCTTCCAGCCCAGCGTTTCTCATGATGTACTCTGCATAGAAGTTAAATAAGCAGGGTGACAATATACAGCCTTGATATACTCCTTTTCCTATTTGGAACCAGTCTGTTGTTCCATGTCCAGTTCTAACTGTTGCTTCCTGACCTGCATACAGGTTTCTCAAGAGGCAGGTCAGGTGGTCTAGTATACCATCTCTTTCAGAATTTTCCACAGTTTATTGTGATCCACACAGTCAAAGGCTTTGGCATAGTCAATCAAGCAGAAATAGATGTTTTTCTGGAACTCTCTTGCTTTTTCCATGATCCAGCGGATGCTGGCAATTTGATCTCTGGTTCCTCTGCCTTTTCTAAAACCAGCTTGAACATATGGAAGTTCACGGTTCACGTGTTGCTGAAGCCTGGCTTGGAGTATTTTAAACATTACTTTATTAGTGTGTGAGGTAAGTGTAATTGTGTGGTAGTTTGAGCATTTTTTGGCATTGCCTTTCTTTGGGATTGGAATGAAAACTGACATTTTCCAGTCCTGTGACCACTGCTAAGTTTTCCAAATTTTCTGGCCAATTGACTGCAGCACTTTCACAGTGTCATCTTTCAGGATTTGAAATAGCTCAATTGAAATTCCATCACCTCCACTAGCTTTGTTCATAGTGATGCTTCCTAAGGCCCACTTGACTTCACGTTCCAGTATGTCTGGCTCTAGGTGAGTGATCACACCATTGTGATTATTTGGGTCGTGAAGCTCTTTTTTGTACAGTTCTTCTGTGTATTCTTGCCACCTCTTCTTAATATCTTCTGCTTCTGTTAGGTTCCTACCACTTCTTTCCTTTATTGTGCCTATCTTTGCATGAAATGTTAGGTAGTGTAGTAATATCATATCTTGTTTTAATCACATAAATGTCTACTTAATTTTATCCCATTCTAAATAACCATCCAAAGAATTTTTTAAAATTCACCTGCAGTAACTCCTTTTTTTTTTTTTTTAAAGAAAAAAGAAATTTTATCTCATTGAAATAATAGCTAGACCTTTTTGGGTTTTTTCCAAGTATCTGGTGATATTCTTAGTTGCTCTTTCTGGCATCTATAAGACCCATTGGGAAGGGCTCAATGAAGCTTCCTAAACCAGTTTTTCTCATTCAAAAGAGTCCTTAGGTTAATTTGACTTTTGTTTTATAGGTAACAACAAAACAGTTGTTTATAATGAGAACACTCTAGATTTAATAATTTGTTAGTTTCTCTAATTTTAAAAGGATCCATCATTTGGCCACCAATTAAGAAAGCAAAAGTTGCTTCAACAACATGGAAGTATCTTGTCTAAGATCTCGGTCTCGATAGAGTGGGCTCCTTCACAGCTGTGAGAAGGAGCCTGTTCTGTTTCTTCCCCTTAGGTTCGGGTGCTTTGCTGGCAATCTTTGGCATGTCTTACCTTGTAGAATCTCTGCCTTCACCATCACATGGCATTTTCCCTGTATGTTCTGTCTTAAATTTACCATTTTTATAAAGACAAGATTCATATTTGACTGAGGCCCACCCTGATAACCACATCTTGACTTATTACATTTGCAATGACACTATTTACAAATAAAGTCCATTTTGAGGTGCTGAAGGTTAAGATTTCAACATATGAATTTAAGGAGGGGGAGATAGTCAAATCCATGACAGAGGGCTTTCAAGACCTAAACTGTAGCCTAGGTAATATTTATAGTCTAATTATAAGAGACTAAGTCTAGCAAATCCTTGTCTGTTTTGTTTTGTTTTTTTTTTTTAATAAAAATATGGTTTACAGAGACTTCCCTGGTGCTCCAGTGGCTAAGACTCCACGCTCCCAGTTCAGAGGGCCCAGGTTCAACTCCTGGCCAGCGAACTGGAACCCATAAGCTCCAACTATAGATCTGCACACTGCAATGAAGAGCAAAGATCCTGAGTGCTACAACTAAGACCCAGCACAGCCAAACAAAAACATTAATCAATAATTTTTCAAAAAAAATATGGTTACAAACTCCAGTAGCAATTGTCCCACTGGACTCTTAAAGTACGTTCACCTTGTGTAACCAATCTCGAAAACTCTTCATCCTGCAGAAATGAAACTCTGCATCCATTACACAATACTCCCCACTTCTCCTTCCCCCAACTCCCTGGTAACCACCATTGTATTTTCTGCCTCTGTGAATTTGACTATTCTAGGTACCTGATATAAGTGGGACTTTACAGTTTTGTTCATTTTTATGACTGGCTTATTTCATTCAGTGTAATGTTCTCAAAGTGCTTCCCTGGTAGCTCAGTGGTAAAGAATCTGCTTGCCAATGCTAGAGATGTGGGTTCAGTCTCTGAGTCGGGAAGATCCCCTGGAGAAGGAAATGGCAAACCACTCCAGCGGTCTCTTTTTTAATATTTACTTATTTGACTGCACTAGGTCTTAGTTGTGGCATGTGGGATCTAGTTCCCTGACAAGGGATTGAACCCAGGCCCTCTGCTTGGGAGCACGGAATCTTAATTGCCAGACCATTAGGGAAATCCCTCACTCCAGTATTCTTGTCTGGGAATCCCCAGGATAGAGGAGCCAGGTGGGCTACAGTCCATGGGGTTACAAAAGAGTCAGACATGACTTAGGGACTAAATAATGACAACAGTCTCAAGGTTCATCCTTGCTGTAGTATATGACAGGATTTTTCTTTTTTACTGTTAAGGCTGTATAATGTTTCACTCTACATATATACCAGCAAACTGCAAGCTTTTAGTATGATCTCGAGTTTCATGAAATTTGTCTGATCCAGACAATGGACAGACTGATGTAGGTAATCTGGTGACTGGAAGGGGAAAGGAAGTCAGAATTTCTAAGGAAAACAGCTTCTTTGTCATTACAAGGTAGGAAGTAAGCACCTCACAGAGTGAGGGAGAGGAGGAGGAAAAACCGACAGAAGGATGACTTGGAGTCAAGCCACAGCCAAGTGCCTCTAGAAACCGAATTCTAAGGGATCAAGGGCCCAAGGATGCAGGGACAGACCTCTGAGCAGCCTGATCAATGGTCACAGGACAGCAGAATGGAGAAAGATGGGAGGGTTTCTACTGGGTCCTGTCTCCATCAGAGATTCACTCTATGGGGGTAATCCCCATAGCCTTCAAGGCCATGTGCAGGTGGGCGCCACGCACTGTTCTGCAGCCTCCCGCACCTCAAGTCCGCAGGATGGCCACGATGGAGAGTAGCAGAAGCAGGCAGGCGGAAGACACTGCCAGGCTGCCCCTGCTGGATGTAAGTCAGAGCCCACGCAGAGCTGGCTGCTGTTACAGGGGCTGAAGCAAGAAGAGATGAGGCTGAGAGCATCTGAAGAGGTTCAGGAGAGGAGTCAGGTACAGAAAGTGAGGGGCGACGAGTGATTTGTGCTGGATCCTCCTAATGTCCAGGCATGCCACAGGGAATATCTAATGCACCCTCACACCAATCACAGGCATTGCTCAAACTCAGAGAAGTTAATAAGCTGGCACAAAAGTTACAAGATAAGAAATACAGGGGCTACATTTGGATCCAGATCTGATCCTAACCTAGAATTTCTGTACTGAGAAATCGGGATCCTGTTCTATCTGTCCATAACATTATAAATTTGTCTGAAGTGATTGGTCCATTCTAGGTCCCCTGGATAAGTTGAGTTTCTGGACCTATGGACCTGAGGACCAGAATATGGGATATAGAGACCTCGTTGAGAATAGCTTCTGTATCTCCACCCTTTCTCTCCCAATGAATCTGAAAATATTTGCAAGTTTGTTAGGGGATCTGTGTTGAGCTGCTCCATAGCATATACATTACTGGGAGCAAATTTCCACTCCATACAAGGTTTAATAACCATAGGGTGCTCCAGGAAGTGAAAACTTTTGGGGTTAAATGACTTGGGGTGGACCAAGGGAGCACTAGTTTCCCTGAACACAAAGATCTCACTGAGCTGAAACTCTGTATGTTAAGCATTAGCGGAAAACCATATTCTCTTCTCTTGGTATAGAGCTGATTTCACTCAAGGAAGATCTGAGTGGCTATGCCATGTGACCTTTTCATTCACTCATCCTTCATCTTCTTTTCCATCCCTTTTATCCATTTCTTTCTTCCATCTCTTCTTTCCTCCCTTTCAATTTTCTATCCTCTCTATTCCTTCCATTTTCCCTCCTTCCATCTTTGCTCCTCTGTTGCAGACTTCTTTCTGTTCATCTTTCCACTTTGTCACCAGTTAACGGCTTTTTTGGTTGTAAGCAATAGACCCAAACTCTGGCTACTTTGAGCAAAAGAGAACTTGAGGAAAGAATCTTGAGAAACATTAAGAATCAGTAATACGAGCAGAAAACCATACTTAGGATACAATCTCAAAAATGACAGAATGATCTCAGTTCATTTCCAAGGCAAACCATTCAACATCACGGTAATTCAAGTCTATGCCCCAACCATTAATGCCAAAGAAGATGAAGTTGAACAGTTCAATGAAGAACTACAAGACCTTCTAGAACTAAAGATGTTCTTTTCATCATAGGGGCCTGAAATGCAAAAGTAGGGAGTCAATAGATACCTGGAGTAATTGGCAAGCTTGGCCTTGGAGTACAAAATGAAGCAGGGCAAAGGCTAACAGAGTTTTGCCAAGAGAATATACTGGTAATAGCAAACACCTTTTTCCAACAGCACAAGAGGTGACTCTATACATGGACATCACCAGGTGGTCAATAAGGAACTTAGATTGATTATATTCTTTGTAGCCAAAGATGGAGATTTATATAGTCAACAAAAACAAGACTGGGAGCTGATTATGGCTCAGATCATGAGTTCCATATTGCAAAATTCAGACTTAAGTTGAAGGAAGTAGGGAAAACCAGGCATGACCTAAATCAAATCCTTTATGGTTATACAGTGGAAGTGAGAAACAGATTCAAGGGATTAGACAGACAAGATTTCCTGAGAACTATGGACAGAGGTTTATAACATTGTACAGGAGGAAGTGACCAAAACCATCCCCAAGAAAAAGAAATGCAACAAGGCAAAATGTTTGTCTGAGGAGGCCTTACAAATAGCTGAGGAAAGAAGAAAAGCTAAAGGCAAAGGAGAAAGGGAAAGATATACCCATCTGAATGCAGAGTTCCAAAGAATAGCAAGGAGAGATAAGAAAGCAATCTTAAATGAACAACGTGAAGAAATAGAGGAAAAATTAGAAAGGGAAAGACTAGAGATCTCTTCATGAAAATTAGAGATGCCAAGGGAACATTTCATGCAAAGATTGGACTATAGGACAGAAATGGTTATGGACTTAACAAGCAGAAGATATTAAGAAGAACTAACAAGAATACACAGAAGAACAGTATAGAAAAGGTCTTAATGATCCAGATAATGACAATGGTGTGACCACTCACCTAGAGCCAGACACCCTGGAGTGTGAAGTCAAGTGGGCCTTAGGAAGTATTACTATGAACAAGCTAGTGGAGATGATGTAATTCCAGCTATACACTGTTTCAAATCCTAAAAGTTGATGCTGTTAAAGTTGCATTCAATATGCCAGCAAATTTGGAAAACTCAGCAGTGGCCACAGGACTACAAAAGATGAGTTTTCATTTCAATCCCAAAGAAAGGCAATGCCAAAGAATGTTCAAACTACTGTACAATTTCCCTGACTTCACATACTAGCACGGTACCACCCCAAATCCTTCACTAGGCTTTAACAATATACAAATTGAGAACTTCTAGATGTTCAAACTGGATTTAGAAAAGGTAGAAAAACCAGAGATCAAACTACCAACATCTGTTAGATCATAGAAAAAGCAAGAGAGCTACAGAAAAACATTTACTTCTGCTTCATTTACTATGCTAAAACCTTTGTGTGGATCACAATAAACTGTGGAAAATTCTGAAAGAGATGGAAATACCAGACCACCTTGCCTGCCTCTTGAGAAACCTGTATGCAGGTCAAGAAGCAACAGTTAGAACTAGACATGGAACAAAAGACTAGTTCAAAATTGGGAAGGAGTATATCAAGGCTGTATATTGTCATCCTGCTTATTTAACTTATATTCAAAATACATCTGGCAAAATGCTAGGGTGAATGAAGCACAAGCTGGAATCAAAATTGCCAGGAGAAATATCAGTAACCTCAGATATGCAGATGACACCACCCTTATGGCAGAAAGTTAAGAGAAACTAAAGAGCTTCTTGATGAAGTCTTAAAAACAAAACAAACAAAACAAAAAGAGTGCAAAAGTTAGCTTAAAACTCAACATTCAAAAAACTAAGATCATGTCATCCAGTCCCATCACTTCAGGGCAAATAGATGGGGAAACAATGGCAACAGTGACAAATTTTATTTTCTTGGACTCCAAAGTCACTGTGGACAGTAACTGCAGCCATGAAATTAAAAGATGCTTGCTCCTTGGAAGAAAAGCTATGACAAACCTAGACAGCATATTAAAAAGTAGAGACATCACTTTGCTGACAATGATCCATATAGTCAAAGCTATGGTTTCTCCAGTAGTCATGTATGGATGTGAGAGTTGGACTGTAAAGAAAGCTGAGCACTGAAGAATTCATGCTTTTGAACTGTGGTCTTGGAGAAGACTCTTGACAGTCCCTTGGACATCAAGGAGATCAAACCAGTCAATCCTAAATCAATCCTAAATGTTCATTGGAAGGACTGATGCTGAAGCCTCAGTAATTTGACCATGTGATGCAAAGAGCCAACTCACTGGAAAAGACCCTGATGCTGGAAAAGATTGAAGGCAGGAGGAGAATGGGACAACAGAGGATGAAATGGTTGGATGGCATCCCTGACTCAATGAGTTTTCACAATCCCTGGGAGATGAGGAAGGACAAGAAAGCCTGGTGTGCTGCAGTCCGTGGGGGCACAACGAGGTGGATGCAACTGAGCAACTGAAAAGCAAGAATTATGACATTCTGGGCTATCAGAGCTCTTCAGAAGAAATGAATGGAACACAACAATTTTTCTTCATCCTTACATCACTTTGGTAGGACACAATGTTACAGGAGACTCTAACCAGTTAGCTAAGTAATGCAGAACATTTCTACAGAGGAGGTAAGTTCTCAAAGGAAATCAAAGTAAAAATATGAAAGAGAATAGATGCCCAGTGGCCAAAATATTCCTAAAATTGTTCTGTATGTGTCCCGCCTTCCTCCCGTTCTCCCTGCCCTCCTTTTCTACTTTCCAACTCGACAAGAAGGCTTGAAGGTGGCTTCCAGGAGCCATTGCTCCTGGTGAAGATCTGGGGCAGTGTTCTGTCATTTCCTTCCAAGTGATAATGAATCATGCCCTAAAGCACCCTGCAATCTGCCTTGTGCTTGAATACTCATTATCTCCTTGCATATTTACATTTGCTTCATTTCATGGACTGAATTATGTCCCCTGCTCCCAAATTCATATGTCAAAACCACAACCCCTTAGATCTGACTGTGGCTTTATTTAGAGAGGAGAGAGGATTAAGTTTAAATAAATCTGTTAGTGTGGGCCCTCCTCTCTAGGACTGGTATCCTGACTGTTGTTGTTCAATTGCTTAGTCATGTCTGACTCTCTGAGACCCCATGGACTGCAGGGTGCCAGGCTTCCCTGTCCTTCATCTCCCAGAGTTTGCTCAAACTCATGTCTGTTGAGTCAGTTTTTGCCATCCAACCATCTCATCCTCTGTCATCCCTTTCTCCTGCCTTCAATCTTTCCCAGCATCAGAGTCTTTTCTTATGAGTTGGCTCTTGGCATCAGCTTGCCAAAGTATTGGAGCTTCAGCTTCAGCATCAGTTCTTCCAGTGAATATTCAGGACTGATCTCCTTTAAGACTGACCTGTTGGATCTACTTGCAGTCCAAAGAACTCTCAAGAGTCTTCTCCAATGCCACAGTTCAAAAGCATCAATTCTTGATTCTTATTAGGTATCCTGATAAGAGGAAATAATTTGGATGTAGACAGAGAGCACAGTGATGTGAGTACATGAAGGAATAAGGAGAAGATACAATGAGAAACAAATCTGCAATGACAAAGTGGCTGTGTGTAATACAAGGAGAGAGACCTCAGGGGAAACCTGCTCAGGATACTGGACTCTCGCCTCCTGAACTATGAGGAAATGCACTTCTATTGTTTAAGCTATCCGGTCTGTGGTGTTTTACTATGACAGCATCAGCAAACTAATAATACACTCTGTATGTAATGATCACTATTGCTCAGGTAGGAAAACCAAAGCTCAGAGAAGTCATGATATTTGTCAAAGACCCATGGAGAACTAGATCTGGTTCCAATCCTGTTTTCTCTCTGCTTCATCCTTCTACTTGTCTACTTGCTGCTATAGTCTTCCTTCTGTAGACCAACCCTGCCCTGATGGGTCTCTGTCCTTCCCTCTTGAGTTATGATCTCTCAGAAGGAGTAGAAAGAACCCATGGCTCTTGGTTGGCTAAACACTGTGGAGGACATCACCATCCATGACTGCCAGCCTCATCAATCCCTTCCTAAATTCCTCCTCTTCAATCCCTCTTGCTGATGAAGTAAGACAGGCCTTTAACTCAGTGACGGCTGTTGACAGCAGAACAGCTGACACAGTAGTCACTCTTTCTCAAGAGCTGGCTCTCTCCCTAATGCATTATGGAGCTTTAAGTATAGTTGATTTATCACAGATTTAATCAAGGCACATTATTTCAATAATGTTTATCCATCTTGTTGAAAGCAGTCATTGTAAATTTGGTGATGCCTCTACTGAGATTACTTACAACACATAGTAATGTTATATTTAAAGGGGCCCTTGGGCAGCCCAAAAGATATTGGGTTTATAGCGAGAGTCGTATTTCGTTTTGTAATCTTATCCTTACAGGTTTAACCTCTTGCTCCCATCTAAGCTGTATATTTTTAACTAGGGTGAGGCATATGCATGTATAAATAAAGAACTTTTCTAGAGGAAGCTTGAGACGCCAGTTAATAAAACCAATCCCCTTATGTCACATATTTTCTCCTTAGGTGTTGAACGTTTCAATGTCTGTTTGGCTTTGACCTCCACTGCTGCCAGTTCTTCTTCCTAAAAAACTGCCTCCACAAATAAATGTACATTTAACCCAATTCTGAAACCTTATATTTCAGAGTATAAAGCCAATCCAGATGGATGGCTCCTCAGTGTTGCCATGATGTGTGATAACGTAACCAGCAGGAGAATTTGTCACTCGCACCCACATGGTCCTGAAGTAGCTCTTGTGTGCCCAGCCTTGGAAGGCTCCACGTGTATGTACACAGATGACTTCCTTAGGAAGGCAGCCCCACCGAGCGCAGGACTGGGGAGAAGCTCCATGGAAGGTGCTGAAAAATTCTCAGCTCAGTCATATTTTTCCTTCTGCCAGGGCAATGTCTCTCACTCAGGGCTTTTAAACCAGTGAAGAGTGCTCATTGATTCTGACATGGAGGACAAACTGCCCCAACAGGCAGACGCGCGAGGCCATTCCCACATGAAGCAAGAGTCTGCGTAGCACAAGTCATACAAAGGTTGATCTAAAGGCGAGGCGGGTGTTTGCTTCTCACACAATAGAACAGCCTCTATTTTCTCCATTGGCTCCTGCCACATAAATAACGTTCATTGCTGTACTCAGCACAATGTTAACAAGAGAACATTTTTGTGAGGAGATTCAGGTACTCCGATGGTGAAACAGAAGGGCTTGTTGGTGTAGAATTTTATCTAGTTGTCTGTTAACCAAATACCTATGACAAATGTTGGGAAAACATATAAGGTTACTCAAAAGCTTTACATTTGCCACAGTCCAGCTGTTAGGAAAGCAAGCCCTTACCTGGGAGCTTAATATTGTTTCTCAATATTGCTTTTATAACTCGTCAGTGTGAGTTTCATCATTTTTCCAGGTTTTCATGAGTTCTATGCAAATATCAACAACTTCGGTCTTGTATCTAATCCCATTACCATGACTGTAGTAGTGGGAGTGGACAAGGGAATAAGACTTGACCCTGAGGGCTCTGTAATAACAAATATCATTTATTGAGATAAGAATTCTGAAGGATGGGACAGGTGGGCTGGAAGAAGGCTTTAACATACCGTTCATGATGCTTGGAACCGTGGGGCCAGTATAGCATTGTGCGAAAAAGAGAACAGATCTAAACTCAAGGTATTGGAGAAAATAGTTGTGAAAGGCTTTTGTGGTTATTCATTCTAAAAAAGAATAAAATGAATGAAAGCAGAAAGTCACAGACATAAATAACCACAGTGTGAACCTATTTGCTAGGTGAATACAATACAGGAGGAGAGACACAGACTTAGAGAGCAAACTTATGGCTGTCAAGGGGAAAGATGAGGGAGAGAGACAGTTAGGGAGTTTGGAATCCACATGTACACACTGATATATTTTAAGTGAATAACCAAAGAGGATTTTGGAATTGTGCTAAATGTGATGTGGCAGCCTGGATGGGAAGGGAGTTTAGGGGAGAATGGACATGTGTATATGTATGGCTGAGTCCCTCTGCTATTTCCATGAAACTATTACAACATTGTTTGTTAATCAGATATGCCTTAATACAAAATAAAAAGCTTTTGGAAAAGAGAGGCAAGAGAGATTTAGCCAAGGATTATGTGATCTGTCCAATGGGGGTTTTGGGGTGAGTAGGGATGATGCATGGATGGGTCAACCCTAGGCCTCCTTAAAAATGCCGCATTTCAAATGTATTCAAAATAATGTTTTTTACTCAAATATCTCAGCCAAAAAGTCATTTCAGATAAATTAGAATAAGAAGATAAAAATCAGCCAAGTCAAATCATCTTATGCAAAGGTAAAAAGCATGTGTGTGTAGTTGTTTCCAAAATGGAAACATATAACTTGTGACCAGCTTTTCATGTCAATAAGTGTATTTCCACAATGTAATTTTAACTGTTGGGTAGTGCCCAATAATATAAAATAATTTATTCAATTTACTATTGTTGGGCATCTAGGATGTTTCAAGCCTATAATAAATAATGTTATACTGAACAACCTTACAATTAAATCTTTGTGCTTACCCCTAGGAACAAATTTTAAAAATGGAAGTGCTGGAACAAAGTATATGGATTTAAAATCTTTTGATGGATATCTCCAAATTATCCTTCAGGAAAGTTGTGTTAGAGTCCATATCTCACCTGTAATGTACGAGCATGCCTGTCTCCTTGTACCTCTGTCAGTGTTGAGTAATTATAATTTTGGAAATTCTGCCTGATCATTTCAGTTGAATTTGCTATTTCTGCATTTGGATGGGGGATGATCCTGCTAATGCCCTCCTCTAACACACACACACACACACACGTCTAATTGAAGCAGGTCCAGTGTCATCAATGAGCTGCTATAATATATACAAGGGCAGTAGTACTAAACATGACCAGAGGATTTATTATGAACCATTTTCAAATATATAAGGGCATGGAGTGGCAGGGCTTGGAGACCATCAAAAGCAATTCTTATGAGTCATCTTAACAAGTTTGAGGCATTCTGAATGCTCACATTTCTTACTGACGGTTGCTTCTACTACATGTGTATAAGCATTGTCAACTGTCAGACACTCATTTCCTACTGTGGGGTGTGTGTGTATGTGTGTTGTAGGAGGGGTGCTAACGTGTATGGAAGTTTGTTGGGAGAGGGCAAGGACAGACACAATTAGAATTTCAGGAAAAGGGTCCAAGATATCATGCAACCAGAGAAAGGTTGGGAGGGAGTTGGAAGTCAGGAGTCTGAGATGAAGGGAAAAAGAAAGATGTTCCGTTGAACATTATTATCCAGACATTGCAAATATCCCATTCTTCTCTCTTCCCAGGCACCTGGAATTCTGTGCTCCCCAAAGAGCAGTCAAGCAAGGTCTCTCAGGGTCTAGTGAAGCAGGACTCTCTGCCAACCTGTGTTAGTCATAGAAGTTCGGATGAGTAAGTAGAATTTCAGGAAAAGGGTCCAAGATATCATGCAACCAGAGAAAGGTTGGGAGGGAGTTGGAAGTCAGGAGTCTGAGATGAAGGGAAAAAGAAAGATGTTCCGTTGAACATTATTATCCAGACATTGCAAATATCCCATTCTTCTCTCTTCCCAGGCACCTGGAATTCTGTGCTCCCCAAAGAGCAGTCAAGCAAGGTCTCTCAGGGTCTAGTGAAGCAGGACTCTCTGCCAACCTGTGTTAGTCATAGAAGTTGGGATGAGTAAGCAAAAAATCATTGTTAGGGTAAGCTACTGAGATTCTGGGTTTGATCTATTTTGGTATTGTCTAATTTATTTATTTTAAAAACTTTTAATTTTGTATTGGGATATGGCCAATTAACAGTGTTGTGGTAGTTTCTGGTGCACAGCAGAGTGACTTAGCCACACACACACACGCATCCACTCTCCCCAAGCCCCCTTCCAGCCAGCTGCCACGTAACATTGAGCAGAGTTCCACATGCTATACAGTAGGTCCTTGCAGACTACTCATCTTAAACATAGCAGTTTGTTTTATTAATATATAAAAATAAAAAAAAAATCAAGTAGTTTATTCCCACAAAAGTCATGGGAAATAAGTGAGAAAGATACTTAAGTGATTGCCTAGAAAGATTTATAGTCTTGGACTGTCCATTCAGCACTCTTTCATGAAAGGTCAAAAATTAAATGACTTAGAGCTGCCTTGAAGATCCTTCCTCCCTCATATGGCAGCCCTGCAGGAGCCTCTTCATTAACTTCAAAGACCACCAGCCTGAAAACACACAATTAGCATTTGTAGACATCCAGGAGTATTGTGAGCATGACATCGATCCAGTTTATTTATTTATTTTTTTGATGCGGACCATTTTAAAAATTTTTATTAAATTTTTAGAAAGATTTATAGTCTTGGACTGTCCATTCAGCACTCTTTCATGAAAGGTCAAAAATTAAATGACTTAGAGCTGCCCTGAAGATCCTTCCTCCCTCATATGGCAGCCCTGCAGGAGCCTCTTCATTAACTTCAAAGACCACCAGCCTGAAAACACACAATTAGCATTTGTAGACATCCAGGAGTATTGTGAGCATGACATCGATCCAGTTTATTTATTTATTTTTTTGATGCGGACCATTTTAAAAATTTTTATTAAATTTGTTATAACATTGCTTGTGCTTTATGTTTTGGTTTATTTGGTCTTGAGGCATGTGCGATTTTAACTCTCTGACCATGGACTGACCCACATGCCCAGCACTGGAAGGTGAAATCTAACCACTGGATTACCTGCTACTGCTAAGTCACTTCATTCGTGTCCGACTCTGTGCGACCCCATAGACGGCAGCCCACCAGGCTCCCCTGTTCCTGGGATTCTCCAGGCAAGAACACTGGAGTGGGCTGCCATTTCCTTCTCCAATGCATGAAAGGGAAAAGTGAAAGTGAAGTCGCTCAGTCATGTCCCACCCTCAGCAACCCCATGGACTGCAGCCTTCCAGGCTCCTCTGTCCATGGGATTTTCCAGGCAAGAGTACTGGAGTGGGGTGCCATTGCCTTCTCCACTGGATTACCAGGGAAGTCTTATCAATCTAGTTTAGAAGGGCAGTGGTCTCCACTTAAGGTTTTTGTAGAAAATTGCAAATAAAAGCTTAATTTCAGAAACTTAGTTCAACATTTATAAGTAGTCTAAAATATAGTCAACACAAATTGAAGTTACTAATCAATTCAGTTCAGTTCACTTCAGTCGCTCAATCATGTCCAACTCTTTGTGACCCCATGAATTGCAGCATGCCAGGCCTCCCTGTCCATCATCAACTCCCAGAGTTCACACAGACTCACGTCCATCAAGTCAGTGATGCCATCCAGCCATCTCATCCTCTGTTGTCCCCTTCTCCTCCTGCCCTCAATCCCTCTCAGTATCAGGGACTTTTCCAATGAGTCCACTCTTCGCATGAGGTAGCCAAAGTATTGGAATTTCAGTTTTAGCATCAATCCTTCCAATGAACACCCAGCACTGATCTCCTTTAGAATGGACTGGTTGGATCTCCTTGCAGTCCAAGAGACTCTCAAGAGTATTCTTCAATACCACAGTTCAAAAGCATCAATTCTTCGGCACTCAGCTTTCTTCACAGTCCAGCTCTCACATCCATACATGACCACAGGAAAAACCATAGCCTTGACTAGACGGACCTTAGTCAGCAAAGTAATGTCTCTGCTTTTGAATATGCTATTTAGGTTGGTCATAAATTTCCTTCCAAGAAGTAAGTGTCTTTTAATTTCATGGCTGCAGTCACCATCTGCAGTGATTTTGGAGCCCCCCCAAAAAAAGTCTGACAGTGTTTCCACTGTTTCCCCATTATTTCCATGAAGTGATGGGACCAAATGCCATGATCTTAGTTTTCTGAATGTTGAGCTTTAAGCCAACTTTTTCACTCTCCTCTTTCACTTTCATCAAGAAGCTTTTTAGTTCTTTACTTTCTGCCATAAGGGTGGTGTCATTTGCATATTTGAAGTTATCGATATTTCTCCCAGCAATCTTGATTCCAGCTTGTGCTTCTTCCAGCCCAGTGTTTCTCATGATGTACTCTGCATATAAGTTAAACAAGCAGGGTGACAATATACAACCTTGACGTACTCCTTTTCCTATTTGGAACCAGTCTGTTGTTCCATGTCCAGTTCTAACTGTTGCTTCCTGATCTGTGTACAGATTTCTCGGAGGCAGGTCAGGTGGTCTGATATTTCCATCTCTTTCAGAATTTTCCACAGTTTAGTGTGATCCACACAGTCAAAGGCTTTGGCATAGTTGAAAAAGCAGAAATAGATGTTTTTCTGGAACGTTCTCACCTTTTCAATGATCCAACGGATGGTGGCAATTTGATCTTTGGTTCTTCTGCCTTTTCTAAATCCAGCTAGAAAATCTGGAGGCTCACGTACTGCTGAAGCCTGGCTTGGGGAATTTTGAGCATTACTTTACTAGTGTGTGAGATGAGTGCAATTGTGCGGTAGTTTGAGCATTCTTTGGCATTGCCTTTCTTTGGGATTGGAATGAAAACTGACCTTTTCCAGTCCTGTGGCCACTGCTGAGTTTTCCAAATTTGCTGGCATATTGAGTGCAGCAGTTTCACAGCATCATCTTTCAGGATTTGAAATAGCTCAACTGGAATTCTATCACCTCCACTAGCTTTGTTCATAGTGATGCTTTCTAAGGCCCACTTGACTTCACCTTCCAGGATTTCTGGCCTTAGGTGAGAAATTACAATTACACCATTATAATTACAATTACAATTACACCATTGTAATTATCTGGGTCGTGAAGCTCTTTTTTGTACAGTTCTCCTGTGTATTCTTACCACTTCTTCTTAATATCTTCTGCTTCTGTTAGGTCCATACCATTTCTATCCTTTATCGAGCCCATCTTGGCATGAAATGTTCCCTTGGTATCTTGAATTTTCTTGAAGAGATCTCTAGTCTTTCCCATTCTGTTGTTTCCATTTCTTTGCATTGATTGCTGAGGAAGGCTTTCTTATCTCTTCTTGCTATTCTTTGGAACTCTGCATTCAGATGCTTATATCTTTCCTTTTCTCCTCTGCTTTCTACTTCTCCTTTTCACAGCTATTTGTAAGGCCTTCTCAGATCTCTTGTGTTATTCATTCTATGAGGTTGGACAGGAATCCATCATTATAGTATCATTCAGAATATCTTCAGTGCCTTAAAAATCCTCTGTACTCCACTTACTCAGCCCTCTCTCTCTTCCCCCAACCATGGTAACCAGTGATATTTTTGGTGTCTCTAGTTTTGCCTTTCCAGAATGTTATACAGTTGTTGTTGATTGTGTTCGGTTATTAAGTAGTGTCCAACTCCTTGTGACTCAGTACTCAATGTACTACAGCATGCCAGGCTTCCCTCTCCTTCAGTATCTCCCAGAGGTTGTTCAAACTCATGTCCATTGATTCAGTGATGCCATCCAGCCATCTTATCCTCTGTCACTCACTTTTTCTCCTGCCCTCCATCTTTCCCAGCATCAGGGTCTTTTTCAGTGAGTGGACTCTTCTCATCAGGTGGCCAAAGTATAGGAGCTTCAGCATCAGTCCTTCCAATAAATATTTAGGGTTGATTGCCTTTAGGATTGACTGGTTTGATCTCCTTGCTGTCCAAGGTCCTCTCAAGAGTCTTCTCCAGCACCACAATTTGAAAGCATCAGTTCTTCAGCACTCAGCCTTCTTTATTGTCCAACACCCTCCATACATGACTACTGGAAATATAACAACTTTGACTATACACACCTTTGTCAGCAAAGTGATGTCTCTCCTTTTTAAGATGCTGTCTAGGTTTGTCATAGCTTTTCCTCTAAGGAGCAAACATCTTTTAATTTTGTGGCTGCAGTCACCATCCACAGTGATTTTGGAGCCCAAAAAAATAAAATCTGTCACTGTTTCCACTTTTTCCCCATCTTTTTGCCCTGAATTGATGGGACCAGATACCATGATCTTAGTTTTTTGATTGTTGAGTTGTAAGCCAGTTTTTTCACTCTCTTCTTTCACTTTCAGCAAGAGGCTCTTTAGTTGCTCTTGGCTTTTCTGCCATAAGGGTAGTGTCATCTGCATATCTGAGGTTATTGATATTTCTCCCAGCAATCTTTGATTCCAGCTTGTGCTTCATCCAGCCCGGCATTTCTCATGATGTACTATGCATATAAGTTAAATAAACAGGGTGACAGTATACACCTTGATGTACTCCTTTGCCAGTTTGGAACCAATCCATTGTTTCATGTCCAGTTCTAACTATTGCTTCTTGACCTGCATACAGGTTTCTCAGGAAATAGGTAAAGTGGTACTCTCTTCTTTCACTTTCAGCAAGAGGCTCTTTAGTTGCTCTTGGCTTTTCTGCCATAAGGGTAGTGTCATCTGCATATCTGAGGTTATTGATATTTCTCCCAGCAATCTTTGATTCCAGCTTGTGCTTCATCCAGCCCGGCATTTCTCATGATGTACTATGCATATAAGTTAAATAAACAGGGTGACAGTATACACCTTGATGTACTCCTTTGCCAGTTTGGAACCAATCCATTGTTTCATGTCCAGTTCTAACTATTGCTTCTTGACCTGCATACAGGTTTCTCAGGAAATAGGTAAAGTGGTCTGGTATTCCCATCTCTTGAAGAATTTTTCAGTTTGTGGTTATCCATGCAGTCAAAGGCTTTAGTGTAGTCATTGAAGCGGAAGTAGATGTTTTTTGGAATTCCCTTGCTTTCTCTATGATCCAGTGGATGTTGGGAATTTGATCTCTGGTTCCTCTGTGATTTTTTTTTCTTAATGTGATTAGTTATATTAATTAACTTTCAAATGTGGAGTATAGTTCTTTTGATACATTTTTGAGTATGATTCACTAATATTTTGCTGAGAATTTTTATATCTATGTTCATGAAAGATACTGGTCTATAGTTTTTAGTTTTCTTTCTTTATAATGTCTCTGGTGTTGGTATTAGGGTTATGCTAGCCTTAGAGAATGAGTTAGTACTTCCTCTGTTTCTATGAAAGTGTAAAGAATTGGCATAATTTCCTCCTTAAATGTTCAGTAGAATTCACCAATGAACCCATCTGAACCTGGGGCTTTCTGTTTTGGAAAGTTATTAATCATTGATTCAGTTTCTTTAGTGGATATAGGCTTATTCAGATTATCCATTTCTTCTTGTATGAGTTCGGCAGATTGCGCCTTTTGAGTAATTGGCCAATTATATCTAATTTTATTTAAATTCATGGGCTAAGAGCTGTTTATAATATTTCTGTATTATCCTATTAATGTCCTTGATATTTGTAGTAAAATCTCCTTTTTCATTTCTCGTATTAGCAGTTTATATCTTCTCTCTCTGTTTTTGTTAGTCTGGCTAGAGGCTTATTGCTATTATTAATCTTCTTGAAGAGCCAGTTTTTGGCTTTGTTGATTTTCTTTATTGATTCCCTAACTTTAATTGCTACTCTGGTTTTTAGCATTTTTTTTCTTCTGCTTAGTTTGGATTTGATTTGCTGTTCCTTTTCTAGTTTGTAAGATGGAAGCTCAACTGATTAATTTTCGATCTTTCTTCTTTTCTCATATATGCATTCAGTGCATAGATGTTCCTAAGCAGTGCTTTTGCTGCATCCCATGGTTTTCATGTTGCATTGTAGTATTTAGCATAAAATGAAGTTTGAATCATTTTGTCACTTATGTGAATATATGATTATATATTGGGCTCAAGATCCAGTATTATTAAGCAATGATTATTTTTCTCATTGTTTTTAATAATTTATTTGAGGTGCATTTATTCTTCAGTTATACCCACTGTAAACAATTCTAAATAACATTCCAAGCATACAGTTTTTCACATTAGAATAAGATTGAACAATAGCTTAATGTTGCTTTTCTGTTTAGGTTACACATTTGGATATGACTATTCGTGGGCACAGGGGAGAAATGGAACAGAAAATAATTAAACTAGAGGGTACTGTGGAGAAATCAGAATTGGAACTTAAAGAAAGCAGCAGACAGGTAAATTATTAAAAATTATGTCTTAAATTATTTTTAAAATGACTCCTTTACTATAAACATATACTATTCACATAAAATGGCTTTTGACTAGAATACATACAATAAAAATACTGCATTTGAATTGTGCCACACAACTTGTGGAATTTTAGGTTCCCAGTCAGGGATTGAATCTGATCCCTTGGCAATGAGAGTGTGAGTCCTAACCAGTGGACTACCAGGGAATTCCCAATGATTCATAATTTTAATTATCTTGTACTTGCTACATTATATTCATTTTCTTCTCTTAAATTTTTCCCCGGCTTTATTGACAATAAAAAGTGGCCTGTATTTTAGGTACAATGTGATGTTTTAATGGACATATACATTTTGAAGTAATTATCAGAATCAAACTAATTAGCATATCTACCACCTCATATAGTTACTTTTTTTTTTTTTAATGAAAACACCAAGTGTACAACATAGTATATTTTAGGTATACATATAAGCATCTTATTAGGCATAAAATTCTGATATTTATGTCAAAGTTATGTTTGTCTCAAGAAAAACACATTTAAAATTTTTGCCATTTTAGATATACAAGTTTAAAGCTTGACTTACATGGATTGCAGTTATGATGGAAGAATTAGTTTTCTTTCTTTACATTAACATTGCGCTGTTTAAAATTCAGATAGAAAGTTTGAATGAAAAATTGCAAAATGCCAAAGAACAACTTCGAGAAAAAGAGTTTATAACATTACAAAATGAACAAGAGATAAGTCAACTGAAAAAAGAAACTGAACGGACACAACAAAAGATGAAAGAAATGGAGAGTGTAAGCAAAATTATTTTCCTCCTAAGGAACAAGGTTGATACAGATCTTTGTTTTAAACTGATTGGTTTTATATATGATTGGTATTTAATATGCACAGAAAGTACATATTATTTGTGCCAGATAATTATTTGTGCCAGATATCTATTAATTTTCTTATCTTCTTAATTACTTTATTATTTGTGAGTTATCACGTTATTTGTGTTTACGTTCCCTATAGGTATTGGCATGATATCTCTTACATAGTAAATCCATGATATATGCTCACTTGGTCAGTAAATAAATATTTTAATTGAGAACCTACTATGATAGAACTGAAGATCAGATATTAATAGGATGCACTACTTTGTCCTTGAAGAACTGTATTCAGAGAATGAATTAACAGATAACAGTATATTATTGATGTCAGTACTTCGAGTTGCCAGATGAAGTTTGATAACTTCATATTATCAGTTTGCATGTGTGTTGACTTCTGAACCCATTCTACCCACTTGGCTTTTTAAAAAGTGAATTTGCTTCTAAGAGCTCTTGTAGATGTAGTTTTTTCTTGTTTTTAAATACTATGCTCAGTTTTAAAACTTACTGTATAGCTCCTTCTGGTGTTTGATTAATTTTCTGTCTCTTCTAGTCATATTTAAACCCCACAAGGGTAACTAATTTATCTCTTGTTTTCCCCTTTATCCTCAATACCTATAATAGTACATATCACATAGTAAGCATAAATAAATATTAGTTGAATTATATATATATATATATATATATATATATATATATATAGCAGGGTCTCAGAGAGCAAGTTTGGGTTCTAGTGAGAAAAAGAAAAAGATTGTTGACTCAGTTGTTTCATATTCTCAAACAAGGGCTGGCTAAAAGTATTTACATGAGATTTATACTGATACACAACACAGTGGGACCTTGGACCCCCATTCTAGACATCAGGGTCCTTGTGCTTTGTACTGGTTTCTTTCTTTTTTATCAGTCCTAAAGTTAAGTGTCATTACCTACCATCTTATCTATGTCATCAAGCTGATTTAGAACTAACTGACTTTTTACTGAATTTTTTTCCCTCCAGAAATAGTACTTTATTAGGGATTTAACTGAGGAATGTAAAATATTTCAGAGAATAGCAGCAGTCCCAATAGCAAATTTCACTTTTGCAGAGAATAAGGTCGTCCTTAACCCAGCTATGTGGATTAATGGTGGGCTTTATTTATACCAGTATTTTCTCCATCTTTGACACGGATAATCAAATATTAACTTCTTTTTTTCTCTTTATATTATTATGTGTTCTGTCATGTTACTTCATACTGTTAAAGGATTATTCAGCTTGCATGTTGAAGGCATGCAAAATATACCAGTGAGTCCTAGATTTATTACAGTACTTTTGTCATTTTCTTACTATTAAAAAACTTTTTTTTTCTGAATATCAGTTCACAGTGGTTTATATTCATTGTATGTTAAAATATATAGATGTTTAGTTGGGAGGGAGTAGGTTACTTATTAAAAGAGAAATCAGAGTAAGAAATAGGTTATCTGGGTCATTTTATTTTGAAACCTACAAACGTCTTGTGCACTTCAGGTTATGAAAGAGCAAGAACAGTACATTGCAACTCAGTACAAGGAGGCCATAGATTTGGAGCAAGAATTGAGACTAACTCGGGAGCAGATGCAGAACTCTCATACAGAATTGGTGGAGGCTCGTCATCAACAAGTCCAAGCACAGAGAGAAATAGAAAGGCTCTCAAGTGAACTTGAGGAAATAAAGCAACTCTCTAAAGAGAAAGTAATTCCTATTCTAATTTTACCTTATTGAAAATCTTAAAGTTTTTAACATTTGCTTGTTTTGACAGTAGAATATTGTTCTTATAAAAGTTGTGTTCCACAGCAGTGTAAATGTACTTAAAAATAGTTAAGGTGATAAATTTTGTTTTATGTATATATTACTCAAAAAACAAACAAACAAAACTGTGTTATATTTAGCCTAGCATTGTAGTGTAATTAGGAAGTCTTTCAGAACTGAACTTTAGTCAAACTGGTTAGTTTTCAATAACATAAGTTATAAAGCACTTTTAAACTTTGAACTGAATTTGAGCTACCCCTGGGACAGAAAAAGAAATCTAATGCATCTTTTTTTAAGTAAAAAGTTTTGCATTTGTAGCCATTTATAGATGAAAACTATATAGATTTATAACTTAGAAACCTGCAGTCTGGAACCTTGGGGAGGAAAAGTTCTTTTAAGTAGCAAAACTACTAATATAAATTGTATTTCCCTAGTATTATATAGAAAATTAACAACTTGCCTTAAAAATATTTAGATTAATATGCTTGGCTTAATTACTTAGACTTTGAGAAAAATGTATTTATTGATATTCTACAAAAGTTCTTGTGATTTTTCTGCTTTCAACTATGGTTCTAAATCAGTATGGATTTTGAATGAAAGTGTTTTTACATTAGTTTTGGTTAACCTGATGGCATTTTTATTCACATTTCTGGATGATTAGACTCATAAAAAATATATAGGGAATTTTTATTAGATTATGTCAGGTACTTGGGAGTCTACTAGGAGAAGGGAAGCTATCTACTTTTGTCTCATTTCTGTCCTTATCAGTGATATCTAAATGTAGTATAATTGATTTTATCTGATAAACCAAGCTCAGTTAATCAAATAACTAATTGAAAGTGGAGAATTATTAAGAATGACAGTTTAAATAATATATTTTAACCCCAAACTCTAAATTTACAGTCATTTGTTAACCTTTTAATGTGGGACCAAATCTTGGCTCTTTGTATATGGGTAGGGTCACTTGATTACATTCCACCTAGTTTTTCTTGAATAAACCATACTCATATGCCATCATCTATAGCTTCCAATTTGGTTTTTTAAGAGTTAAGAGACATTCATAAATCAGTCAGAGGACAGCATCTCTTATATTTTGTATGAGATTTCCCACAATATTTTACAACTAATTAGGTAGCAAACATTTGTGACTCACTTATTGAATTGTCTCAAAGCATATAACTTAATTTTCATATAAAAACATTCCTTTTGCATGTGCATTTCATCTGTGTTCATAATATATAATAAAATTACATAATTGTAGTCACAAACACAGCTGTCATAGATACGTTTGATAAATGCACAACTGTAGATAAGCAAACAGCACATATGGTGAGCAAAAATACCTAGGCATGTCTAAAGAGGAGACTATTATCTGCTAAAGTTCAGTGTTCTGTGTTTATTAGTTTATTTTACAAAAAGCCTTGATTAGTGAACTTATGATAGTAAACAATATACTAATACTTTCCCATTAGTACTCTCTTAAATATCTAGATTAAATTCTATATTGTTACACTTTTTAAAGTGTACATTTAATACGGTAACTGTGTATGAATGGTCATACAGTATTACAAAAGATTGAAGTACTTCCATAAATGTGCTGAATTGTTAAGCTACAATAACCAAATAAACAAGTATGTAACCTTTACTTAATATTGCATTTTCAAGGAAGCTCATGGAAAATATTTAGCTGAAGAATTGGGGGCTTCTCAAGTACGTGAAACTCAGTTAGAAGCAAGAATGCAAGCAGAAATCAAGAAATTGTCAACAGAAGTAGAATCTCTCAAAGAAGCATATCATCTAGAGGTAAAGAAAAATTTAATTTGTTCCATTACTCCCTGCTAAAGTGTGTTGATCTATCTGAACAAAGTATAAATCTAGCTGTTAGGCTGATTCGTGTCAGTGTATAGCAAAACGAATACAGTATTGTAAAGCAAAACAAACTAAAAAATAAAAATTAATTTTAAAAAATCTAGCTTTTAAATGTTTATTATAGAGAAATACATTTGGTCTTTTCATTTTTGGTAGGCTGAACATATTATTTTCGCTTCATACTCCAGTGTACTAATACTCTATGGGTTAAGAGCTTGAATTCTTTAGCCAGGCATACTGGTTCTAAATCTCAGTTCATTACTTGGTACTTATGTAACCTTAGGCAACTAACTTAACATCTCTGACTAAAATGGATATAATAATGCTATCTATTTCATAGAACTGTGTGGAGAATTAAATGAATTAATGTAGTTAATGTTCTACATTAACTGGCACATCATTATCATTGTCATAACTTTTTATAAAGTAACACTTGCCAAAACTACCTGGAGGTATTTAATAACCAACGTAAACAGTTTCATGTGATGTTAGTCTATTAATGTGTGGTAATTTTCAAGGTTTGCTCTGATCATAAGTTAGAGTGGCAATACAATAATTTGCTCTTTATCAGTATGTCCTGAGCCTTTACAGAGATGGACAGTGTTATCAATTAGAATAGCATTTCTTGTCTTTTTTAAAACTGTATTTGAAGATATTCAAATTTAAGTTTCCTTATGAAGTGTTCTAATAAAGCATTTTTCTGGATGGTGCTTGTTGCAGATGTTGTTTAGTCACTAAGTCACGTCCAAAGCTTTATAACCCCATGGATTGCCTCACACCAGGCTCCCTGTCCTCCACTATCTCCCAGAATTTGCTCAGATTCATGTCCATTGAGTCAGTGATGCTATCTAACCATCTCAAAGACATTTATATTAAACTCACTTTGAGGGAGTTTGGTTAACATCTTTTTGAGGAACAAATTGCATTTTTGGTCAACATGTCTTACTTAAATGCATTTAGAGTCAAATCTCTTTGAAAACATTGTGTCTGCCAAACAAAACACGTTTGCGTACCCAGTCCAGTACTAAGGCCAGGAGATTACAACCTTTAGTCTTTGGAGACAGATGTGAATGCTGATGAGTTCAGCATAATTATTTGATATTAGCTGGTCAACTTGGTGACCTTCGGTAATAATTGGTCCATCTCAAGTATTTGCCAGCAGCAACTCAATAAACTTTTTTTACATGGTCTATATTTCTACTTTTATTTTAATTATCCGATTTTTCACTTTTAGTTTTATAAGCCTCTTGAAATTATTTATAAGCAGTACAAAAAATGAATTGTAAAAATTAGTTCTAGTATTTCCATTTAATATCTGGTATTAATATTTTATATGCAGCATATGAAAATACCTAATATGGACACTTTCACAGGGGCTGCCACTGGTGGCTTTGAGGCTGTTGGGGATGAAGGCACCCAGCACAATGCTTTTCTGGTTAGACCCCAGACATGTAGATCCAATTAACTCTCGTGGTGGTACAGAAGGTTGAAAAGCTCTACATAGGCACATGATGTGAATGAAGGAGACCTGTCATTATGCAAACAGTATGGCACTCATAAGCAGACAGTAAAAGCGGCACTCATCTCAAAGAGACCAGCACTTGTGTCACAGTGTAAGTTAGATGCTTGTGGAACGGCTTTTGATAAATGAGATCTTCCAGCCAAACAGTGAGTCCTTTGGACCCATTACCTTATATTCATGATCAGATTGGATCACCTCCCATCCTGAGGCTCCCCAAGACTTTTGAATAGTTTTTCAATGATCTTTACAGAAAGACCCCTTCCCAGAGAAATGCAATATTTATATACGTGCATTGGATATCTAGGAAACACCAAAGTTATCAGTAAAGAATATGGCAAATGACTTAAAGGCTACTGTGAAATATTTTTCTATGGCTTGATAGTAAAGCTCCTAGAACCAGTTTCTGTCTCTGCAAGGTTCCAAAACATTTGGAAGAATCTGACCAGTGCCCGGAAACCCTTTCTCTGTCCATTTACACAAGTTACAGCATGCTACTGGTTGCAACATTATTGAGGGTTACAGAGCTCTTATGAAATAGATTGAGAATGAATCTGCTAACATGCCTAGAGTCCCTCCAAAACATAGTCATGAGGATAATATGAATTTGCCCAAACCTGTGGGAACCTTTAAGGAACGAAAAGAGTGGATAATAAAATTTTCCAAAAAAAGAACCTTCAAATAGGAATAATTAAAATAAATACTTGCAGGTTAAAAAAATATATCTAGGTTTGTTGTGGTTGTTCTTAAGAAAGATGTTTTTAAAGTGTGTATATTGTTTGAATATAAAATGAAAATATGTTATTAAATAGGAAAAGGGATTGATAATTTTAACTAAATTTTAAAATACAGGATTTAGAATTGTCAAGAAACTCAATTGCAAAGGTGATTTTCTCAATAAAATGATATTTTTAAAAACTTTATTATGGAAAATTTTTAACATATTCAGAAGTAAAATGGTATAAATTTTCCTACATATTGTTATTGTTGTTCAGTCTCTCAGTCATGTCCTACTCTGCTACCCCATGGACTGTAGCACACCACGCTTCCTTGTCCTTCACTGTCTCCCGGAGTTTGCTCAAACTCATGTCTATTGAGTCAATGATGCCATCCAACCATCTCATTCTCTGTCATCCCCTTCTCCTCCTGCCTTCAATCTTTCCCAGCATCAGGGTCATTTCCAGTGAATGGGCTCTTTGCATCAGGTGGCCAAAGTATTGGCGTTTCAGTTTCAGCATCAGTCCTTCCAATGTATATACAGGGTTAATTTCCTCCAGGATTGACTGGTTTGATCTCCTTGTTGTCCAAGGGATCTTGAGAGGTTTTTCCAGCATCACAGTTCAAGGATATCAATTCTTTGCTGCTCAAGCCTTTTTTACTGTCCACCTCTCACATCCATACATGACTACTGGAAAAACCAAGCTCTGACTATGCAGACCTTTGTAGGCAAAATAATGTCTCTGCTTTTTAATACTGTATCTAGATTTGTCATAGCTTTTCTTCCAAAGAACAAGTGTCTTTTAATTTAATGGCTGCAGTCACCATCAACAGTGATTTTGGAGCCCAAGAAAATAAAGCTTGTCACTCTTTCCATTGTTTCCCCATCTACTTTCCATGAAGTGATGCAACCAGATGCCATGATTTTCATTTTTTGAATGTTGAGTTTTAAGCTAGCTTTCATCAAGAGGCTCTTCAATTTCTCTTTGCTTTCTGCCATAAGGGTGGTGTCATCAACATATCTAAGGTTATTGATATTTCTCCCAGCATTCTTGATTCCAACTTACAATTCGTCCAGCCCAGCATTTTGCATGATTTGTTCTGCATATAAGTTAAATAAGCAGGGTGACAGTATACAGCCTTGACGTACTCCTTTCCTGATTTGGAACCAGTCCATTGTTCCGTGTCTGGTTCTAACAGTTGCTTCTTGACCTGCATACAGGTTTCATAGGAGGCAAGTAAGGCCCATCTCTTTTTTTTTTTTTTTTTTAGGCCCATCTCTTTAAGAATTTTCCACAGTTTGTTGTGATCTACATAGTCAAAGGCTTTTTCATAGTCAGTGAAGCAGAAGGAAATGTTTTTTTGGAATTCTCTTGCTTTTTCTATTATCCAATGGATGTTGGCAATTTGATCTCTGATTGACTTTTCTAAATCCAGCTTGTACATCTGGAAGTTCTTGGTGCATGTACTGTTGAAACCTACTACTACTACTAAGTTGCTTCAGTTGTGACCGACTCTGTGCGACCCCATAGATGGCAGCCCACCAGGCTCCACCATCCCTGGGATTCTCCAGGCAAGAATACTGGAGTGGGTTACCATTTCCTTCTCCAAGTTGAACCTAGCTTGAAGGATTTTGAGCATTACCTTGCTCACATGTGAAATCAGCATAATTGTACGGTAGTTTGAACATTCTCTGGCATTGCCTTTCTTTGGATTGGATTGGAATGGAAACTGACTTTATTCAATATTATGGCCACTGCTGAGTTTTCCAAATTTGCTGGCATATTGAGTTCAGCACTTTTACAGCATCATCTTTTAGGTTTTGAAATAGTTCAGCTGGAATTTCATCACCTCCACTAGCTTTGTTTGTCTTGATGCTTCCTGCTGCTGCTGCTAAGTCGCTTCAGTCATGTCTGACTCTGTACTGCCCCATAGATGGCCTCCTACCAAGTTCCTCTGTACCTGGAATTCTCCAGTCAAGAACACTGGAGTGGGTTGCCATTTCCTTCTCCAATGCATGAAAGTGAAAAATGAAAGTGAAGTCGCTCAGTCTCGTGTCCAACTCTTAGCGACCTCATGAAAGCCCATTTAACTTCACTCTCCAGGATGTCTGGCTCTAGGTGAGTGATCACACTGTCATGGTTATCTGGATCATTAAGTTCTTTTTTGTATTTGTTGTTTTTCAGTCTCAGTCATGTCTGACTCTGCAATCTCATGGACTGCAGCATGCCAGGCTTCCCTGTCTTCACCATCTCTCAGAGCTTGCTCAAACTCATGTCCATTGAGTCAGTGATGCCATCCAACCATCTCGTCATCTTTTTTGTATAGTTCTTCTGTATTCTTGGGTCTCTTAATATCTTCTGCTTCTGTTTAGTCCATACTGTTTCTGTCCTTTATTGTGCCTATCTTTACATGAAATGTTCCCTTGGTATCTCAGATTTTCTGTAAGAAATCTCTAGTCTTTCCCATTCTGTTGTTTTTCCTTATTTCTTTCCTATATATTGCTCAGCTTCAATAATTTTTAACTCATGTCTGAGTCTTGCGACCCCATGGACTGTATATAGCATGCCAGGCTCCTCTGTCCATGGGATTCTCCAGGCAAAAACACTGGAGTGGGTTGCCATTTCCTTCTCCAGGGTTCTTCCTGACCCAGAAATCGAACCAGAGTCTCCTGCATTGCAGGCAGATTCTTTACCAAGAAGCCCACTCATGGCCAATTTTACTTAATCTGTAAGTATGTTGACTATTTATTTTATATAAAAGGAAATACTTTTGAGAATGAAGAAGAGTGCTATTATTAATTATACCAGAACACCAGGCATAAAACCTAGACGATTGTAGGTAAACTGGGAAGTATGATCACCAAATCTTTAATCTCATTTCTCTTTTTTCCCTCTCTCACATACCCTGTAATTTTGAGGGAAGGAAATCCAAAACATGATTGTTTCATCAATAAGCATTTCAATAAATATATCTGAAAGATAAGAACTATTTAAAAAATAGAACCACAATGCCATTTTCATACTTATAATTTGACTGTAATTCCTTGATATCATCAAGCATGTAGTCATTGTTCAGATTTCCTCAATTATGTCTTCCTCAAAAATGTCTTTATAGCTAATTTCTTCAAATAAGTATCCAAAAGTAGTCCATTGTACTTAGTTAACTGTTCTTAAGTAAATTTAAGACTATTTTCCCTCTAATATGTTGTTTGTTGAGAAATCATGTTTGTAACTGTAAACAATTTGCTTTTATTTCAAGTGGAAATGGAAAGTATTAGAATGTTATTGAAACCAACTTCATCCTGTTTTCTTTCTTCCATTCCTTTTCATTTTGGGGGCTGTGTAGATGATTTCACATCAGGAAAACCATGCAAAGTGGAAGATTTCTGTTGATTCTCAAAAGACTTCTGTTCAGCAATTAAATGAACAATTAGAGAAAGCAAAACTAGAATTAGAAGAAGCTCAGGACACTGTAAGCAGTTTGCATCAGCAAGTCCAAGATAGGAATGAAGTAATTGAAGCTACAAATGAAGCATTACTTATTAAGGTAAGTGAACATATAAAATACATAAAGCAGAACTATAATGAAGTAAATTTATGACTGATTTCCCCATAATCAGAATTCCTGGAGTTTGTAGAACACTTAATAACCAAAAATTACCTTTTGAATAAAAGGCCCTTTATTTAGAAGATACTGAATTTGGAGATTATTAATAAGAAATGTATCATATTGCCTTAAGAGAAATAATTATGTTCAAATATGAACTTTAAAAAAACTTTTTTTTGGTGAGAACATTTAAGTTCTACTTTTTCAGCAAGTTTCATTTATACACTGGTTTTATCAACTATAGTCATCATATTATACATTAAACCCTCAGTCATCTTATACCTGAAAAGCTGTTCCCTTTGAGCAACCTATTTTGCTAACCTCCCAGTCTCCTAGTCTCTGGCAACCACGCTCCTGCTATTTCTATGAGTTTGGCTTTTTTTTTTTTTTTTTTTTAAGATTCCACATTCAAGTAATATCATGCAATATTTGTCTTCCTCTGTTTTACTTCACTTAGTGTAATGCCCTAAAGGTCCATTGATCTTGTTCCAAAGACCATATTGTATATTCCATTGTGTATGTATTTACCACATCTTCTTTATCCATTCATCAATGGGTACTTTTTTCCTTATCTGAGCTAATTGTGAATAATGTTGAAATGAACACAGGAGTACATTTGATAACCTGTTTTCATTCCCTTTGAATATATACCCAGAAGTAGTGTTGCTGGGTCATATGACACTTCTATTTTTCATTTTTGGAAGAAACTCCATGCTGTTTCCCTTAGTGCTTGTACTAGGTAGCTTGCCTACCAACAGTAAACACAGCCTCCCTTTTCTCCATACCCTTACCAACACTCATTTCTTGTCTTTTTAATGATAGCCATTCTGGTGAGTGTAAGGTGATATCTCATTTGATTTTGATGTGCATTTCCCAGATGATTAGTGATATTGAGTACCTTTTCATGTACTTATTGGCCCTTTGTAGATCTTCTTTGAAAAATGTATATTCAATTCTTCTACCTTTTAAAAAACGGAATAGTTTGTTTCTTTGCTATTAAATTATTTAAGGTCTTTATGTAGTTTATCTATTAATTGTTTATCAGATAAATGATTTGCAGACATTTTCTCCCATTTGTATGTTGCCTTTTTACTGGTTTCCATTGCTGTGCAAGAACTTTTTAGTTTGTATAGTCCCTCTTTTCTATTTTTGCTTTTGTTGCCTTTACTTTTGTTATCAAATCCAAAAAATCATTGCCATGCCCAATATCAAGATGCTTACTCTCTATTTTTTCTTCACTCTCAGTTTGAGTTGATTTTTGTGTATGGTGTAGGACTAGGGTCCAGTTTCATTCTTTTGCATCTGGCTCTCTGGTTTTCCCAGCATGATTCATTGAAGATAATTATTCTTTCCCGATTGTATGTTCTTAGTTCCTTTGTCATAAATTAACTGGCTATACATGCATAGGTTTATTTCTAGGCTATCTATTCTGCTCTATTTATCTGTGTGTCCATTTCTATACTACTGTGTACCATAGTGTTTTTATTTTCATTACTATAGCTTTGTAATATGGTTTGAAATCAGGAAATATGTTTCCAACTTTGTTATTTCTTAAAATTGCTTTAACTATTTAGGGTCTTTTGCGGTTCCATTCAAATTTTAGGATAGCTTGTTCTATATCTGTGAAAAATACTGTTGAAATTTTGATAGGGGTTGAATTGAATCTACATTACTTAGGATAGTAAGGACATTTTCACAATATTTTTTCTTCCAACTAGTTCATGAGCACAACATATCTTTCTGTTTATTTGTATCTTCACTTTGTTTCATCAGTATCTTACAGTTTTCAGTGTACAGGTGTTTCACCTCCTTGGTTAAATGTATTCCTAGGCATTTTATTCTTTTTGATAAAATTGTAAATGGAATTATTTTACTAATTTATCTTTCTGATAGTTCATTATTAATATATAGAAATACAACAGATTTTTATATACTAATTTTGTATCTTTCTGTTTGCCAAATTAATTTACTAGTTCAAACAGTTTTTTGGTGGAGTCTTTAGGGTTTTCTATATATAATATCATGTCATTTGCAAACAGTTACAGTTTTACATCTTCCTTTCCAATTTGGATTCCTTTTATTCCTTTTTTACCTCCGATTTCTCTGGCTTCTACTCCCAATATTATGTTGAATAGAAATGGTGAGTGAGCCTCCTTGTCTTATTCCTGACGTTAAAGGAAATGCTTTCAGTTTTTCACTGTTTAGGGTTATGTTAACTGTGGACTTGTTATATATAACCTTTATTATTTTGGTGTACATTCCCCCTGTTTCCACTTGTTGTGTTGTGCATTTTCATTATGAATGAATATTGAATTTTGTCAAATGCTTTTTTTCCATCTATTGAGATGATCGTATAATTTTTATCTTCGTTTTATTAATGTCGTATCACATTAATTTGCAGATAATGAACCATCCTTACATCCCTGGAACTAATTTCTCACTTGATCATGGTATATGATTCTTTTAATGTATTGTTGAATTCAACTTGCTGTTATTTCTTTTAAATATTTCTTTTAAAATACCTTTTATTGATACTGGAATATATTGTTTTACAGTGTTTTAGTTTCAGATGTACAGCAAAGTGAATCAGTTTTTGGAGGTTTTTTAAAATTATTATTACTGATTAAGTCTCCTTACTGTAATTGGTCTCCTTACTTTAATTGGCTCTCCTTACTTTAATTGGTCTATTGAGATCTCACTTTATATTTCTTTATTATTTGGTCTTGGTAGGTTGTAAGACTTATCTATTTTTTTTCTTGGTTGACCAATTTGTTAGTGTATAATTGTTCATAGTAGTCCCTTAAGATCCCTTATCTCTTTGGTATCCAGTTGTAACATCTCTTTGATTTCTGATTTTATTTAAGTTCTCTCTCTCTTTTTCTCTTATTAAGCCTTGCTAATGGTTTGTCTATTTTGTTTATCTTTATTAAGAACTCAGCTGTTAGTTTCATTAATCTTTTATATTGTGTTTTTAGTCTGTCTTTATTTCCACTCTGATCTTTATTTCATTCATTTACCTAACTTTGGGCTTAGTTTGTTCTTCCTTTTCTATTTCCTTAAGGTAGAAATTTAGGTTGTTTTATTGGTGTCTTTCTTGTTTCTTACCATATAATTACAGGTTTATCACTGTAAATTTCCCACTTGTATCTGCTTTTGCTGTGTCCTATAAGTTTTGGTTTATTATATTTCTATTTTAATTTGTTTGAAGATAATTTTTTATTTTTCTGTTGATTTATTCTTTGACACATTGGTAATTAAATCACATGTTGTTTAATCTCCACATAATTGTGGGTTTTCCAGTTTTATTCTTGTAATCGATTTCTGGTTTTATACCATTGTGTTTGGAAGATGCTTGATATGATTTTAATCTTCCTAAATTTGTTTTTGTTTTGTTAATCTTCCTAAATTTATTAAAACTTGTTTTATGACTTAACATATGATCCATCCTGGAGAATGTTCCATATTCGTTTGAGAAGAATACGTACACTCCTGCCCTGTGTTGGATGAAATGTTCTGTAACTGTTAAGTCTATTTGGTCTAACTAACGGTTCAAGTCCAATGTTTTCATAATGATTCTTTGTATGGATGATCTATCTATTGATGAAACTAGGGTATTGAAGTCCCCTATGTTTATATATGTTTATCTCTTTCTCCCTTTGGTCTGTCAGTACTTACTTTATATATTTGGATGTTCCTGTGTTTTTTAGGTGCAAAATATATACAAATGTTATATTCTTTTGTTAGATTGACTCCTTTAGCATTATATAATGGCCTTCTTTGTCCCTTGTTACACTTCTGGCATAAAGTCCAGGGAGACACTTGTAATTTGGAACAGGCTTGAGGGAGAAGGTAGAGAAAGTGTCTTCTAGCCTCCCTGGTCTTTCAGGTGCCCCTTGTTGTTTGTTGTTCGGTAACCAAGTCATGTCTGTTTGTGACCCCGTGGACTGCAGCACACCAGGCTTCCCTGTCCCCCATCATCTCCCAGAGTTTGCCCAAGTTCATGTCCATTGAATCATTGGTGCCATCCAACTATCTCATCTTGTGTCACCCTCTTCTCCTTCTGCCTTCACTCTTTCCCAGCTTCAGGGTCTTTTTTAGTGAGTCAGCTGTTCACATCAGGTGACCAAGGTATTGGAGCTTAGCATCAGTCCTTCCAAAGAGTATTCAAGGTTAATTTCCTTTAAAATTGACTGATTTGACCTCCTTGCTTTCCAAGGGACTCTCAAGAGTCTTCTCCAGCACCACAGGTACCCCAGATGCATGCTAAAATAGAAGCCTGACTTTTAAAGTATGAAAATAGACCTATTTTGGAGAAAGTCTGGGAGATGGGCATATCTTGCTTGCTTCTTCTGTACTGAATTCTATGATGTTAGCCATGGTACGTCCTTGCAAGCCTGTTAAGAACTGCTTCTTTGTTTGCTATAATCTTGTGGGTCTCAGGGACACAGGCCCCATTGGCTTTCACAGCTAAGTGTTTTGAAAACCCATTGTTCACATGGAAATCTTAAAAGTCAGAACACTACATGTGGGATCTAAGCCCTTTACTCTTAAGGAAGAAACTGGAAGCCAGGTGTTCCTTCCCATTGTATAGCCTGTGCTTGGCAAGACCTTTATGGCAAAAGTGAAGCTGAGCTTTCCTGTTAGTTTTGATGTGGGCTTTTCTCATTTACCCAATGTGTAGATGTTTCTCAGCTAGTTTTTTCAAAGGGAATTGTTCCTTGTACAGTTGTAGATTTCATCATTTGTACATGGAAGGAGATATGAAAGGAGCCTATATTGCCATCTTGGCCTGGCCAGTTGAATCATGATGTTTACTTTAGAGGGTTTTTAATTGTTTTTTTGAATTATAGAAGTATGATAACTCATTTACAGGAGACTTGGAAAATACAGAACAAGGTTACATATAGTTATACTATATACTACAATTTTTTAGGTAGATAAATTAAGATTTTTAGTTGGAGTTTCAATATCAAATTCTCAAAAATTAATAGAATGAGTATACAGAGAAGAAGGATATAGTAGACTTGAAAAGCTCTGTGAACAAATTCAACATAATTAAGATTTATACATTTTCACACATCAGTAGGATACAAGTTATATGCAAGTTCCCATAGATTGTAAATTAGGAGACACTGAAACATATCCAAAGACATAAAACAAGGTCAAAAATTTCATGGTCTAAAGGTATTGAAATCATAGCATCAGTTCTGTTATCACTGTGGTATTATTATGTTAGAAATCAATATCAAGAGATATTTGAAAATAACCCATATATTTTCAAGTGCAATGTGACATTTACCAAGAGAGAGCTTCAACTTAGACATCAAAAGCCTCAATTAAAAAAAAAAAAGCCTCAATAAAGTTAGACTGAAGAAAACAGAGAGTAATTGCAGAAGAGAAAGCATTTAATGAAAAATTAATATAAAAATGAGAAATTAATGTTAAAGATACTTTAAAAAAATCCCATGTATTTGGAAGTTTAATGTCAACTTTTAAATGATGGATGTATCTAAGAAGCCATAACAAGGAAAATTAGAAAATATTTGTAATCGAATAAAAATGAAAAGAGAATTTACCAGCATTTGTTGCATGCAGCTGAAGCAACTCAATGCAATTAAATACAATATGGAGTCTTGAATGAGGTATGAAAACAAATAATGGGCAGCATAAAATTTTGTGAGATTTGAACATCATCTGTACTTTAGTTAATAATACTGTATCACTTGTTAATTTCCTGTGTTTTTTTAAATAACATAGTATTTCTTTATATTCTCTTATATTCTTATTCAAATTTTTTTTTTAAACACTAAGATAATACATTTTCTGGACTTTTACCAGTAATACTAGATGCTAAAATATATGACACTATATCAAAATTTGAGTGAATATAAATTAGAACTCTAGCATTCTGTTTATACTAAGCCAAACAAGTAGAATCAAAGTGTCCCCATGCATCCTGCATCCTTTGTATTTCTGTGTTGTCTGTTGTGATCTCTCCATTTTCATTTCTAATTTTATTGATTTGATTTTTCTCCCTTTGTTTCTTGATGAGTCTGGCTAATGGTTTATCAATTTTATTTATCCTTTCAAAGAACCAGCTTTTGGCTTTGTTGATTTTTGCTATGGTCTCTTTTGTTTCTTTTGCATTTATTTCTGCCCTAATTTTTATGATTTCTTTCCTTCTACTAGCTCTGGGGTTCTCCATTTCTTCCTTTTCTAGTTGCTTTAGGTGTAGAGTTAAGTTATTTATTTGGCTTT
>SJXQ01001108.1:593103-670047 GCA_006408695.1 Aepyceros melampus
GGGCGGGAGGGGGGAGGTGGGGGTCGGGATTGGGAGCTCATGTACACTTGTGGCTGATTCATGTCAATGTATAGCAAAACGAATACAGTATTGTAAAGCAAAACAAACTAAAAAATAAAAATTAATTTAAACAAAATAAAATTATATTCCCTGAAAAAAAAAGTGTCATAAATTTAGCTAGGCACAATTTTTCTAAAATATATATATTATATATACTATATATATATGTTACAAAAGCTTTTCTACTACAGTTGATAATGGTTTGAGAAACAACAACAAAAAAGAGAGAAATTGGAAAACATAAGCTAAATGAAGTGGGAGCATTGACTATGAAATAGAAAACATGAATCAAACCAGATAAAAGTAAAAGATCATCATCATGTAGTTCAGTTATTTTTAAACATGGCTCTTCATTAGAAATACGTCTGGTACTTTGGAGAGGAGTAGCAATAACTTGGCATTTCTATTTTTCAAAAAATTCCAAGATAATTCTGTTGTGCATCTGGATTTTAAAAAGTAAATACAAGTTTTTCTGTTAAATGGTAATTTTAGTGATAAATAATTCTGTTCTTTTCTGTTGACCAATCATGATACAATGATATTAAGCAAATAACAATTACATAATCATAATACTGAAAGATGTTTATCGTTTTCATAGTCAATAGCCAGACAAAAAATAGTTACAGTTGCAAGCCATAATGGAAACATAATGAACCTCACAATATGAAATAATTATATACAGTTTTGGGCATAGAGTAATATGTAAGTAGAAGTACATAAGTGCGCATGTTCTCATCCGCCCATCCAGTCTATGTCTTCTGATTGGTGCATTTAATCCATTTATAGTTAAGGTAATTATCACTGTGTATGATCCTATGAGTCTTTTCCAAGCATCAATTCTTCGGCGCTCAGCTTTCGTCACAGTTGGAAAAGACTCTTGAGAGTCCCTTGGACTGCAAGGAGATCCAACCAGTCCATTCTGAAGGAGATCGGCCCTGGGTGTTCTTTGGAAGGAATGATACTAAAGCTGAAACTCGAGGACTTTGGCCACCTCATGCAAAGAGTTGACTCATTGGAAAAGACTCTGATGCTGGGAGGGATTGAGGGCAGGAGGAGAAGGGGACGACAGAGGATGAGATGGCTGGATGGCATCACCAACTTGATGGATGTGAGTTTGAGTGAACTCCAGGAGTTGGTGATGGACAGGGAGGCCTGGCGTGCTGCAATTCATGGGGTTGCAAAGAATCGGACACGACTGAGCGACTGAACTGAACTGAAGGGAGTAAAAGTAAACACAGCCAGTTTATAGAACCGCTGTGACTTAAGTTACATAGTCATGTTAATGTATATACTGAATCTTGATGTGACCAAAAGTATGTTTTAATTAGACAGGAGTGGTGAAATGTGTGCATGTTATGGTAGGCAAGGCATGGATGGTGTGGGTGATGGGGAAGAGAACTAAATTGTCTTGTTTCATAGTGAGAGGTCAGTAGATAAATTATTTAAAACTTTTTTTTTGGTCATAGGCCTCATATAGCTGATATACATAGTGTGAGTAAGGGGAAGTAACAGTGATGAATCAGACATTAGCTGAAGGAAAGCCTGGTTTTCTTATCCCTGTGTCTGTGTGTTATGTGTACCTTTGAAAGCTATTTGCAAAATTTTGTTTATATGTTCCTGAAGTTTTCAGAGTGATCTTAAAAAATGTCCAGACTTCTGTCTTATAGGAGAGGTGTAAGGGGTGGTATGATTATAGTGATGGTGGTTTTCAGCATGCTTGACAGCGAGGTTGTTTTGGTGTTGGTTCTTTTTTTTTTTTTTAATTTTTTTTTTTTAAGTTTTTGGCTCCATGGCATGTAGGATTTTAGATTCCTGACCAGGGATTGAACCCTGCCCCCTGCATTGGAAGTACAGAGTCTTAACCACTGGACTGCCGGGCAAGTCCCCTGGTGTTGATTCTTGATTCATGTTTTTCTTCGTGTATTATTTAATCATCTTATATGAAAAAAAAAAAATCAGAGAAGGCAATGGCAACCCACTCCAGTACTCTTGCCTGGAAAGCCCCATGGATGGAGGAACCCACTGGGCTGCAGTCCATGGTGTTGCTAAGAGTCGGACACGACTGAGAGACTTCCCTTTCACTTTTCACTTTCCTGCATTGGAGAAGGAAATGGCAACCCGCTCCAGTGTTCTTGCCTGGAGAACCCCAGGGATGGTGGAGCCTGGTGGGCTCAGGGGTCACACAGAGTCGGACACGACTGAAGTGACTTAGCAGCAGCAGCAGCATGATCCTGTGATCCTGCTGGGCTTCTCTGGTGGCTTTGATAGTAAAGGATCCACCTGTAATGTGGGAGACCCAGGTTTGATCCCTGGATTGGGAAGATCCCCTGGAGGAGAGCATTTCAACCCACTCGAGTATTCTTGTCTGGAGAATCCCCATGGACAAAGGAGCCTGGCGGGCTACAGTCCATGGGGTCACAAAGTATATGACACGACTGAACAACTAAGCACAGCACAGCACATGACCCTATTATCGTTCTCTTTTTTTCAATTTTTTTATTGAAGGATATTTGTTTTATATTGTCACCCTGCTTATTTAACTTAGATGCAGACTACAACATGAGAAACGCTGGACTGGAAGAAGCACAAGCTAGAATCAAGATTGCTGGGAGAAGTATCAATAACCTCAGATATGCAGATGACACCACCCTTATGGCAGAAAGTGAAGAGGAACTAAAAAGCCTCTTGATGAAAGTGAAAGAGGAGAGTGAAAAAGTTGGCTTAAAGCTCAACATTCAGAAAACGAAGATCATGGCATCTGGTCCCATTTCAGTAACCTCAGATATGCAGATGACACCACCCTTATGGCAGAAAGTGAAGAGGAACTAAAAAGCCTCTTGACGAAAGTGAAAGAGGAGAGTGAAAAAGTTGGCTTAAAGCTCAACATTCAGAAAACGAAGTTTACAGCATCCAGTCCCATCATTTCATGGCAAATAGATGGGGAAACAGTGGAGATGGTGAGAGATTTTATTTTTCTGAGCTCCAAAATCACTGCAGATGGTGATTGCAGGCATGAAATTAAAAGATGCTTACTCCTTGGAAGGAAAGTTATGACCTACCTAGATAACATATTCAAAAGCAGAGACATTACTTTGTCAACAAAGGTCCATCTAGTCAAGGCTATGGTTTTTCCAGAAAAATGTGAGAGTAGAAAGATGTGAGAGTTGGACTATAAAGAAAGCTGAGCGCCAAAGAATTCATGCTTTTGAACTGTGGTGTTGGAGAAGACCCTTGAGAGTCCCTTGGACTGCAAGAAGATCCAACCAGTCCATCCTAAGGGAGATCAGTCCTGGGTGTTCATTGGAAGGACTGATGTTGAAGCTGAAACTCCAATTGTTAGCCACCTGATGCGAAAAGTTGACTTATTTGAGAAGACCCTGATGCTGGGAAGGATCGAGGGCAGGAGGAAAAGGGGATGACAGAGTATGAGATGGTTGGATGGCATCACCAACTCGATGGACATGAATGTGAGTAAACTCCAGGAGTTGGTGATGGACAGGGAGGGCCTGGTGTGCTGTGATTCATGGGGTTGCAAAGAGTCGAACACAACTGAGTGACTGAACTGAACTGAACTGGACTGATAGGTGCATGGGTTTGTTTCTAGGCTTTCTATCTTTTTCCATTTGTCTATATTTCTGTTTTGGTGCCAGTAACATACTGTCTTGATCACTGTAGCTTTGTAGCATACTCTGAAGTCAGAAAGGTTGATTTCTCCAGCTCCCTTCTTCTTTCTCAAGACTGCTTCGGCTATTCAGGATCTTTTGTGTTTTCATATGAATTGTGAAAATTTTTGTTCTAGTTCTGTGAAAAATGCCATTGGTAATTTGATAGGGATCATACAGAATCTGAGGATTGCATTTGTTTAGTGTAGTCTTTTTCACAATATTGATTCTTCCTATCCAGGAACATGGAATATCTCTCCATTTGTTTATGTCACCTTTGATTTCTTTCATTAATGTCTTATAATTTTCTGTGTACAGTTCTCTTGTCTCCTTAGGTAAGTTTATACCTAGATATTTAATTCTTTTTGTTGCAATGGTAAATGTGATTGATTCCTCTTTCTAATTTTTCATTGTTAGTATATAGAAATGCAAGTGATTTTTGTGTATTGATTTTTTTATCCTGCAACTTTGCTAAATTCACTAATTAGTTTTAGTAATTTTCTGATACTATCTTTAGGGTTATCTATGTACTATGTAATGTCATCCGCAAACAGTAAGAGCTTACTTCTTCTTTCCTGATTTGGATTCCTTTTATTTCTTTTTCTTCTCTGATTGCTGTAGTTAGGACTTCCAGAACTATGTTGAATAATAGTAATGAAAGTGGACATCCTTGTCTTGTTCTTGATCATATGGGAATGCTTTCAGTCTTTCACCATTGAGAATAATGCTTGCTGTAGGCTTATCATATGTGGTCTTTATTATGTTGAGGTAGGTTACTTCTGTGCCTATTTTTTGAAGAGTTTTGGTCATAAATGAGTGCTGAATTTTGTCAAAGGCTTTTTCTGCATATATTGAGATTATCATATAGTTTTTATCTTTTAATTTGTTAATATGGTGTATCACATTGATTGATTCATAGATATTGAAGAACCAACCCTTGATTCCTGGAATAAACCCAACTTGATCATGGTGTATAAGCTTTTTGATGTGTTGCTGAATTCTGTTTGCTAAAATTTTGTTGAGGATTTTTGCATCTATGTTCATCAGTGATATTGGCCTGCAGTTTTCTTTTGGGTGTGTGTGTGTGTTGTCTTTGTCTAGTTTTACTATGAGCTGGCCTTGTAAAATGAGTTTGGAAATGTTCCTTCCTCTGCAATTTTTGGAAAGAGTGTTAAAAGGATAGGCATTAGCTCTTTTATAAATGTTTGATAGAATTCTCCTGTGAAGCCATCTGGTCCTGGGCCTTGGTTTTCTGGGAGATTATTTTTTATCGCAGCTTCAATTTCAGTGTTTGTAATTGGGTTGTTCATAATTTCTATTTCTTCCTGGTTCAGTCTTGGAAGATTGAACTTTTCTAAGAATCTGTCCATTTCTTTGCCATGTAGTTGTTCATAATAGTATCTTATAATCCTTTGTATTTATGCATTGTCTGTTGTAACCTCTCCTTTTTCATTTCTATTTTTGTTGATTTGATTCTTCTCTCTTTTTTTTCTTGATGAGTCTGGCTAAAGGCACATCAATTTTGTTTATCTTCTTAAAGAACCAGCTTTTAGTTTTATTAATATTTACTATTATTTCTTTCCTTTCTTTTTCATTTGTATATGCTCAGATATTTATGATTTCTTCCCATCTACTGATTGTACAGCATTTTTGTTCTTTTCCCAGTGGTTTTAGGTGAAAAGTTAGATTTTCTATTTGATGTTTTTTTTGTTTGTTGTTTGTTTCTTGAGGTAGGGTTGTATTGCTATAAACTGCCCTCTTAGAACTGCTTTTGCAGCATCCCATATGTTTTGAGTTGTTGTGTTTTTATTGTCATTTGTTTCTTGCTTTCTACAGTAATTTGTTGGTTATTTAGAAACCTGTTGTTTAATCTCCGTGTGTTTCTATTTCTTATAGTTTTTCTTGTAATTTATATCTAGTCTCATAGTGTTGTGGTCAGAGAAGATACTTGATATTATTTAAATTTTCTTAAATTTACTGAGGTTTGATTTGTGACCAAAGATACGGTCTATCCTGGAGAATGTTCCATGTGAACTTGAGAAGAAGGTGTATTAGTCTGCATGGACGTAATGTCCTGAAAATATCACTGAGATCCATCTCATCTAATGCATCATTTAAGACTATGTTTCCTTATTAATTTTGTTTTGATGATCTGTGCATTGGTGTGAGTGAACTGTTAAAGTCTACTATTACTGTGTTGCTGTCTATTTCTCCTTTGACATTTGTTAGTGTTTGTTTTATGTATTGAGGTGCTTCTATGTTGGGTGCATCAGTTCAGTTCAGTTCAGTTCAGTCGCTCAGTTGTGTCCGACTCTTTGTGACCCCATAAATCGCAGCACACCAGGCTCCCTGTCCATCACTAACTCCCGGAGTTCACTCAGACTCACATCTCGAGCCAGTGATGCCATCCAGCCATCTCATTCTCTGTCCTCTTCTCCTCTTGCCCCCAATCCCTCCCAGCACCAGAGTCAACTCTTCACATGAGGTGGCCAAAGTACTGGAGTTCAGCTTCAGCATCATTCCCTCCAAAGAAATTCCAGGGCTTATCTCCCTCAGAATGGACTGGTTGGATCTCCTTGCAGTACAAGGGACTCTCAAGAGTCTTCTCCAACATCACAGTTCAAAAGCATCAATTCTTCGGCGCTCAGCTTTCTTCACAGTCCAACTCTCACATCCATACATGACCACTGGAAAAACCGTAGCCTTGATTAGACGGAGCTTTGCTGGCAAAGGAATATTCTGCTTTTCAATATGCTACCTAGTTTGGTCATAAATTTTCTTCCAAGGAATAAGCATCTTTTAATTTCATGGCTGCAGTCACCACCTGCAGTGATTTTGGAGCCCCCCAAAATAAAGTCTGAAACTGTTTCACTGTTTCCCTGTCTATTTACCATGAAGTGATGGAACTGGATGCCATGATTTTCGTTTTCTGAATGTTGAGCTTTGAGCCAACTTTTTCACTCTCCACTTTCACTTTCATCAATAGGCTTTTTAGTTCCTCTTCACTTTCTGAAATAAAGGTGGTGTCGTCTGCATATCTGAGGTTATTAATATTTCTCCTGGCAATCTTGATTCCAGCTTGTGTTTCTTACAACCCAAAGTTTCTCATGATGTACTCTGCATATAAGTTAAATAAGCAGGGTGACAATATACAGCCTTGACGTACTCCTTTTCCTATTTGGAACCAGTCTGTTGTTCCATGTCCAGTTCTAACTGTTGCTTCCTGACCTGCATATAGGTTTCTCAGGAGGCAGGTCAGGTGGTCTGGTATTCCCATCTCTTTTAGAATTTTCCACAGTTTATTGTGATCCACACAGCCAAAGGCTTTGGCATAGTCAATAAAGCAGAAATAGATGTTTTTCTGGAACTCTCTTGCTTTTTTGATGATCCAGCAGATGTTGACAATTTAATCTCTGGTTCCTCTGCCTTTTCTAAAACCAGCTTGAACATCTGGGAGTTCACGGTTCACATATTGCTGAAGCCTGGCTTGGAGAATCTTGAGCATTACTTTACTAGCATGTGAGATGAGTGCAGTTGTGCGGTAGTTTGAGCATTCTTTGGCTACTCCATTTCTTTACAATTGTTATGTCTTCCACTTGGATTGCTCTCTTGATCATTATGCAGTGTCCTTCCTTATCTCTTGTAATCTTTTTTATTTTAAAGTCTATTTTGTCTGCTATGAGGATTTCTACTCCAGCTTACATTTGCTTCCCATTTGCTGGTTTGGTGGTACTGAATTCTCTTAACGTTTGCTCATCTGAAAGCTTTTTAGTTTTTCATCAATTTTGAATGAGATCCTTGCCCAGGTACAGTAATCTTGGTTGTAGATTTTTCTTTTCAGTACTTTAAATATATCTTGCCGTTCCCTTCTGGCCTGCAGAATTTCTACTGAAAGATCAGCCGTTAAGTGTATGGGGTTTCCCTTGTATGTTACTTGTTGCTTTTCCCTTGCTGCCTCTTTTCTTCTTTTTTTTTAATTTATTTTACTTTACAATACTGTATTGGTTTTGCCATACATTGACATGAATCTGCCACGGGTGTACATGAATTCCAAATCCTGAACCCCTCTCCTACTTCCCACCCCATATCATCTCTCTGGATCATCCTCGTGCACCAGCCCCAAGCATTCTGTATCCTGTATCGAACATAGACTGCTGATTCGTTTCTTACATGATAGTATACATGTTTCAGTGTCATTCTCCCAAATCATCTCACCCTCTCCATCTCCCTCAGAGTCCAAAAGTTCATTCTATACATCTGTGTCTCTTTTGCTGTCTCACATACAGGGTTATCATTACCATCTTTATAAATTCCATATATATGTGTTAGTATACTGTATTGATATTTTTCTTTCTGGCTTACTTCACTCTGTATAATCGACTCCAGTTTCATCCATCTCATTAGAACTGATTCAAATGTATTCTTTTTAATGGCTGAGTAATACTCCATTGTGTATATGTACCACAGCTTTATTATCCATTCATCTGCTGATGGACGACTAGGTTATTTCCATGTCCTGGCTATTATTCTTCCTTAGTGTTTAGTCTTTGTTAGTTTGATTAGTATGTGTCTTGGCATCTTTATCCTTGGGTTTACCCTATATGGGACTCTTTGTGCCTCTTGGGCTTGATTGACTATTTCCTTTTCCATGTTGGGGAAATTTTCAATGATAATCTCTTAAAAATTTTTCTCATACTCTTTCTTTTTCTCTTCTTATAATTCAATGTTAGTGTGTTTGATATTGTCCCAGAGGTCTCTGAGACTATCCTCAGTTCTTTCCATCTTTTTACTTTATTCTGCTCTTCAGAAGTTATTTCCACCATTTTATCTTCCAGCTCACTGATTCATTCTTATGCCTCAGATATTCTGCTATTGATTCCTTCTAGAGTATTTTTTATTTCAGTAATTGTGCAATTTGTCTCTGTATGTTTATTCTTTAATTCTTCCTTGCATTATGGATCTTGTTACATCATTTTCTTTAAATTCTGGTCAACTCTCCATTTTTGCAAGGTCTCTCGCCTCGTAACTTACATCAAGCTTAACTTATGTTAAGACTTGCTTCTCAGAGAGTTTGCTCACCCTGTCTGTGTGGCCCTGAGGGAATTTCCTTACTCTCAGAGCCACCATTTCCGTCACGCAGTTGGGTTAATTGTATCACCTGATGAGTTTATCTTAATGAGTGGATGAGACAGTATATCTGAGAATTCTCTATATGTTAAAAATGCTTGTAAATAGGAATGCAAACTGATACAACCACTTTGGAAGGCAGTTTGGGGAATTTTTAAAAATAAAGCTAGACGTCCTCATACTGTACAATCTAGCAGTTGTGCTCCTTGGTATTTACTCAAAGGAGCTGAAAACATATGTCCACACAAAAACCTAAAGCTGAATGTTTATATAAGTTTCTTTCATAATTGTCCAAAATTTGAAGGCAACCAAGATGTCCTTCAGTAGATGAAGAGATAAGTAAACTGATGCACGCGTGCGTGCTAAGTCTCTTCAGTCATGTCTGTCTCTTTGGGACCCTGTGGACCATAGCCCATCAGGCTCCTCTGTGCATGGGATTCTCCAGGCAAGAATACTGAATTTGGATGCCATGCCCTCCTTCAGGCATCTTCCCCACTCAGGGACTGAACCTGCATTTCTTACATCTCCTGCATTGGAAGGCAGGTTCTTTACCACTAGTGCCACTTGGGAAGCCCAAATATATTCAGATAATGTAATATTATTCAGTGCTGAAAACAAATGAACTATCAAGCTGTAAAAAAAGCATGGAGGAAACGTGAATGCATTTTACAAAGTGAAGAAGCCAATTTGAAAAAACTTTAAATGATTCCAACTCTATGACGTTTTGTTAAAGACAAACTATGGAGAGAGTAAGAAAGATCAGTGATTGCCAGGAGTTGCGGGGAGAGATAAATAGGTGAGGCATAGGGAATTTTTAGGGCAATGAAACTGCTTTGTAGGATACTATGATGGTGGATACATGGAATCATATATTTGTTGAACCCATAGGATGTACACCACAAGAGTAAACCCTAATGTAAACTATGGACTTTGAGTGATAATTATGTGGTACTGTTGGTTCATGGATTGTAGCAAGTGGTGGGGGATGTTGTTAATGGGAGACACTATACATGTGTGTGAGTAGGAGGCATGTGAAAGTGAAGTTGCTCAGTCGTGTATGACTCTTTGCAACCTCATGAACTGTAGCCTATCAGGCTCCTCCATCCATGGGATTTTCCAGGCAAGAGTGCTGGAGTGGATTGCCATTTCCTTCTCCAGGGAGTCTTCTCAATCCAGGAATCGAACCCGGGTCTCCTGCATTTCAGGCAGACGCTTTACTGTCTGAGCCACCAGGGAAGCCCTGTAGGAGGCATATGTGTACAGAAATCTCTGTATCTTCCCCTCAGTTATATGGTGACTTGAAACTCATCTAAAAAATAATGTCTCTTAACTTAGAAAATATGCATTGTTGGTTAATTTATCATTGTTTCATCTCCATGATAAGGGATTGAACTCAGGGACACAGATGTGAGCCAAGAAAGGGAGTGGCAGGTGTTGGAATGGCATCCATCACTGGGACTCTGCCCTGTAGGTTCACATGATTCCAGTCCAGGAACAAGATCCAGGGCTCAGATTCATTCAGCCTCAGATTCCACACCTTGCACACCTGGCTGTACACCTGTCCATTGTGCCTGACTCTGGGGCAACCCTGGAACCATTCAGCTGTGACCCTTGAATGGCTTGTTCATGTTTCTGGGATCATAACTTTACCTACACCATGGACAAGGCAAATCCTCTTGCATATCCTTCTTGCCCTGGGTCAGCATCGTCCTGGCAGGAAGCAGCCAGCCAGACTTCTTCTCATAAGTGGCTCAGCTTAATGTCTCCTGTCTGTAGTTTATACAGGCTAATAAGTAAGTATATAAACCATATAATCATTAATAACAAAACTATTTTAATTTTTAAAAGACTTTCTTTTAAAAGACCTGTACAACAGCAGATAAGAAGGAGATATCAGAAACTCCATATGCACAATGCTAAAATAAAGGCAAGTTTACCCAAGTGGATTGAGCTAAAAAATTAAGATTTTGTTCAGTTCAGTCATTCAGTTGTGTCCAACACTTTGCGATGCCACAGACTGCAGCACGTCAGGCTTCCTTGTCCATCACCAACTCCTGGAGCTTGCTCAAACTCATGTGCATCGAATTGGTGATGCCATTCAACCATCTCATCCTCTGTCGTTCCCTTCTCCTCCCACCTTCAATCTTTCCCAGCATCAAGGTCTCTTCTTAGGAGTCAGTTCTTCACATCAGGTGGCCAACACACTGGAGTTTCAGTTTCAGCATCAGTCCTTCCAATGAATATTCAGGACTGATTTTCTTCAGGATTGACTGGTTGGATCTCCTTGCAGTCCAAGAGAATTTTAAGAGTCTTCTCCAACACCACAGTTCAAAGGCATTGATTCTTTGGCACTCAGTTTTCTTTATAGTCCAACTCTCACATCCATACATGACTACTGGAAAAACCATAGGTTTGACTAGGGAGTGGGAATTCTAGAAGGACCCACAAGAGCTCTTAAGTCAGTACCCTGTGTGTTTCTATGTGAGTTGTCAGCTCTGTGGAGGAGACTGAAGTTTGCAAGCTCATTGCCAGTCAGCAACCTGGCAGGCTATCCAGACTAAGGGGAACGTGAGGGCAACATACATGAGACAGTGCCAGTGTGGGGACAGCTGAACCTGATAGGAATTAAATAAGCAATGATGGAGACATAAGAGTTCTTTCCATGGTCCTAAATTCCACTACATAACCATTACTTGATACACCATCTGGAAAGCACATCACAAATCTTGCTCCTTTTAAGTCAGGTTTGCACATGCATACGTGTATTCCTGAAGATAGTTGGGGAAAGCAGATATATGGGAGAATTCCCAAAGGTGATTTTTGCCTTCTGTCTATTGCATATTTTCTTGGCAGCATTGTGAATATAGTGTGCCACTTGTACAGGAAGTCATTGCCATTGGATAGAACTGAACACTGGCATGCACATTTAGAGGGCAGAAGATGTTTCCAGATGCTTTGAGGATAGCAAACACACTCAACCAAGCCTACAGTCATTATGTCTTCATAAGGAAGGACACCTTTAAATCTTTATTTAGGAAATTGGATTAATTGGCTGCTCATGTAAAGAATAATTTGAAGAATAACTGAATTACGGAGAACACCAAGATACAGCATTCAGAGAGATGGGGCCAGTGACTGCTTTGAATATACTCAGGGTATATTTCTGAGGCACATGGGCCTACTGCACAATTGCACTCATTGCGCATGCTAGCAAGGTCATGCTCAAAATCCTCCATGCTAGGTTTCAACAGTATGAGAACTGAGAACTTCCAGATGTTCAAGCTGGATTTAGAAAGGCAGAGGTACCAGAGATCAAATTGCCAACATCTGTTGGATAATAGAAAAAAGCAAGAGAATTTCAGAAAAATATCTATTTCTGCTTCACTGACTATGCTAAAGCCTTTGACTGTGTGGATCACAACAAACTGTGGAATATTCTTAAAAGAATCAGGATGCAGGATACAGGATGCTTGGGGCTGGTGCACTGGGATGACCCAGAGGGATGGTATGGGGAGGGAGGTGGGAGGAGGGTTCAGGATGAGGAACACATGTACACATGTGACGGATTCATGTTGCTGTATGGCAAAACAAATACAATATTGTAAAGTAATTAACCTCCAATTAAAATAAATAAATCTAAATTTAAAAAAAAAAGAAATGGGAATACCAGACTACCTTACCTGCCCTCTGAGAAGCCTTTATGCCAGAAGCAACAGTTAGAACCAAACATGGAACAACACACTGTTCCAAATCGGAAAAGGAGCACATCAAGGCTGTATAATGTCACCCTGTTTATTTAATTTGTATGCAGACTACATCATGTGAAATGCCAGGCTGGATGAATTACAAGCTGAAATCAAGACCAACGGGAGAAATATCAATAACCTCAGATATGCAGATAGCACCACCTTTATGGCAGAAAGCAAGGAGAAACTAAAGAGCCTCTTGATGAAGGTGAAAGGGAAGAATGAAAAAATTGGCTCAAAACTCAACATTCAAAAAACAAAGATCATGACATCCTATCCCATCTGCTGCTAAGTCACTTCAGTCTTGTCCAACTCTGTGCAATCCCATAGACAGCAGCTCACCAGGCTCCCCCGTCCCTGGGATTCTCCAGGCAAGAACACTGGAGTGGGTTGCCATTTCCTTCTCCAATGCATGAAAGTGAAGTCACTGAGCCATGTCCAACTCTCAGCGACCCCATGGACTGCAGCCCACCAGGCTCCTCCATCCATGGGATTTTCCAGGCAGAGTACTGAAGTGGGGTGCCATTGCCTTCTCTGTCTTTTCCCATCACTTCATGGCATATAGATGGGGAAACAATAGGAACAGTGAAAGATTATTTTCTTGGGCTCCAAAATCACTGTTGACAGTGACTGCACCCTTGAAATTAAAAGATGCTTGCTACTTGGAAAACAAGCTATGACAAACCTAGACAGTGTATTAAAAAGCAGAGACATCACTTTGCTGATGAAGGTACATCTAGTCAAAGCTATGGCTTTTCCAATAGTCATGTATGGATGTGAGAGTTGGACCATAAAGAAAGCTGAGCCCTGAAAAATTAATGGTTTTGAACTGTGGTGCTGGAGAAGATCTTTAGAGTCCCTTGGACTGCAAGGAGGTCAAACCAGTCAATCCTAAAGGAAATCAACCCTGAATATTCACTAGAAGGACTGAGGCTGAAGCTCTAATACTTCGGCCCCCTGATGTGAAGAGTTGACTTATTGAAAATGTGCTGGTGCTGGGAAACACAGATGGCAGGAGAGGGGACAACAGAGGATGGAATGGTTGGATGGCATCATCAATTCAAAAGACATGAGTTTGAGCAAGCTCTGGGAGATGGTGAAGGACAGGGAAGCCAGGCGTGCTACAGTCGTGTGGTTGCAAAGAGTCAGACACAACTGAGCAACTGAACAACATGGGCCTGCTGCCAGGAATCTTATTTAAAAGATTCTGCAGAATAGGCCAATGTGGGTGCCAGCAAGATCTGTCTTGGAATACTTAGGATTATGCTCATACTTTCATGGTCAAAGCTGGCTTGTGGCTGCTGTCAGTCCCACATAGCTGTGTTTTTCTCCCTGCTTGAGAAGCCAGAAATGGATGCACACCTTAGCCCTTGACATATTGAAAAATTTCCTCAAGGAAAATTTTCCTTGAGTGAAAATGATAGCAATTACTTCAGTTAAGATGTAAGATACTTTTACACATGTACCCTGATGTTCATTGCAGCACTGTTTATAATATCCAGGACTTGGAAGCAACTTAGATGCCCATCTAGGATAAAGACGTTGTGGTAAACACACACACACACACACAAACACACACACACACAAAGGAATATTACTTAGATATAAAAGGGTATGAAATTGAGTCAGTTGAACTAAGGTAGATGAATCTAGAGCCTGTTATACAGAGTGAAGTAAGTCAGAAAGAGAAAAACAAATATATATTAACACATCTATATGGAAAATAGGAAAATGGTGCTGTGGGGCAGCAATAGAGAAATAGACATAGAGAACTGACTTGTGGACACAGCAGAAGGAGAGGGTGGGACAAACTGAAGAGCAGCACTGAAACATGTACATCACCATGTAAAATAGACACCCAGTGGGAGTTTGCTGTATGATGCAGGGAGTTCAACCTGGTGTTCGGTGACAAAATTTTCAAGTTACTGACCCAGCTTCTTTTTCATCAAAGTACGAAAGTGTAACTTGCCTCAAATCTTCACCAATACTTGGTATTGCCAAACTTTGCATTTCACTGATGAGTAATGATAGTGAATGTGAAGTGAATGTTGCCTAGTCATATCCAACTTTATAGTCCATGGAATTCTCCAGGCCAGAATACTGGAGTGGGTAGCCTTTCACTTCTCCAGGGGATCTTCCCGATCCAAGGATTGAACCCAGGTCTTCTGCACTGCAGGCGGATTCTTTACCAGCTTAGCCACAAGGGAAGCCCAAGAATTCTGGAGTAGGTAGCCTATCCCTTCTCCAGTGGATCTTCCTGACTCAGGAATCAAACTGGGGTCTCCTGCATTGCAGATGGATTCTTTACCAACTGAACTGAGGGAAGCCTGATGAGTAATGATGATGAACATTGATTTATATGATTATTGGGCATTTGGATATACTGTTTCGTAAACTGCATCTTCAAGTCTTTTGCCCATTTTTGAGTTGTTCATATTTTTATTATTTATTCATAGGAATTATTTATGTATTCTAGATGAGTCTTTTATCATGTTTATTTATTGCAGATATATTATTCCATTTGTCTTGACTTTTCCTTTTCTTAATGATGTCCTTTGTTGAACAAAAGGCCTTCATTTTAAGAGTCCAAATTGCCATATTTTTCTTTTGTGGTTTGTGCTTTCTATATCATGTTTTTAAAGTCTTAGCCTATTATAGCATTATGAAATTCTACTATACTTTCTCCTAAAATTTAGGGTTTGGTTAGTTTTTATGCTGAGATAAATGATCCATCTTGAATTAATTTTTGTTTAAAATGTGAGATAGGAGTTGAGGTTTATTTTTCTCAAACAGATAGCTAATTGATTTATTTATTAGAAACACCATCTGTTTCTAACTCACTAGCAGTGGCACGTTTGGCATAAGTCATGTTTGTGTCTATTTTTGGACTGTGTATGGGTTATGCTTTTCTCTATCCATTTTCCCTCCACTACCACTCTATCTGAATTCCTGTAACATTAAAATATCTTGAAATTCTTGGATTTTGCTTTTCTTCTTTAAGTGTGCTGTTTCTTCTAGTTTCTTTCCATTTTCACATACATTTTTAATGAGTTTGTCTATTTTTTCACAAGAACAAAAACTAGTAGGATCTCTTTGAATTCATCAAGCAATATGACAAGAATTGAAATCCTAACAATGTGATCTTCTCAATCTTATGAACATGGAATAGCTCTCCATTTATTCAATCTTTTTCATTTCTTTTAGTGAGATTTTCTAGTGTATTAGGAAATTCTCCAGAGAAACATAACCAACAGGATGTGTGTGTGCACACATTCACACACATATAAAGATATTTATTTTAAGGAATTGATTCATGTGATTGTGAAGCTTGGTAACTCCAAAATTTGCAGGGTTTCAGTTTAAACCTAAAGACAGTCATCTGGCAGAATTTGTTCCTGCTCAGGGAAAGTCAGTCTTTGCTTTATTAAGGCTTTGATTGACTGGATGAGGTCCACTAACATTATGGCATGTAATCTGTTTTACTCAAAGTCTATCAATTTAAATGTCAATTTCATCCTAAAAAGGCCTTAAGTGAAATATCCAGCTATTTGATCAAATATCTAAGCAGTATGATCCATCTAAGTTGACACATAAAATTATCCATCACAATTTCACCCATTGTCAACTTGGCACCCATATGAATCTCCTTAAACCATGTCATTGTTGTTCAGTTGCTCAGTTGTTGTCTGACTCTTTGTGACACCATGGAATGCAGCATGCTAGCCTTCCCTGCCCTTCATTATCTCTCAGAGTTTGCTCAAGCTCATGTCCATTGAGTTGATGATGCCATCCAAACATCACATCCTCTATCATCCCCTTCTCTTCTTGCCCTCAATCTTTCCCAGCACCAGGGTGTTTTCCAATGAGTCAGCTCTTTGCATCAGGTGGCCAAAGTATTGGAGCTTCAGCGTCAGCATCAGCCCTTCTAATGTATACTCAGGATTGATTTCCTTTAGGATTGACTTGTTTGATCTCTTTGCAGTCCAAGGGACTCTCAAGAGTCTTCTCCAGCACCACGATTTGAAAACATCAATTCTTTGGTGCTCAGCCTTCTTTATGGCCCAACTCTCATATCCATACATGACACTAGAAAAACTATAGCTTTGACTATATGAATCTTTGTCAGCAAAATTATACATTTGCTTTTTAATGCACTGTCTGCTGCTTCTGCTGTTGCTGCTAAGTCACTTCAGTCGTGTCCGACTCTGTGCAACCCCATAGATGGTAGCCCACCAGGCTCCCCTGTCCCTGAGATTCTCAGAAAATCCCAGATGGCAGCCCACCAGGCTCCCCTGTCCCTGGGATTCCCAGAAAAGAATACTGGAGTGGGTTGCCATTTCCTTCTCCAATGCATGAAAGTGAAAAGTGAAAGTCAAGTCGCTCAGTTGTATCCAACTCCCAGCGACCACATGGACTGCAGCCTACCAGGCTCCTCCATCTATAGGATTTTCCAGGCAAGAGTACTGGAGTAGGGTGCCATTGCCTTCTCCGAATACACTGTCTAGGTTTGTTTATCTTTTCTTTCAAGGAGCAAATAAATGTCTTTTAATTTCATGGCTGCCATCACCATCCACAGTGATTTTGGAGCCCAAGAAAATCATCTGTCACTGTCTCCATTGTTTCCCCATCTATTGGCCATGAAGTGATGTGATCAGATGCCATAATCTTTGTTTTTTAAATGTTGAGTTTTAAGCCAGTTTTTCACTCTCTTCTTTCACCTTCATCAAGAGGGCCTTTAGTTACTCTTTGCTTTCTGCTATAAGATTGATGTCATCTGCATATCTGAGGTTATTGATATTTCTCCCAGCAATCTTCATTCCATCCTGTGACTTACCCAGCATGGCATATTGCATGATATACTCTGTAGGTAAGTTAAACAAGAAGGTGGCAATGTACAGCCTTGGCCTACTCCTTTCCCAATTTTGAAACAGACCTGCCAAAGCTATCAGGAAAAATAAAAAAGAAAACAAAAATCTAAAGCTGAAGGTATAACCATTCCAGACTTCAGACAATGCTAAAAAGCTACAGTAATCAAAACAGCATGGTATTGTCATAGAAATAGACATAATGATTAATGAAACAGAATTGTTGTTTTTTAGTTGATAAACATGTCGACTCTTTCATAACTACATGGACTGCAGCCCGCCAAGCTCCTCTGTCCATGGAATTTCCCAGGCAAGTGTACCAGAATGGATTGCCATTTCCTTCTCCAGGGAATCTTCCTGACCTAGGGACTGAACCAGCCTATCCTGCATTGGAAGGCAAATTCTTTACCACTGGGCTTCTAGGGCACAATAAAATGTTCAGTTCAGTTCAGTCACTCAGCTGTGTGCGACTCTTTGCGATCCTATGAACCGCAGTTCGCTGGCCTCCCTGTCCTTCAACAACTCCTGGAATTTACCCAAACTCATGTCCACTGAGTCAGTGATGCCATCCAACCATCTCATCCTCTGTCGTCCCCTTCTCCTCCTGCCTTCAATCTTTCCCAGCATCAGGGTCTTTTCAAATGAGTCAGCTCTTCTCATCAGGTGGCCAAAGTATTGGAGTTTCAGCTTCAACATCAGTCCTTCCAGTGAATATTCAGGACTGATTTCCTTTAGGAGTAACTGGTTGGATCTCCTTGCAGTCCAAGGGACTCTCAAGAGTCTTCTCCAACCCCACAGTTCAAAAGCATCAATTCTTCGGAGCTCAGCCTTCTTCACAGTCCAACTCTCACATCCATACATGACTACTGGAAAAGCCATACCTTTGACTAGAAAAACTTTTGTTGGTAAAGTAATGTCTCTGCTTTTTAATATGCTGTCACCGTTGGTCCTAGCTTTTCTTCCAAGGAGCAAGCGTCTTTTAATTTCATGGCTGCAGTCACCATCTGCAGTGATTTTGGAGCCCCCCCCCCCAACTCTACCTCAAAATAAAGTTTGTCACTGTTTCCACTGTTTCCCCATCTATTTGCCATGAAGTGATTGGATTGGATGCCATGATCTTAGTTTTTTGAATTTGACCTTTAGGTCAACTTTTTCACTCTCCTCTTTCACTTGCATCAAGAGGCTCTTTAGATCTTCTTCACTTTCTGCATAAGATTGGTGTCATCTGCATATCTGAGGTTATTGGTATTTCTCCCAGCAGTCTGATTCCAGCTTCTGCTTCATCCAGCCTGGCATTTTGCATGATATACTCTGCATTTAAGTTAAATAAGCAGTATGACAATATACAACCTTGACGTACTCCTTTCCCGATTTGGAACCAGTCTATTGTTCCATATCTGGTTCTAACTGTTGCTTCTTGACCTACATACAGATTTCTCAAGAGGCAGGTAAGGTGGCCTGGTATTCCCATCTCTTTAAGCACTTTCTACAGTTTGTTGTGAACCACACAGTCAAAGGCTTTGGCATAGTCAATAAAGCAGAAGTTTTTCTGGAACGGTCTTACTTTTTTGATGAGCCAACAACTGTTGGCAATAGGATCTCTCATTCCTTTGCCTTTTCTAAATCCAGCTTGAACATCTGGAAGTTCACCGTTCATGTACTGTTGATGCCTGGCTTGGAGAATTTTGAGCATTACTTTACTAGCAAGTGAGATGAGTGTAATTGTGTGGTAGTTTGAACATTCTTTGTCATTACCTTTCTCTGGGATTGGAATGAAAACTGACCTTTTCCAGTCCTGTGGCCACTGCTGAGTGTTCCAGATTTTGCTGGCATGTTGAGTGCAGCACTAGGACAACATCATCTTTTAGGATTTGAAAGAGCTCAGCTGGAGAAAACATATAACCCCAAAGTCAAATTTGTAAAACACTAAACTGAAAACAATCTATTGTTTATTCTGTATTCAAAAATATAAGCTTACATATACATACATATCTATATATTACATGTAATATGTATATATTTTACCTCTACCCTTACCAGATAAATGAAGCATGCTACATGGGACAGATTTTTTCCATCTTTCTTTTCCCTTAAAAAATATATCCTGGAGTTTACTCTCCAGCATAATCTCTTTTAATAGTAAGACAGTACTCCAGTTTCTGGATGCACCATCTATTTATATGTCAAGATTTGGATGTACCACTCAGCTAGGACTCCTTATATCTTATTTAAGGTCTGAGGTTCCTTTGGCACATAGACAGATCAAAGGCAAGCTGCAAGTCTAGGACAGTTTTATTTATGTCCACTTCACTCTCACTCTGGAAGTGTTGGCCTTTAGAGCCCTGACTCTATGTCGATGTAATCTATTTGCAGTCCTAATTTAGGAGACCTGGAGTTTTGACTTGAATTCCTTCTGACCTAAAAATCAGTTTTCTTGCTGTTTGGGTATAGAGAAGACTCCTAGGGGAAAATACCTGAGTCTTTGGCTTACCTTTTCTGTTTTTTATCTTCTTTTAAAGTGTGATCTGAATGGTTCTTTACTCTCTAGTTAGCTCTTGGATGGGGCTTCCCAGGTGGCACTAGTCATGAAGAACCTTCTTGTCAATGTGGGAGACATAAGAGATCTGAGTTCGATCCCTGGGTTGAGAAGATAATCTGAAGGAAAGCATGGCCACCCACTCTAGCATTCTTGCCTGGAGAATCCCCTGGACAGAGGAGGTTGGTGGGCTACAGTCCATAGCGTCACAAAGAGTTGGACACAACTGAAGTGACAGCATGCCCACATATATGTAACTCTTGGATGTTTTTAAGATATATTTTAGCATCATCCAAATAGTTTAGTTTTTCCTAGAACAAGAGCTGGTCTGAATTGCTCAGTTTATCATTGCTAGAACAATTTATTACTTCCATAGTTGGGAAAAATTAAACAGAAACATTTATAATAATTGGGGTTTTAAATGTCAGTTCTGACTATGGATACTGAATCAAAAAAGTCATGTTAGCATTAGCATCTTCTCCCTTTGTGGATGGGCTTCCCAGGTGGTATGGTGATAAAGAATCAGCCTGCCAATGCAGGAGATGCAAGAGATGTGGGTTTGATCCCTAGATCAGGAAGATTCCCTGGAGTAGGAAATGGCCCTACTCCTGTATTCTTGCCTGGAAAATTCCATGGGCAGAGGAGTCTAGTGAGCTACAGTCCATGAGGCTGCAAAGAATAGGATACAAATGAGCAACTGAGCACTCTTTGTCTATATAGTTCTTTTCAATTGTATAAGTTTAAGCACCTTAGAAAATAAAGCTTCTGTGTGGCCTTGGGATGTTCCAAAAGCAGTTACAGGTTAATGGACCATGATTTGTAGGGAGGTACTGCAGATATTTTTAAAGAAAATCTTCCAATACATCCAAATCTCATTATCCAAAGCTGAGAGAGACTGCAGAAGCAAGGCAGAGTTTCAGAGCCCAGCCATCATTTCTCAGATAGAGATTTGAGGGAATGAACAGATACATAGAAGGAACAAACATAGATCACTTGTTTCTAGGCCTGAACTTCGCAAAAGAGAGCCCAGTGCTACACATGACCTGACCTGAGTGGTCACTGGGAGAACATCAAGGACAATTTACATGGACTACGCATGCAATTATCATGTGTCCAATTGTGCGCCTCATTTTCCACACTAAGGCCCTCTTCAGGAGATGCTGTGACACTTGATATAAAAAGTCATGCAGATGACCTCTGCAGAAGGGCCTTTTGTCCAGTGCATCTGTGCCTAGGACTAGAGAGAGGTGAGAGACATGGGCCCGCAGTGTAGCAAGTTGTCTCCCAGGAGAGCTTAAGGGAGTGTTGGCAGCAGCTGCTGAGGAGGGAGGAACCATGGTGAGAATGGAACTGAGTCAAGCCCCATCTGTCCCCACCAGTATCCTGGGCACCATGAACCCTAGCAGCAGACACTCAGCCTTGTTCCCTAGACCTAAATTTCCATGCTATGATGGTCCCCAGGGCTGAAAGAGAGCACTGACAGCCAGGGGTCAAGAAGAGCACGAACAATAAGGCAAAGTGTATCTAATTTTGTTGAAAAGAGATGCAGGGCCTCATCTGGTCTTTGGTGCTGATCCTATCTGGCAGAAAAAGTGGCATGTGAAGGGGCTTGTGGAAAGTGCAACATCCGTGTGAACAGAAGCTCCTCTGTGTGACTCCAGCTATTATCTCAGTGGTGAGCAATGGAGTGAAAATTAAAACAGTGGAAGAAGGCCATGCTGGTGTTTGTGATCTAGCCTTGCCTCAGGAGGAAAGCCCTCTCATGCTGAAGTGACTTCTGTTTGTAGTCCTCCTCTCAACCACTCAGGTCCTGCTTGGTGATTGCTGCTGTCCATACAGAATCAGAGTTCTGTTGGGATAGTATATGGGTCAACAGCTCCCTGAGCACTGTGACTGGAGAACATCTTAACCCCAGACTCTCAGATCCTAAGCTGGGTGAGCAAAGTATCTCTTGTTGTTATTCAGTCCCCAAGTTGTGTCCAACTCTTTGTGACCCCATGGACTACAGCACACCAGGATTCTGTCCTTCACTATCTTCCAGAGTTTGCTCAAACTTATGTCCACTGAGTCGATGATGCTATCCAACCATCTCTTTGAATACTTTAGCATTGCCCTTCTTTAAGATTAGAATGAAAACTGAACTTTTGCATTCCTGTGGCTACTGATGAGTTTTCCAAATTTGCTGGCATATTGAGTACAGCACTTTCACAGCATCATCTTTCAGGATTTGAAATAGCTCAGCTGGAATTCCACCACCTCCACTAGCTTTGTTTGCACTAATGCTTCATAAGGCCCGCTTGACTTCACACTCTAGGATGTATGGTTCTAGGTGAGTGATAACACCATCGTGGTTATCTGGGTCATTAAGATCTTTTTTGTATAGTTCTTCTGTGTATTTTTGCTCTCTTTTCTTAGTATCTTCTGTTTCTGTTAGATCCATGACATTTCTGTCCTTTATTGTGCCATCTTCACATAAAATGCTCCCTTAGTATTTTTAATTTTCTTGAAGAGATCTCTAGTCTTTCCCATTTTATTGTTTTCCTCTATTTCTTTGCATTGTTCACTTAAGGCTTTCTTATCTCTCCCTGCTATTCTCTGGAACTCTGCATTCAGATGGGTATGTCTTTCCTCTTCTCCTTTGCCTTTTGCTTCTCTTCTTTTCTCAGCTATTTGTAAGCCCTTTTTAGTCAACCACTTTGCCTTTTTGCATTTCTTTTTCTTGGAGATGGGTTTGGTCACCGCCTCCTGTACACTGTTATGAAACTCCATGCATCGTTTTTCTGGCACTCTATCAGATCTAGTCCCTTGAGTCTATTGTCATTTCCATTGTATAATCGTAAGGGATTTGATTTAAGTCATACCTGAGTGATCTAGTGGTTTCCCCTACTGTCTTCAATTTAAGTTTGAATTTTGCATTAAGGAGTTCATGATCTCTGGATGACTCTATTTTCCAGAGTGAATAATTCATTTTCTCCTATTTGCAGAGGCAGGCTGCTGGCCTTCCCTGTCTTGTCCCTGGGTTTGAGGACCCCCCCTTGATCAGGCAGAGGACTGGTTGATTGTTCCTTACCTTCCTGCTGCAGAGTTCAGTGACAGCTTTCAGAGTGTCTGCTGACATTGGAACCCACTGGTTCCAGAGAAGGAGATACTTACAGGGGTACATACATGTAAAGCTACCCATTTACTTAGATGCTGGTTCACCTCCATTTCTTTTGTTTTCTTTGTTATTTTTTTCCTCCTTCAGATTTCAGTTTCTTCTCCTTCAGAAATCCTTTTTCCAGCAACATAAAAGAGTAAATTCCCTCAGACTAGTCTGAGTAAAAACCAAAAAAGAATTTAAAAAAAGAGAGAGAGAGCTGGCCCAGTTTCTGACATGCTGAGTTCTCTGTTGCTGTCATTAAAAAAAAAAAAAAGATGGCCAGTATAACGTAGAGAGTTGCATTCTCAAAGTCGGCATGATTTCTCCCTGAGTTAGCATATCTGAACCAGTAGCTAAAATTTACTTCTTTTCATCCTATTAATAACACCTCTGGAATTTGTACATTGCTGAACCTGGCAGCTTTGATGAATGTTTTTGTCATCTGTTCTATTGGTTCTCATAATTCACTGTCCATCTGCCTGGACTATTCCCTGCAGATTGGCCCACTTTGGAAGCGTTTACACGAAACCTAATGAAGATTATGCACCAATCACTGAGATGCTGGTCTCAGAAACTGAGATCAAGAAGCTGCTTCACAGATTCTATTTACCTGAGAAAAATGTGACCTTAACTAAAATATGTAAATTGTCCTTGTGATTTCTTTAATATTATGTATAGAAATTTCACCATACTTTTATTGCCACACTTAAAGGTTATGATTATTCTGCTTGGGACTGATACACGGGGACAATCCAGAGAGAGGGTGTGGGGCGGGAGGGGGGAGGTGGGGGTCGGGATTGGGAGTTCATGTACACTCGCGGCTGATTCATGTCAATGTATAGCAAAACGAATACAGTATTGTAAAGCAAAACAAACTAAAAAATAAAATTTAATTAAAAAGAAAAAAAAAAAACAAAAAAAAAAACAAAAAAAAAATTAAAAAAACCAAAATTACCATAAAATCCATCAGTTCCACTTCTAGGTATATACTGCAAAGCTTTAAAAGCAGGAACTTAAACAGACATTTGCACATTTATGTTCATAGTAGCATTACTCACAATAGCCTAAAGAAAATAATTCAAAAATTCATCAAAAGATAAGTGGATAAACAAAATGTGGTCTATACATACAATGGAATAGTATTCAGTCTTAAAATAGAATGGCACATGCTACAGCATGGATTAGCTCTGAGAACTTTATGCTAAGTGAAAATTAGCCAGTCACAAAGGGACAAATATTGTATGATTCCATTTATGCAAAGTACCCAGAGAAAACAAACCCATAGAGATAGAAAGCAGAATGGTTGCCACAGGCTGGGGAGTGAGAAGAAAATGGGGAGTTGTACATTAATGGGTACAGAGTTTTAGTTTGGGAAGCTGAGCAGTTGGAAGACAGATGGATGCTGGTGATAGTTACATGACAATGTGAATGTCATTGCTAAAGAAAACTCAAGAAGCTAAAGTGCTAAACTGAAGCTTCAGGGTTATTTTGATTCAAAAACATCTTGGAATCCATATCTGCACTGTTCCACCACCTAGAACAGTGGTGATGTTCATGGATTTTTCAGTGAAGTAATTTGCCATAGTTCTGACACTCAGACACAGAGAAGTCCGGAAGATCTTCAACATGGCTACAACATGACCTCATTGTATTCTTGGGGCTATCAAACCCAATTTGGCAGCTTTAAAATGGGAAATATTTTAGCCAAGTTAAAGTATTCTGATGGAAATGTCTACACTAAATCTAAGTGCAGCTTTTGTTTTGACTTCTTGTTTATAGGAGAGTGTCAAATGATACCACAAATGATATCACCATCAAATCCAGAACTTGGGCATTTCATGAGGCAATTGTCCTAGTCTCTTTCAAATATCATGATCAAAAAGGACTAAGAAGATGCAGTCACCAAATGCAACATGTCAATCTTTGTTGTATCTACTTTTTTAAAAAAAAATTGAGCTATAAAAAATATTTCAGAGGGGGGTAGTCCCAGGATTGTGGAGGAATAAGATGGGAGACCACTTTCTCCCCCATGAATTCATCAAAAGATCATTTGAATGCTGAGCAACTTACACAAAACAACTTCTGAATGCTGGCGGAGGACACCAGGCACCCAGAAAGGCAGCCCAATCTCGTCAAAAGAAGGTAGGACAAAATATATTTAAAAAAAAAAAGAGAGAGAGAGACAAAAGAGTTAGAAACAGAGACCCATCCTGGGGAGGGAGTCGTGAAGGAGGAGAAGCTTCCAAACAGCAGCAAACTCTTTCTGTCTGTGGGGAGTTTTGGACTCTCAGAGGGCAATGTAACTGGGAGAAGAAAAAAAAACCCTCAGAATACACGCCTAACCACAAGGGCCAGTGGAGAAGTAGCCCAGACACTCGTGTATGCCACCTGGGAGTGGGGGCTGGACAGAGAGGCATGGGCTGCATAATCAGTGCTTAGGATAAGGACCGGGCCTGAGTGCCCTGAGGACAATCTGAGGGAGCTTAACGTGAGACAGCAACCCAAACTGTGGGATTGCCAGAGAGAAAAGAAAGAGAACTTTCCCGCGAAAGGCTCTAACATGCACACTGGCCTGCTCACAGAACAAAGGATTGCTCCAATACCAAAGGAGAGCTACCCAGCTGCATACAGGCCCCTCCACCCCTCACTCCCTCCCACCCCAGCTGGAGGCTGAGAGGCAGGAGAGCCACACCCAGAGCTAGAAGGCAAGGGGCAGCTGCAATCTCGGCCTCAGAGACTGGCACCGCCACCAAACTGTGAGCAGGCTCCCAGTAGCTAACCACATCTTCCCGGGATCCTAGACCGTTGACTTCTGCCAGTAGTGTCACAGCCTGAGATAAGCTCCCCAGAGGAGATACACATCACACCTGAGAAAGTGCGCTCGTGGTGCACCCTGGAAACAAAGTGGCTGGGACTGGGGAGGTGATTAACGTGCAGGGACCACCTGTGACAGTACGCGCGCCAAGCACCTGGTCGCCTGAGCTGCTCAGACATGGGAAGGGCACAAAACGCAGGCCCAACTGAGTCTGTGCCTTTGTGGAGTATCTGAACCTAAGTGGCTTAGACCTGGGAAGGGCACAAAACCCGGGGCCCACGTTGGACAGTTCCCCTGCAGAGCAGCCTGGAGCCTGAGCAATGTAGACTGGGGAAGCACATGCCCTGTGAGTGGGAGCAAACCCACTGTGGCCAAGACACTGCGAGCACTCCCCCCACATGCCAGTGATATTTGTTTGCAATGTTTCTACCTCCCCACAGCACAACTGAACAAGTGAGCCTAAATAAGTGACCACCTTTGCCCCCTTGTATCAGGGCAGAAATTAGACACTGAAGAGACTCGCAAAAAGAGGATCCAAAATAAACAAAGAGGGAACTGCTCTGGAAGTGACGGGTGCAGATTAAAACCCTCTCGTTAAAAAGCCTCTTGATGAAAGTGAAAGAGGAGAGTGAAATAGTTGGCTTAAAGCTCAACATTCAGAAAATGAAAATCATGGCATCCAGTCCCACCACTTTATGGGAAATAGATGGGGAAACAGTGGAAACAGTGTCAGACTTTATTTTTCTAGGCTCAAAAATCACTGCAGATGGTGACTGCAGCCATGAAACTAAAAGACACTTACTCCTTGGAAGAAAAGTTATGACCAACCTAGATAGCATATTCAAAAGCAGAGAAGTTACTTTGCCGACTAAGGTCCGTCTAGTCAAGGCTATGGTTTTTCCAGTAGTCATGTGTGGATGTGAGAGTTGGACTGTGAAGAAGGCTGAGCGTGAAGAATTGATGCTTTTGAACTGTGGTGTTGGAGAAGACTCTTGAGAGTCCCTTGGACTGCAAGGAGATCCAACCAATCCATTCTGAAGGAGATCAGCCCTGGGATTTCTTTGGAAGGAATGATGCTAAAGCTGAAAGTTCAGTACTTTGGCCACCTCATGTGAAGAGTTGACTCATTGAAAGAGACTCATTCTGGGAGGGATTGGGGGCAGGAGGAGAAGGGGACGACCGAAGATGAGATGGCTGGATGGCATCACTGACTCAATGGACATGAGTCTGGGTGAACTCTGGGAGTTGGTGATGGACAGGGAGGCCTGGTGTGGTGCGATTCATGGGGTCGCAAAGAGTCAGACACGACTGAGCAACTGAAATGAACTGAACTGAACTGAACTAACATTGACTAAAGGAGCCTATGCTTGAGAATAAGCACAAGCTGCAACAAGGAACTATCTGAAACTGATCCCACACTGCCCAAAACAGTTCCAGAGAAATTCATAGATATATTTTTACTATTATCACTTTTTAATTTTTAAAAAATTTAAGTTATTACTCCTTTAATTTTCATATTTATAACCTATTACCTTGCAAAAAAAAGAGACCCTTTTTTATGATGCTATGTATTCAATTTATTAAAAATTAAAATAAACAAAATAAACAAACTTATGCTCCAAACTTATGCTGCTCATGTGGAAACACAATAGAGGCTGCCTTGCAATAAGTACAAATTCTTGCTACAGAGATGGAGAAATAAAAGGACAATTCTAGTTGCCCAAAAGAAAATTCACTATACACATTTTATTTACAATTTCATACACTGTCTTAATATGAATGGGACTGCCTTTCTATTTGACCCAAATTTTAACCAAAACAAAATAACTTAAGTAATACAAAGTGTTAAAACACAACATAAAGATACAAAAACAAACATGCTAATTCTAATTAGGAATGAATTATGATGTTACATTTTTTTATACTCCACAATTAAGTTTAGGAAATCACAAAAATATAGATCACTGATTTGATGAAATGCATAAATTTTTAGCAAAATGTTGTTAAGTTACAAAAGAAAATTACCAAAGAATGCACAAAATTGATGTTTATTGCACCTTTGTGTCATATTCCTGGATCCTTCACCAATGTTACATGAGAAAGAAAAACTAAAGCAAAACAAATGGAAAAACTGAAATCAGAATCACTAATCTTATCAAGTGGGGAAAAAAAATAAAATCTAGCAGCCATCAGCAAGAGGATAGCAAAGATAATGCTGTAAAAAGAAACAAAGAAAATTGCCAGAAAACTGTATGCATCATACTCTTTCAAACCAGCAAAATATGCTCCTGCATACAATGGAACATAAACAAAATCATTCTCTTGTCAGGAATAGAAATGAAAGCTCTTTTTTTTTTTTTTTTAAATATTGTAGATGGGTCAAATGTGTTTGTAATGGTTAATTCTATTAAGCTATTACACAGTGGACCAGGAATACATTTATGGATTCTGGGGATCTGGGGATGATGTGTACTGTAATTCTTTGATTGGGATAATGGACACTCTAAAAAAAAGAAAAGAAAAGAAAATATGGACACAGAAGTACAAGACAAAGGCAAATGAGACTTCTTTTGTATCTTAGTCACATTTAGGTGGAAATCAAATTTAAATGCAGTCCACGCTTCTTTTGAAGAGGATTTGGTTCAGCTCCAAAATCTCAATTGTTTGAGGCAGTCTCCTATGAAAATACTCAGAAGGTGTCTTCTTAAACAACAAACCTATTTTTAGTGGTGAAGACACTCTGAGTAGTTGTGCCTGCATGGGACTGATAACCAATCACTGTCATTGGAGGAAGTCCTAACCTTTCCTTGTACACCTTCTCTATGTGTGTAGCAGCTTCTCTGTTTTCACATTCAGTAGTCCATATTGCTATTTTATCACCTTTAGCTCTAACATTAACAATAACTCTACATACATCATCACTGTAGTCATCAAAGATTCTCCAATAAGGCACAGCAGTGTCTCTAGCCAAAAACAATCGAGGTCATTTCATCTTGCTATTTGTTCAGAGTAATTAGCTGTCGTCCTCCTCATTTGTTTTTCTCATCTTCCCACATAGACTCAATACCATCCTTTAAAAATGGGTAGTCACAGCCAGGCATTAAATTACTAGACAACTGGATATGGTTGTACAGAGCCCAAAAGTCTTCAACAATATCAAACTTAGAGATCAATCAAAGGTTTTCCTGCCAAGTTTTGCTTTTATCATTTTTTAAAAACCAGAGTGCCCATCTGTTCTGTAAAGGGTGTTTAATATAGTGTTCTGGGTTAGCAACCTCCTGATTAGATTCTGTTTTCTCTTCTACGGCGGGGGATTCAGAGTAAGGGTGATTTCCTAAAGTGGGAGGAAAGCCAGTAGAAGAGATAAAGAGAAAATCAAATGGAAAATTAACTTGAAATTTTAAGTTTCTATTTCCAATAAACTGTGTCTGTGAAAATCTTCCAGATGGTAAAGACTCAGAAGAACAGACAGATCTAGACCCATTTTCATTCTCTGAGGCATGCGCACAGCACGGAAAGGATGAATGAATGGAAGATAGGCACGTGTGAAACCCAGCAGGTCCTGCTGGCAACCACACTGACAGCAGCTCTCCATAGGCCTCGCTCCTCCCAAAAAAGACCCTATTTTTAGTGTAAATTTCATATATATATATATATATATATATATATAAATTTTGTGATTGGTTTTGTTTTGTATTTTTAATATTGTATTTTTGAGAGTCTAAACTCTACTCTGGATTTTTAATCTTTGCTTTTTGGCATTTGTTATCAATTTTGTACCTTTAAGAATTCAATCTTCAGTATTCACTTTCACTTAGGGGTATGATTACTGGCTTGATTGCTGTCTCCCCTATTGACTTTCCCTTTTCTTCCCCAGGTCACCTCTATCTCCTCTCTCCCCCTTCCCTTCTCTGCTTAACTCCCTGAATCTCTCTGGGTGTTCCCCGCTGTGGAGAACACTTAGGAAACTTATTACTGGCTAGACTGGTCTTTCCTCTTTTGACTCCCTCTCTTCTCTGATCACCTCTATCTCCTTCCTCCCTCTTCTCTTCTCCATGTAACTCCGTGAACCTCTCTGGTTGTCCCTTGTTGTGGAGAATTGTTTTACCATTAGCCTAGAAGTTTTATCATCTGTGCTGTATGGATGGATAAGTCTTGAGACTACTGGAAGAATAAGACTGAAAGCTAGAGGCAGAAGGCTTAATTACAAAATTTGAGAACATCAGAGAACTCCTGATTCCAGGGAACATTAATTGACAAGAGCTCACCCAAAAGCCTCCATACCTACACTGAAACCAAGCTCCACCCAAGAGCCAACAAGTTCCAGAGCAAGACATAACAAGCTAATTCTCCAGCAGAACAGGAACACAGCCCTGAGCATTAAAAGAAAGGCTGCCCAAAGCCATGCCAAAGATATAGACACCCTAAAACTCACTACTAGACACTTCATTGCACTTCAGAGAAGAGATCCAGCTCCACCCACCAGAACACAGATGCAAGCTCCCCTAACCAGGAAAGTTTGTCCAACCCCACAGAGGGCAGTTCAGTTCAGTTGAGTCACTCAGTCGTTTCCAACTCTTTGCGACCTCATGAATCGCTGCACGCCAGGCCTCCCTGTCCATCACCAACTCCCGGAGTTCACTCAGACTCATGTCCATTGAGTCCGTGATGCCATCCAGCCATCTCATCCTCTGTCGTCCCCTTCTCCTCCTGCCCCCAATCCCTCCCAGCATCAGAGTCTTTTCCAATGAGTCAACTCTTCACATGAGGTGGCCAAAGTACTGGAGCTTCAGCTGTAGCATCATTCCTTCCAAAGAAATCCCAGGGTTGATCTCCCTCAGAATGGACTGGTTGGATCTCCTTGCAGTCCAAGGGACTCTCAAGAGTCTTCTCCAACACCACAGTTCAAAAGCATCAATTCTTCAGCGCTCAGCCTTCTTCACAGTCCAACTCTGACATCCATACATGACCACAGGAAAAACCATAGCCTTGAGTAGACGGAACTTAGTCAGCAAAGTAACTTCTCTGCTTTTGAATAACTATTTAGGTTGATCATAACTTTTCTTCCAAGGAGTAAGCGTCTTTTAGTTTCATGGCTGCAGTCACCATCTGCAGTGATTTTTGAGCCCAGAAAAATAAAGTCTGACACTGTTTCCACTGTTTCCCCATCTATTTCCCATGAAGTGATGGGACTGGATGGCATGGTCTTCATTTCCTGAATGTTGAGCTCTAAGCCAACTTTTTCACTCTCCTCTTTCACTTTCAACAAGAGGCTTTTTAGCTCCTCTTCACTTTCTGCCATAAGGGTGATGTCACCTGCATATCTGAGGTGATTGATATTTCTCCCAGCAATCTTGATTCCAGCTTGGGCTTCTTCCAGTCCAGTGTTTCTCATGATGTACTCTGCATATAAGTTAAATAAGCAGGGTGACAATATACAGCCTTGACGTACTCCTTTTCCTATTTGGAACCAGTCTGTTGTTCCATGTCCAATTCTAACTGTTGCTTCCTGACCTGCATGCAGATTTCTCAAAAGGTAGGTCAGGTGGTCTGGTATTCCCATCTCTTTCAGAATTTTCCACAGTTTATTATGACCCACACAGTCAAAGGCTTTGGCATAGTCAATAAAGCAGAAATAGATGTTTTTCTGGAACTCTCTTGCCTTTTTGGTGATCCAGCAGATGTTGGCAATTTGATCTCTGGTTCCTCTTCCTTTTCTAAAACCAGCTTGAACATCAGGAAGTTCATGGTTCATGTGTTGCTGGAGTCTGGCTTGGAGAATTTTGAGCCTTACTTTACTAGCATGTGAGATGAGTGCACTTGTGCAGTGGTTTGAGCATTCTTTGGCATTGCCTTTCTTTGGAATTGAAATGAAAACTGACCTTTTCCAGTCCTGTGGCCACTGCTGAGTTAATTTGCTGGCACAGAGGGCAGGCTCCATAATAAAGAGGAACCATGAACTTCCAGCCAAAGAAAGGACACCCCAGACACAGAAATCCAAACAAAATGAAACGTCAGAGAAATACTTGGCAGGTAAAAGAACATGATAAATGCTCACCAACCAAACCAAAGAGGAGGGGATAGGAAGTCTACTTGAAAAAGAATTCAGAATAATGATAGTACAGATGATCCAAAATCTTGCAAATCAGCTGATTGCTGGGAAAATTAAGAGAGAGTTTTGGATTTCCTCCCTGGTGCCCATCAAGTACATTCATCTCTCAGTACCCACAGAACCCTCTACCCCTACCCTCACTCGTAATGATATTAAAATCCATGGATGCTCAAACTCCTTTCATAAAATGATATGATATTTGCATTTAATCTGTGCACATCCTACCATATATTATAAACTGTCTCCAGATTACTTATCTAGGATGGGCACAATAAAGGACAGAAACAGTAAGGATCTAACAGAAGTGGGAGAGATTAAGAAGAGGGTAACAATGCACAGAACTATACAAAAAAGTCTTAATAACCCATATAACCACAATGGTGTAGTTACTAACCTAAAGCCAGACATCTCAGAGTGTGAAGTCAAGTGGGCCTTAAGGAAGCATTACTATGAACAAAACTAGTGGAGGTGATAGAATTCTAGTTGAGCTATTTCAAATCCTAAAAAGATGATGCTGTACTCAATATGCCAGCAAATTTGGAAAACTCAGCAGTGGCCACAGGACTGGAAAAGGTCAAAAAGGTCAGTTTTCATTCCTATTCCCAAAAAGGGCAATGCAAAAGAATGTTCAAACAACCATACAATGGCACTCACTCATTTCACATGCTAGCAGGGCTATGCTCAAAATCTTTTGAGCTAGTCTTCAACAGTACATGAATTGAGAAATCCCAGATATACAAGTTGGGTTTATAAAAAGCAGAGGAACCAGAGATCAAATTGCCAACATTCATTGGATCATAAAGTAAGAGAATTCAAGAAACAAAATCTAATTCTGCTTCACTGACTATGCTAAAGCCTTTAACTGTGTGGATCACAACAAACTGTGAAAAATTCCTAAAGAGATGGGAATACCAGACCACCTAATCTGTTTCTTCAGAAACCTGCAGGCAGGTCAAGAAGTAACAGAACTGACATGGAACAATGGACTGGTTCAAAATTGGGAAAAGTGTATGTCGATGCTGTATATCGTCACCATGCTTATTTAACTTATATGCTGCTGCTGCTGCTAAATCGCTTCAGTTGTGTCCGACTCTGTGCGACCTCATAGATGGCAGCCTACCAGGCTCCCCTGTCCCTGAGATTCTCCAGGCAAGAACACTGGAGTGGGTTGCCATTTCCTTCTCCAATGCATGAAAGTGAAAAGTGAAAAGTGAAAGTGAAGTCACTCAGTCGTGTCCGACTCTTAGCGACCCCATGGACTGCAGCCTACCAGGCTCCTCCATCCATGCGATTTTCCAGGCAAGAGTACTGGAGTGGGTTGTCATTGCCTTCTCCTAACTTATATGCAGAGTGCATCAAATGAAATGCTGGGCTGGATGAAGCTCAAGCTGGTTTCAAGATTGCTGGGAGAAATATCAACAATCTCAGATATGCAGATAATACCACTTTAATGGCAGAAAGTGAAGAGAAATTAAAGAACTTCTTGGTGAGAGTGAAAGAGGAGAGTGATAGAGCTGGCTTAAAATTCCACATTCAAAAAACTAAGATCATGGCTTTCTGTCCCATCACTTCACAGAAAACAGAAGGAGAAAAGGTAGAAACAGCACCAGATTTTATTTTCTTGGTTTCCAAAATCACTGCGGACCCTGACTGCAGTCATGAAATTAAAAGATGTTTGCTCCTTGGGAGGAAAGCTATGGCAAACCTAGACAGCATATTAAAAAGCAGAGACATCATTTTGCTGAGAAAGGTTCAGTTCAGTTCAGTCACTCAGTCGTGTCCCACTCTTTGAGACCCCATGAATCGCAGCACGCCAGGCCTCCCTATCCAGCACCAAATCCCGGAGTTCACCCAGACCCATGCCAATGGAGTCAGTGACGCCATCCAGCCATCACATCCTCTGTCGTCCCCTTCTCCTCTTGCCCCCAATCCCTCCCACCATCAGAGTCTTTCCCAATGAGTCAACTCTTTGCATGAAGTGGCCAAAGTACTGAGCTTCAGCTTCAGCATCATTCCTTCCAAAGAAATCCCAGGGCCGATCTCCTTCAGAATGGACTGGTTGGATCTCCTTGCAGTACAAGGGACTCTCAAGAGTCTTCTCCAACACCACAGTTCAAAAGCATCAATTCTTCAGCGCTCAGCCTTCTTCACAGTCCAACTCTCACATCCATACATGACCACAGGAAAAACCATAGCCTTGACTAGATGGACCTTAGTTGGCAAAGTAATATCTCTGCTTTTAAATATGCTATCTAGATTGGTCATAACTTTTCTTCCAAGGAGTAAACGTCTTTTAATTTCATGGCTGCAGTCAACAGCCTTTTTTATGGTCCAACTCTCACATCCATACCTAACTATTGAAGAAAAAAAAAAGAAAACCATAGCTTTAACTATGCTAACAGGTTAGTATAGTTAAAGATATGGGTTTTTGTTTTTGGTTTTTTTTTTTTATCAGTAGTTAGGTATGGATGTGAGAGTTGGACCATAAAGAAGGCCGAATGGGGAATAACTGATCCTTTTGAATTGTGGTGCAGAGAAGACTCTTAAGAATCCCTTGGACTGCAAGGAGATCAAACCAGTCAATCCTAAAACAAATCAGTCCTGAATAATCCTTTGGTCTCCTGATGCAAAGAGGCAACTCATTGGAAAAGACCCTGATGTTGGGAAAGATTAAATGCAAAAGGAGAAGGCTGTACAGAGGATGAGATGGTTAGATAGCATCATGGACTCAATGTACCTGAATCTGAGCAAACTCCGGGAGACAGTGAAGGACAGGGAAGCTTGGCTTGCTGCAGTCCATGGGATCTCAGAGTTGGAGATGACTTTATGACTGAACAGCAACAACATAACTACTTATAACATCTGATATAACATAAATACTATGTGAAGTGAAGGGAAGTGAAATCGCTCAGTCCTATCCGACTCTTTGTGACAGTAGCCTACCAGGCTCCTCCCTCCATGGGATTCTCCAGGCAAGAGTACTGGAGTGGGTTGCCATTTCCTTCTCCAGGGGACTTCCTGACCCAGAGATCGAACCTGGATCTCCCTCATTCCAGGCAGATGCTTTAATCTCTGAGCCACTAGGGAAGCCAGTAGTTGTAAATATAATGCAAATAACTGCTACATGTGGCCAGTTTTGCTCTTTGGAATTTTCTGGAGTTAGTTCTTTTTTTTTTTTTCCAGAATATTTTTTATCCAAAGTTGATTGAATCTGCAGAGAGGAAGACACAGACTCTAAGGGCAGACTGTACTTCTATCCCCTTGCCCTGCTCTATTATTTCTCAAGCACTGACCACCTTCAACACAGCACATCATTGATCATCTGTCTTCTCTTTGCAAAAAAATAGATCTTCACAAGTAGGAATCTTTATTTATTTTTTGTTGTTACTGTTAACTGGGGTATCCTGAGTGCCCACAGTTGTGCCTAGCACCTAGTAGGTGCTTAATAAATATTCTGTGAGGAAATGAATGTCTGTGTCTTAATCCCTTTGGGCTTTATAACAAAATGCCACAAAGTGGATGACTTATAAACAACAGAAGTTTATTTCTCATGGTTCTGGAGGTTGGGAGTCCAAGATTAAGGTGTGGATGGGATCTTGCTCTGCTGAGAGCCTGCATCCTGGTTCATAATCTACACTTTCTTGCTATGTCCTCACATGGAGGGGCTGAGACATCTCTCTGGAGCCTCTTTTATAAAAGTCCAATCCCATCCCTGAAGGCTCCATCCCAAAGATCCTACCTCCTATTGCTATCATCCTTGAGCATTTGGATTTAGCACATGAACTTTGAGGAGAGATAAAATTCAGATCATAGCAGTATGAAAATATAATCTGAGTTTGGAAATATCTTCAGACGCTTTGGCCGCAACAAGAAGGATCCACATCCAGGTGTGCTCTGCTCATGGCTCAGGTTGTGATGGGCTTTGTGACTGCAGCTCAGAAGGAGAAGCCAGTGGGGGTGACAGACAAGGACAGACAAGGACATGCTCACTCTGGTTTCCTCTTAGTTCATATTCATGGTGTGGCTGCATCCCTTGAAACACAGGATGGTGAAGTTTGTCAGTAACTTAGATTCCTGGGCCTGGCCATCTACATCCTACTTCTATCCAACAGGATGGCACAAGAACACCCAGTGCTTCCTACAGCTTCCCCCTGCTTGGTGATTCCTAGTCCTTCCTCTCCATTAAGATCTGTTTCCTGTTCTGTATACTGTTAAATGCCCCTCAAGGAGTCAGTCTGTCCCTGCTATCCTTGGAAGACTGGGAGGATAGGAGCAAGGCCAGCGATCAGACCTGGCCCTGTTGCCGTGAGGTGGGGTATATGGTGAGGTGGGGCATATGAGGCAGGGAGCACCTCCTGGACCAACAAGGAAATTGAGCACAGAGGTAGCCCCTCCCCAAAGAACAGCAGGAACCTTCAACCCCTGACTGCCTCAAATGCAGGGGTTGCCCTCTCTAGGGATGGTGCCTAGTCGATGTCACACTCCCCCCTCACCCCTGCAAAACTGAGATGAGCAAAAAGCTACCTCCAAACACAAAGACAGTCCTTGTGGAGTCCTCACCACATAGTGTCACTTTTCCCCAGAAGTGGGCTGAGTTTTCTGGGATGGCTCAGGAGAGTGACTGTGCTCATCCCAGCCCAAACTCATCTTCAGGGACCTCCTGTTGTAGCTTGATATAGGCCACAGTGGAAGTATTTACACCACAGAAATTGGCAGATGCTATATATAATCAGAGAAAGTTTCCCAGAGAGTCCCAGTTTAAAAAGCATGTAAAGTTTCATGGCCATTTCTGTGCAGTTGCTACATTACAGTGGAGTAACAGTGAAAGGCATCCCCATAGTAATTCTCCCAGGTCACAGGTACAGGATTCTGATGGACAACTGGGAATATGTATCTGTCTAACTCTTTACCAGGTTTGTAATTATTATTTCAAAGCAAAATAATCTTTTAGCTGCACAGCACCCCTTCATCTGGAAACTTGGAAGATTTTTCCTTATTGAACTGTGTATAATTTTCCCAAGTTAAATGTATTTCAATAAATGTGTATTAGAATAAATTCTAAGAGAGTAATTCCTGGGCAGAGGGTATAAACTTTATCAAAGTTCTAAATACATGTCATCAAACTGCTTACCCAGAAGCTATCGACATATACACTCTGCAGTCAGCCCAATTCACCAATGCCTCTCCAGCCCTTGTAATCAGAATAGAGAAAACATTTTCCAGCCCCCTCCGTTCACTCCTGGGTAGGCTCTGCTTTCCAATTAAGCTGGATAGATTCTGGAAAACCAGCAGATTCTGTCCCTCTGACCTCCATCTGCTCCTCTGGTTCTGTGTTCCTCCCATACAGAGACTGTCCCTGTCTCTCTTCTGCCCAACTCTCTGTCTCTCTTCTGTGAGTGCTGCAGGCACCTTGCAAGCAGCTGCCAGCTTGTTGCAACCTCACATGTCACAATAGGCTGCAAAATAGAAATGTACAGATGTAAACTACAATATATAAAATAAACAAAAGTGAGGCCCTCAGGATGGCAGAGAAGACATGGAGATCCCCTTCCTTCCTACAAATACATCAAAAATATTTCTGCATGTGGAACAGCTCCTACAGAACATCTCCTGAATGCTGGCAGACTGCCAAAATGGTAAGATAATCTCCACATAATAGGGTAGGGTAAAGAAATTTTTTTTAAAATAAAATGAGAGAGAGAGACAAAGGAATCGAAACAGGACCTGTGCCTCTAGAAGGGAGCTGTGAAGGAGGAAAATTTTTTGCACACAAGGAAATCCCCTCACTGGTGGAGAAAGGGGGAAGTTTCAGAGCCTCAGAGGAGAGTGAAGCAACAGGCATGTGGAGAGCAAAGCAGAGAAAATTCTGCATATATGTTGGTGCCAACCAACACCCCTGAGTATGAGATATTTGTCTGCATGCCTGCCAGGGTGGTGGGGGCTGGGTGCTGAGGCATACACCTTGGAGGTCAGAACCCAGGGAGATGATGGGGATTGACTGCTGTGAAGACAGCCTGGGGGTGTTAACATAACACACCTGAGGGAGTCCAGGGGAAAGCATAGGCTTGCTGGACAGGCAAAGATCATTGTCTTGGGGTGCGTGGAAAGGGTGGGCCAGCCCAGGAACCTCTAACTCTGTGCACTCACAGGCAGAAGGGCACCATCTACATAGGCTTCCGAGGCGGTGCAAACCTTGGCTGCTATCTCCAAGTTCAGAAGTGGGCAGGACACCTGCCTCGGCTGCCACAAACCTGTGAGCAAGCGCAGGTCACCACCCACAGCTTCCCAGAAGCCTGCAGCCAGGCACTGCCGAGCATCCCGCGGTCCAGGTATGACTCACCCAGGAGAATACAAGGCCCACCTCAAGCTGTAGCAACTCCCTGGCAGCCTCTGCCACCACAGGCACTCCCCACACATTCCGACTGGAACTGCTGTATCACTCCCTCTGCCTGGCCTGAATGAGCCACTGAGCCCCAGGCAACCACAGCTTTCAACCCTCTCGTCTGGGTGGGAAAAAGCCATCAGAGGACAGCACACAAAGAGAGGCAGGTCCAAAACTGAAACTGAGTTCTGGAAGTGTGACCAACGAAGAGGAAGAGTCTCGTGTGCAGCTGCCGGAGCAACTGGTTAAATTCCCACAATTGGCTTGGTAAACTCTACGTCTACCAGCGGTGTGCTTGGTCGCTCAGCCTGTCGTGTCCAGCTCTTTGTGACCCCATGGAAGGCAGCCCGCCAGGCTCCTCTCTCCATGGGATTCTCCAGGCAAGAATACTGGAGTGGGTTGCCATGCCTCCTCCTCCAGGGGATCTTCCCAACCCTAGACAATGTGTGTTCTCACATTTGAGGCGATGAACTTTGGGGGTAATTGCAGATTTTGGAGTCAAGCACATGCTGGCATGAGGCCAGATCAGAGCCTGAGCTGGCCCCACGTTGTGCACAGCAGGTCCAGAGACCTTCCAAGAAATACTGAAGGACTTCCTGGGTAGGCTAAGGCTCACTGTGGGGGTAAGGGCACAGCTGAGGCTATAGGAAAATACTCTTCTTCAGACTACTCTCTCTGTGTGTATGTTTCCATTCTACTGATGTTCTTTTTATTATTCTTTAGTCTTTATTTTATTTGCATTTTATTTCTTATGCTGTAATTTTAAAATATATTTTAATTTTACTTTTACCATTTCTATTGTACTTTTTTGTCATATTGCCTTTTTCCATGTTTTTATTTTTTCTTTTGTTTGAATCTTATTTTAACTATATTTTACGTTTTCCTATTTTTACTATAATTCTTTGATGTTTGGTAACTTCCTTTTGTTTCCATCTCTCTTTTGTTTTTAGATTTTTTTCCTTGGCATTGTATTTTTGCTTGCTTTTTGTTTTCTCTGCCCTTTTTTAGTTTGTTTTCTGTGTTTGATTTCCTCTTCATTTTTTGTTTTTGCTAGTTTAGTTTTTAGTTTTGTTTCCCTTTATGGGTTGTCTTATTGATTTGATTGCTCTCTTCTTTTTTGTTTCCTCTTCTTTCTTTCTTTCTTTTTTTTTTTTTTTTCTCTTCTTACTTTTTCTGAGTGTATTTCTTTGTGTGTTTTTGGCTGTTTAGTTTTTCTCTTACCATTTGTCTTAGGGTTTTCTCTCTCCACTTTTTTTGTTTGTTTATTTGCTTTTTTTTTTTTTCTTCCTCCTTTTCTTTTATGCTGTGTGGCTTGCAAAGTCTTGGTGCTCTAGCCAGGCGTTAGGCATGAGCCTCCAAGGTGGAAGACCTGAATCCAGAACAGTGAAGCACCAGAGAACTCCCAACTCCACAGAATATTAACTGGTAAGAGCTCTCCAAGAAGCCTGTATCTCAATACTAAGACCTAGCTCCAATCAACAGCCAGCAAGCTCTAGTGCTCAATGCCTCATACCAAACAACTGGCAAAATAGGAATGCAACTCTGCCCCTTAGCAAAAAGTCTGCCTAAAGCTATACTAAGCTCATAGACAGCCCAACCCAAAGCACACGTCTGGATGCAGCACTGCCCAGCAGAGACAAGATCCAGGTCCACCCACCAGAACACAGGCACAACTTCTCCCCACCAGGAAGCTTACACAAGGCTCACTGGGGGCAAACACCACAAGCAAGAGGAACTATTACTTGCAGCCCGCAGAAAGGAGACCCCCAAACAGTAAGTTAAACAAAACTAGAAGATAAAGAAATATGCAGCAGGTGAAGGAGAAAGGTAAAAATCCACGAGACCAAACAAATGAAGAGGAAATAGGCAGTCTACTTGAAAAAGAGTTCACAGTAATGATAGTAAAAATGAACCAAAATCTCAGAAATAGGTGGAGGCACAAATAAATAAAATGGAGGCACAGATTAAGAAGATACAAACAATGTTTAACTAGGACTTACAAGGACTCAGTCAGTCAGTCAGTTCAGTCACTCTGTCAAGTCTGACTCTCTGTGACCCCCATGGACTGCAGCATGCCAGGCCTCCCTGTCCATCAGCAACTCTTGGAGTTTACTCAAATTCATGTCCATTGAGTTGGTGATGTCATCCAACCATCTCATCCTCTGAGACGTATGAGACTAAATAACAAATGATCATTGATGAACAGCACAACAACTGAAATAAAAAATAAGTAGCTGGAACCAATAGCAGAATAACTGAAGCAGAAGAGTGGATAAGTGAGATGGAAGATAGAATAGTGAAAATAACTGAAGCAGAGTAGGATAAATAGAAAAGAATGAAAAGAATTTAAGACAGTCTCAGAGACCACTGGGACAACATTAAGCACACCAACATTCAAGTTGTAGGGGTTCCAGAATAAGAAGACAAAAAGAAAGGGTATAAGAAAATATTTGAGGCAATTATACTTGAAAACCTCCCTAACATGGGAAAGTAAATAACCACACAAGTCCAGAAAGTCCCACACAGGATAAACCCAAGAAGAAAAATGCCAAGACACTTAATAATCAAACTAACAAAAATTATACACAGATACAAATATTAAAAGCAGCGAGGGAAGAACAACAAATAACATGCAAGGGAATCCCCATAAGGTTAGCAGCTGATCTATTAGAAGAAATGCTGCAGATAGAAGTGAGTGGCAGGATATACTTAAAGTGATGAAAGGAAAAATCCTACAAGCAAGATTATTTACCAAGCAAGGATCCATTCAGATGCAATGGAGAAATCAAAAGCCTTACAGACAAGTGAAAGAGAGTTCAGCATCACCAAACCAGACTTATAACAAGTGTTAAGGAACATAAGAGAAGGAAAAGAAAAGGAAAGAGAAGAAAAAGGAGAGACATGAAAAAACAAACCCCAAACAATAACGTAAATGATAATAGGATCATATATATCAAGAATTACCTTAAATGTAAACGGACCAAATGCTCCAACCAAATGACAAAATTGACTAAATGAATACAAAAAGAAGACCCATACATATTCTGTGCACAGAGACCCACTTTGAGACCTAGAGGCACATACAGACTGAAAGTGAGGCATTGGAAACAGATATTCAATGCAAATGGAATTCAAAAAAGTTGAAGTAGCAATACTTATATCAGACTTTAAAGTAAATACTGTTACAAGAGACAAGGAAGAACACTACATAATGATCAAAGGATCAATCCAAGAAGAAGATATAGCAATTATAAATATACATACACCCAACATAGAACCATATATAAGTTAAATAAGAAGAGTGACAATATACAGCCTTGACATACTCCTTTTCCTATTTGGAACCAGTCTGTTGTTCCATGTCCAATTCTAACTGTTGCTTCTGAACCTGCATATATGTTTCTCAAGAGGCAAGTCAGGCAGTCTGGTATTCCCATCTCTTTCAGAATTTTCCACATTTTATTGTGATCCACACAGTCAAAGGCTTTGGTGTAGTCAATAAAACAGAAATAGATATTTTTCTGGAACTCTTTTGCTTTGTCAATGATCCAGCGGATGTTGGCAATTTGATCTCTAGTTCGTCTGCCTTTTTTAAAAATGTCTTGAACGTCTGGAAACTCACAGTTCATGTACTGCTGAAGCCTGGCTTGGAGAATTTTGGGCATTACTTTATTAGTGTGTGAGGTGAGTGCAATTGTGTGGTATATTGTCAAGGCTGTATATTGTCACCCTGCTTATTTAACTTATATGCAGAGTACATCATGAGAAACAGTGGACTGGAAGAAGCACAAGCTGGAATCAAGATTGCCAGGAGAAATATCAATCACCTCAAATATGCAGATGACACAACTCTCATAGAAGAAAGTGAAGAGGAACTAAAAAGCCTCTTGATGAAAGTGAGAGGAGAGTGAAAAAGTTGGCTTAAAGCTCAACATTCAGAAAACGAAGATCATGGCATCTGGTCCCATTATTTCATGGGGATGGGAAACAGTGGAAGCAGTGTCAGACTTTATTTTGGGGGGCTCAAAAATCACTGCAGATGGTGATTGCAGCCATGAAATTAAAAGACACTTACTCCTTGGAAGAGAAGTTATGACTAACCTAGATAGCATATTGAAAAACAGATATTTCTTTTCCAACAAAGGTCCATCTAGTGAACGCTATGGTTTTTCCAGTGGTCATGTATGGATGTGAGAGTTGGGCTGTGAAGAAAGCTGAGCGCTGAAGAATTGATGCTTTTGAGCTGTAGTGTTGGAGAAGACTCTTGAGAGTCCCTTGGACTGCAAGGAGATCCAACCAGTCCATCCTAAAGGAGACCAGTCCGGGGTGTTCATTGGAAGGACTGATGCTGAAGCTGAAACTCCAATACTTTGGCCACCTGATGTAAAGAACTGACTCATTTGAAAAGACCCTGATGCTGGGAGGGATTGGGGGCAGGAGGAGAAGGGGACGACAGAGGATGAGATGATTGGATGGCATCAGCGACTCGATGGACATGAGTTTGAGTGAACTCTGGGAGTTGGTGATAGACAGGGAGGCTTGGCATGCTGCAATTCATGGGGTCGCAAAGAGGCGGACACGACTGAGCGACTGAACTGAACTGAACATAGAAGCACCTCAATACATAAGGCAAACACCAACAGCTACAAAAAAGGGATTTGACAGTAACACAATAACAGTGTGGAACTTTAACATCCCACTTACACCGATGGACAGATCATCCAGACAGAAAATTAACAAAGAAATGCAAGCCCTAATGACATATTAGACCAAATAAATTTAATTGATATCTACAGGACATTCCATCTTGGAATGTGAAGTCAAGTGGGCCTTAGAAAGCATCACTACACACAAAGCTAGTGGAGGTGATGGAATTCCCGTTGAGCTGTTTCAAATCCTGAAAGATGATGCTGTGAAAGTGCTGCACTCCATATGCCAGCAAATCTGGAAAACTCAGCAGTGGCCACAGGACTGGAAAAGGTCAGTTTTCATTCCACTTCCAAAGAAAGGCAACGCCAAGGAATGCTCAAACTACCACACAATTGCACTCATCTCACATGCTAGTAAAGTAATGCTCAAAATTCTCCAAGCCAGGCTTCAGCAATACATGAACCGTGAACTCCCTGATGTTCAAGCTGGTTTTAGAAAAGGCAGAGGAACCAGAGATCAAATTGCCAACATCCACTGGATCATGGAAAAAGCAAGAGAGTTCCAGAAAAACATCTATTTCTGCTTTATTGACTATGCCAAAGCCTTTGACTCTGTCGATGACAACAAACTGTGGAAAATTCTGAAAGAGATGGAAATACCAGACCACCGAACCTGCCTCTTGAGAAACCTGTATGCAGGTCAGGAAGCAACAGGTAGAACTGTACATGGAACAACAGACTGGTTCCAAATAGGAAAAGGAGTATGTCAAGGCTGTATATTGTCACCCTGCTTATTTAACTTATATGCAGAGTACATCATGAGAAATGCTGGACTGGAAGAAACACAAGCTGGAATCAAGATTGCTGGGAGAAATATCAATAATCTCAGATATGCAGATGACACCACCCTTATGGCAGAAAGTGAGGAGGAGCTAAAAAGCCTCTTGTTGAAAGTGAAAGAGGAGAGTGAAAAAGTTGGCTTAAAGCTCAACATTCAGAAAACGAAGATCATGGCATCTGGTCCCATCACTTCATGGGAAATAGATGGGGAAACAGTAGAAACAGTGTCAGACTTTGTTTTTTTGGGCTCCAAAATCACTGCAGATGGTGACTGCAGCCATGAAATTAAAAGGCGCTTACTCCTTGGAAGAAAAGTTATGACCAACCTAGATAGTATATTCAAAAGCAGAGACATTACTTTGCCGACTAAGGTCCGTCTAGTCAAGGCTATGGTTTTTCCTGTGGTCATGTATGGATGTGAGAGTTGGACTGTGAAGAAGGCTGAGCGCAGAAGAATTGATGCTTTTGAACTGTGGTGTTGGAGAAGACTCTTGAGAGTCCCTTGGACTGCAAGGAGATCCAACCAGTCCATTCTGAAGGAGATCAACCCTGGGATTTCTTTGGAAGGAATGATGCTAAAGCTGAAGCTCCAGTACTTTGGCCACCTCATTTGAAGAGTTGACTCACTGGAAAAGACCCTGATGCTGGGAGCGATTGGGGGCAGGAGGACAAGGGGACGACCGAGGATGAGATGGCTGGCTGGCATCACGGACTCAATGGACATGAGTCTGAGTGAACTCCGGGGGTTGGTGATGGACAGGGAGGCCTGGTGTACTGCGATTCATGGGGTCGCAAAGAGTCGGACATGACTGAGCGACCTAACTGAACTGAACAGGACATTCCATGCAAAAATAGCAGAATACACTTCTTTCTCAGGAGCACATGGAAGAATCCCCCAGATAGATCATCTCTTGGGACACAAATCAAATCCCAGTAAATTTAAGAAAACCCAAATCATATCCAACATCTTTTTGGACCACAGTGCTATGCGATTAGATATCAATTACAGGGAAAAAAGATCTATGAAAAACACAAACGCATTGATATTAGCAATATGCTTCTAAATCACCAACAGGTTACTGAAGAAACCAAAGGGGAAATAGTGAAGTTGCTCAGTCGTGTCCGATTCTTTGCAACCCCATGGACTGTAGCCTATCAGGCTCCTTCATCCATGGGATTCTCCAGGCAAGAGTGCTGGAGTGGATTGCCATTTCCTTTTCCAGGGGATCTTCCCGACCCAGGAATGAAAGCCGGGTCTCCCACATTGCAGGCAGATGCAATTGCAGGCAGATGCAAAGGGGAAATAAAAACATACCTAAAAACACAACATGATGACCCAAAACCTATCAGTTCAGTTCAGTCACTGAGTCGCATCTGACTCTTTGTGACCCCATGGACTACAGCACATCAGGCCTCCCTGTCCGCCACCAGCTCCTGGAGTTTACCCAAACTCATGTCCATTGAGTCAGTGATGCCATCCAACCGTCTCATCCTGTTTTCCCCCTTCCTCTTGCCTTCAATCTTTTCCAGGATCAATGTCTTTTCCAAGGAGTCAGTTCTCCACATCAAGTGGCCAAAGTATTGGAGTTTCAGTTTCAACATCAGTCTTCCAATGAATATTCAGGACTGATTTCCTTTAGGAGTGACTGGTTTGATCTCCTTGCAGTCCAAGGTACTCTCAAGAGTCTTCTCCAGCACCACAGTTCAAAAGCATCAATTTTTTGGTGGTCAACTTTCATTATAGTCCAACTCTCAAATACTTACATAACTGCTGGAAAAACCAGAGCTTGACTAGATGGACCTTTGCTGGCAAAGTAATGTTTCTATTTTTTAATATGCTATCTCCTTTGGTCATAGCTTTTCTTCCAAGGAGCAAGTGTCTTTTAATTTCTTGGCTGCAATCACCATCTGCAGTGATTTTGGAGCTCCCTCACCCCCCTAAAAAAAGTCTATCATTTTTTCCCCATCTATTTGCCATGAAATGATGCCATAATCTTAGTTTTTTGAATGTTGAGCTTTAAGCCAACATTTTTACTCTCCTCTTTCACTTTCATTAAGAGACTCTTTAGTTCTTCTTCAATTTCTGTCATAAGGATGATGTGGTCTCCATATCTGAGGTTAATGATATTTCTCCAGGCAATTTTGATTCCAACTTGTGCTTCATCCAGCCTGGCATTTTGCATGATGTACTCTGCATATAAGTTAAATAAGCAGGATGACAATATACAGCCTTGACGTACCCCTTTCCTAACTTGGAACCAGTCCATTGTTCCATGTCCAGTTCTAACTGTTGCTTCTTGACCCACATACAGGCTTCTCAAGAGGCAGGTCAGGTGGTCTGGTATTCCCATCACTTTCAGATTTTCCACAGTCTGTTGTGATCCACACAATCAAAGGCTTTGGCATAGTCAATAATACGGAAGTAGATGCTTTTTCTGGAACTCTCTTGCTTTTTTGATGATCCAGTGGATGTCAGCAATTGGATCTCTGGTTCCTCTGCAATTTCTAAATCCAGCTTGGACATCTGAAAGTTCTTAGTTCACATACTGTTACAGCCTTGACGTACCCCTTTCCTAACTTGGAACCAGTCCATTGTTCCATGTCCAGTTCTAACTGTTGCTTCTTGACCCACATACAGGCTTCTCAAGAGGCAGGTCAGGTGGTCTGGTATTCCCATCACTTTCAGATTTTCCACAGTCTGTTGTGATCCACACAATCAAAGGCTTTGGCATAGTCAATAATACGGAAGTAGATGCTTTTTCTGGAACTCTCTTGCTTTTTTGATGATCCAGTGGATGTCAGCAATTGGATCTCTGGTTCCTCTGCAATTTCTAAATCCAGCTTGGACATCTGAAAGTTCTTAGTTCACATACTGTTAAAGCCTGGCTTGGAGAATTTTGTGCACTACTTTACTAGCATGTGAGACCAGGGCAATTGTGCAGTAATGTGAACATTTTTGGCATTGCCTTTCTTTGGGTTTGGAATGAAAACTGACCTTTTCCAGTCCTGTGGCCACTGCTGAGTTTTCCAAATTTGCTGGCATATTGAGTGCAGCACTTCCACAGCATCATCTTTCAGGATTTGAAATAGCTCAACTGGAATTCCATCACCTTCACTAGCTTTGTTCTTAGTGATGCTTCCTAAGGCCCACTTGACTTTGCATTCCAGGACATATGGCTGTAGGTGAGTGATCACACCATCGTGAGTATCTGGGTCATGAAGATCTTTTCTATATAGTTCTTCTGTGTATTCTTGCCATCTCTTCTTAATATGTTCTGCTTCTGTTAGGTCTGTACCATTTCTATCATTTATTTTGCCCAATTTTGCATGAAATGTTCCCTTGGTATCTCTAATTTTCTTGAAGAGATCTCTAGTCTTTCCCATTCTATTATTTTCCTCTATTTCTTTCCAATTGATCATTAATCTCAAAGCCTATGTGATGCAGCAAAAGCAGTTCTAAGAGGGAAGTTTGTAACAATACAATTATACCTCAAGAAAGAAAAAAGCATAAAGCAACCTAACTTTACACATAAAGAAACTAGATAAAGAAGGACAAAAACCCTCAAAGTTAGTAGAAGGAAAGAAACATTAAAAATCAGAGCAGAAATAAATGAAAAAGGAATGAAGAAAATGCTAGTAAAGATCATTAATACTAAGAGCTGTTTTTTTTTTTTTGAGAAGATAAATAAAATTGACATAGCATTAGTCAAACTCAACAAAAAAAGGGAAAAGACTAAAATCAATAATATTAGAAAAGAAAAAGAAGTTACAGCAGACCACGCTGAAATAAAAGGATCATAAAAGACCATTATGAGCAACTGTATGAGAATAAAAATGACAACCTGGAAGAAATGGACAAATTCTTATAGAAGTACAACCTTCAAGACTGAACCAGGAAGAAATATAAAATATGTACAGATCAACCACAAGCACTGAAGTCAAAACTGTCATCACAAACCTTCCAACAAACAAAAGCCCAAGACCAGGTGGCTTCACAGGTGAATTTTATCAAATGTTTACAGAAGAGCTAACACCTATCCTGCTCAAATTCTTACAAAAAAATTGTAAAGGGAGGAGCACTCCCAAACTTATTCTATGAAGCCACCATCATGATACCAAAAACCAGACAAAGATGCCACAAGAAAATTACAGACCAATATCACTGATGAATGTAGATGGAAAAATCCTCAACAAAATTCTGGCAAACAGAATTCAATAACACATTAAACTGGACAATCAACATAATTAATTGGGGTTTATTCCAGGAATTCAAGGATTCTTCAATATAGACAAATCAATGCTTGTGATTTAATAATATACCATATTAATGAATTGAAAAATAAAAATCATATGATAATCTCAATTCATGCTGAAAAAGCTTTTGACAAAGTTTAATACCCATTTGTGATTTTTAAAAAAGTCTCCAGAAAGTAGGCATAGAAGGAGCCCACCTCAACATAATAAAAACCATACATGCCAAATCCATAGAAAACATTATTCTAGATAGTGAAAAACTGAAAGCATGTCCTCTAAGATCAGCAACAAGATGAGGGTGCCCATTTTTGCCAGTGTTATTCAATATAGGTTTGGAAGTTCTAGCCATGGCAACAGACAAAGAAACACAAGGAACCTAGATTGGAAAAGAGGAAATAAAACTTTCACTGTTTGCAGATGATATGATACTCTACATAGCAAACCCTAAAGATGCCACCAGAAAATTACTAGAGCAAATCAGTGAATTTAGAAAGGTCGCAGGATACAAAATTAATACACAGAAGTTCCTTACATTCCTATGGACTAACAACAACAAAAAAAAAATCAGATAATAAAATTAAAGAAATAATCCCATTCACCATTGCAACAAAAAGAATAAAATACCTATGAATAAACCTACCTAAAGAGACAAAAGGTCTGTACGCATAAAAGTATGACACTGATGAAAGAAATCAAAGATGACACAAACAGGTGGAAAGATATACCATGTTCTTGAACTGGAAGAATTAATATTGTGAAAATGACTGTTCTACCCAAAGCACTCTACAAATTCAATGCAATCCCTATCAAACTACCAATGATATTTTTCACAGAACTAGAACAAAATATTTTGTAATTTGTATGGCAGCAAAAGACCCTGAATCACCAAAGCAATCCCGAGAAAGAAATGTGGAGCTGGAGGAATCAATTTTCCTGACTTCAGATTATACTAAAAAGTCACTGTCATCAAGACAACATAGTACTGGCACAAGAACAGAAACAGAGATCAATGGAGCAAGATAGAAAGCTCAGAAATAAACCCAAGTATCTATGGCACCTTACCTTTGACAAAGGAGGCAAGAACATACAATGGAGAAAAGACAACCTCTTCAAAAAGTGATGCTTGGAAAACTAGATGCTTACATGTAAAAGAATGAAATTAGAGAACTTTGCAACATCATACATAAAAATAAACTCAAAATGGATTAAAGACCTAAGTATAAGAACAGAAACTATAAAATTCTTAGAGGAAAACATAGATAGAACATTCTTTCAATGTAAATCACAGCAATATCCTCTATGACCCACGTCCTAGAGTAATGGAAATAAAAGCAAAAATAAACAAATGGTTTTATTTAAACTGAGATAGAAAACAGTTTTAATTAAACTTAAAATCTTTTGCACAGCAAAGGAAGCTATAAGCAAAATGAATAGATAGCCCTCAGAATGTGAGAAAATAATTACAAATGAAGCAACTTACAAAGGATTAATCTCCAAAATATACAAACAGCTCATGCAGCTCAATATAAGAAAAACAAACAAAACAATCAAAAAGTGGGTGGAAGACCTAAACAGACATTTCTCCAGAGAAGATATACAGCTGACCAACAAACATATGAAAAGATGCTCAGCATTGTTCATTATTATAGAAATGCAAATCAAAACTACAATGAGTATACTGTATTGGTGTTTTTCTTTCTGTCTTTTGGACTCTGTGGGAGAGGGAGAGGGTGGGATGATTTGGGAGAATGGCATTGAAACATGTATAATATCATATATGAAATGAATCACCAGTCCAGGTTCAATGCATGATACTGGATGTTTGGGGCTGGTGCACTGGGATGACCCAGAGGGATGGTATGGGGAGGGAGAAAGGAGAGGGGTTCAGGATGGGGAGCACATGTATACCTGTGGTGGATTCATGTTGATATATGGCAAAACCAATACAATGTTGTAAAGTAATTAACCTCCAATTAAAATAAATAAATTTATATTTTAAAAAAACTACAATGAGGTATCATCTCACACCAGTCAGAATGGCCATCATTAAAAAATCTACAATAATTGCTGCAGAGGATATAGAGAAAAGGGAACCCTCCTGCACTGTTGGTGGGAATGAACAATGATACAACCACCATGGAAAACTATATGGAGGTTTCTTTAAAAGCTAGGAACAAAGTTACTATATGACCCAGCAATCCCACTACTGGGCATGTACCCTGAGAAAACCACTATTCAAAAAGACACAGTACCCCAGTGTTCACCGCAGCATTATTTACAATAGCTAGAACTTGGAAGCATCCTATGTGTCCATCAGCAAATGAAAGCATAAAGAAATTGTGGTACATATATACAATGGAATATTACTCAGCCATAAAATGGAATGAATTTGAGTCAGTGAAATGAGGTAGATGAACCTAGACCCTCTTATACAGAGTAAAATAAGTCAAAAGAGAAAAACAAATATCATATGTTAATGCATATATATGGAGTCTAGAAAAATGGTCCTGATGAAACTACATGCATGGCAGAAATAGAGACACAGGCGTAGAGGAGGATGGTCCTATGGACACAACAGGAGAAGAAAAGGTGGGACAAATTGAGAACGTAGCACTGACATATACACCACCATATGTGATAGCTAATGGTAAGCTGCTGTGTAACACAGGGAGCCCAGCCTGACACTCTGTGATGACCTAGAGGGGTGAGACGGGAGTGAGTGGGAGGCAGACTCAAGAGGGAGGGATATATATGTACTTATGGCTGATTTGTGTTGTGCCAGCAGAAACTGGCACAACATTGTAAAGCACCTATCTTCCAATTTAAAAAAGTAAGTTATAAAGATTTATTGTACAGTATAAGGAATGTAGTCAATATTTTATAAGAACTATAAATGGAGTATAACTTCTAAAAAACCTTTCTGTTTTGTTCACAGAAAACAACAAAATTCTGAAAAGCAAGTATCCTTCAATTAAAAATAAATAATTTAAAAAAGAAAAAATCGTAAATAGCTATGCTATACACCTGAAACTTATATAATACTGTATGTCAACTATAGCTCAATATGAAATACAAATAATTTTTAAAAGTAAAATAAGCTATAAGGAGGTGATGTATAGTACAACAAACATAGCCAGTATTTTATAACTGTAAGTGAAGTATAATCTTTAAAAGTTTTGAATCACTATATTGTATACCTGAAACTAATGTTATGTTGGAAATATACCATACCTCGATTTTTAAAACTATGGGAAAGGGTAAATTGGTGAGGGAAACGTGTGATCTTCATTTTGATGGGGCTGGCACATAAAAAATATCCCTGGTGACAAATCTCCTGACTCTCATCTACATTGCAGGAAATGGTGAGTCCAGCACACTCAGCAAACAAACCTTGAAGTACAATGCTCTTCTGTTCAAAGCCAGAGATGCCTTTGGTGACTGCCCAGCACCCTCCACCTACTCCAGCACCTACCTTTACACATTAAGTGAAGGTGGCAGACATCTGCATCTCTGCCCAAGGCTTTCTCTCATCATCCCTCTGGCATGGCATGGGTGTACCACAGGAGGGCTGTGATGGGTAATATCCTAGCGAGGACCAGTCTTCCAAGGTTCTCACATTCAGAAGGACCCTGCTCTGGGTTCAATGCTTTTCTGTCCTTGTCATGAGATTAGAGTAGCTCTGTCAAGGCTGTATATTGTCACCTGCTTATTTAACTTATATGCAGAATACATCATGAGAAACGCTGGACTGGAAGAAGCACAAGCTGGAATCAAGATTGCCGGGAGAAATATCAATAACCTCAGATATGCAGATGACACCACCCTTATGGCAGAAAGTGAAAAAGAACTAAAGAGCCTCTTGATGAAAGTGAAAGAGGAGAGTGAAAAAGTCGGCTTAAAACTCAATATTCAGAAAACTAAGACCATGGCATCCAGTCCCATCACTTCATGGGAAATAGACAGGGAAACAGTGGAAACAGTGTCAGACTTTATTTTTCTGGGCTCCAAAATCACTGCAGATGGTGACTGCAGCCATGAAATTAAAAGATGCTTACTTCTTGGAAGAAAACTTATGACCAACCTAAATAGCATGTTCAAAAGCAGAGACATTACTTTGCCGACTAAGGTCCGTCTAGTCAAGGCTATGGTTTTTCCAGTAGTCACGTATGGATGTGAGAGTTGGACTGTGAAGAAGGCTGAGCGCCAAAGAATTGATGCTTTTGATCTGTGGTGTTGGAGAAGATTCTTGAGAGTCCCTTGGGCTGTAAGGAGATCCAACCAGTCCATTCTGAAGGAGATCGGCTCTGGGATTTCTTCGGAAGGAATGATGCTAAAGCTGAAACTCCAGTACTTTGGCCACCTCTTGAAAAAGAACTAAAGAGCCTCTTGATGAAAGTGAAAGAGGAGAGTGAAAAAGTCGGCTTAAAACTCAATATTCAGAAAACTAAGACCATGGCATCCAGTCCCATCACTTCATGGGAAATAGACAGGGAAACAGTGGAAACAGTGTCAGACTTTATTTTTCTGGGCTCCAAAATCACTGCAGATGGTGACTGCAGCCATGAAATTAAAAGATGCTTACTTCTTGGAAGAAAACTTATGACCAACCTAAATAGCATGTTCAAAAGCAGAGACATTACTTTGCCGACTAAGGTCCGTCTAGTCAAGGCTATGGTTTTTCCAGTAGTCACGTATGGATGTGAGAGTTGGACTGTGAAGAAGGCTGAGCGCCAAAGAATTGATGCTTTTGATCTGTGGTGTTGGAGAAGATTCTTGAGAGTCCCTTGGGCTGTAAGGAGATCCAACCAGTCCATTCTGAAGGAGATCGGCTCTGGGATTTCTTCGGAAGGAATGATGCTAAAGCTGAAACTCCAGTACTTTGGCCACCTCATGCGAAGAGTTGACTCATTGGAAAAGACCCTGATGCTGGGAGGGATTGGGGGCAGGAAGAGAAGGGGACGACCAAGGATGAGATGGCTGGATGGCATCACTGACTCGATGGGCGTGAGTCTGAGTGAACTGCGGGAGTTGGTGATGGACAGGGAGGCCTGGCATGCTGTGATTCATGGGGTTGCAAAGAGTCGGACACGACTGAGTGACTGAACTGATACTTGGCTTTTGTAACCGAAAGTGATAAGGCCTGAGCAGAGGAAATTCCCATGGCATATGTGATCCAAACTGTCGTTCCTTGCTTTCCCAGTTTCCACAGAGCTTTCACAATTGCCCACAAGCCAAAAATTTAGGGGTCCAGGATGCCAGGAGAGAGTAAGTACAAGGTAAGTGTGTCACGTCCCTGACTGAGTAAAGAGGTGCCAACAGTCCAGGAGGTCACATTTTCTGATCACATCATAACTTGCTTCTTCTGCAAAGAGCAGATTCCGGAGCAACTAGGAAACCAACCCTACCACATCATTTCTTACTCTTGCTGCTGCTGCTCAGTCACCTCAGTCATGTCCAACTCTGTGCGACCTCATAGACGGCAGCCCACCAGGTTCCCCCATCCCTGGGATTCTCCAGGCAAGAACACTAGAGTCTTACTCTTGCTACTTCCACACATTAGCCAATCAATTATGCTGACAATGAAGAGACAGAAGGAAACGGAAAGATATGCCAACCCCCAACTCCCTTGGGGCCGTCTTTATTCACCAGTGAGCCAAAGGTAGCCAGTGGAGGATGGAAGGAACAGATGAAATAAAGCCAGGTGAATTAGTTTCATGTGGCCACCATTCTGGTAAAAGACATAAATGTATTGTGAACTACCAAATACAAATTGCATATTTCTGAAGATTCTGTATGAGTTAAATACTGATATTTGTATTTAAAGCCTTGCATAGGATAAAGATGAACATTAAAATTTATGGTAATAATTTATAATGCTTCCTCACCCCTTGGTTGGAATAACTTCGAGGTGTCTTTTCCACTGTGGGTAGAGATCCCTATTGAGATAAGCTCCAGCTGTCCCTGTGATTATTTGCTTGATTATACCCCACTCCCCACTCTCCCACCTTCTACCCTGGAGACTGTCTTTCCTCCCTTTTGACTTCCCCACCCCCTAGCAGTCAACTCCCCAAAACACTACCTGCACTTAAATCCTTGAATCAGGGTCTCTTCCACAGAATCCATGAAGAAATGTTTCCTACACAAGACTTCTGCAGGGATGTCATCTCTGTAATTTTGTTTTGGGCAGTAAGTCCTTGACAAGCCAATAAATAAATAGCTTTGGTGTATATCTTCTCAACTCACTTTGGAGCTTACTGTAGATCAGACAGGCCAGGGCTGCAGTATTTTTTGAAAGTTTGTTGACATTTTAAAGGAAATGTTATGTTGCTAGTTTTAGAAGTAGTGAAGTCTACATTCAAAATATTTTTGTGTGTGTGAATGTCAGGAAATCCTAAAATAAATACCCTTTCATCATTTCATCACTTTTTGGAACTTGTAAAACACCTGAAAAACTTTGTTAACCTCGTGAGGCCTTGAACTTCAATGGATGTAGCCAAAGTAAAGCAGTTCAGTTCAGTCACTCAGTCGTGTCCAGCTCTTTGTGATTCCACAAACTGTAGCAAGACAGGCTTCCCTGTCTAACACCAACTCCTGGGATTTACTCAAACTCATGTCCATCAAATTGGTGATGCCATCCAGCCATCCCTGTCATCCTCTTCTCCCACCTTCATTCTTTCCCAGCATCAGGGTCTTTTCCAAGGAGTCAGCTTTTTGCATTAGGTGGCCAAAGTACTGGAGTTTCAGCATCAGCATCAATCCTTCCAATGAATATCCAGGATTGATTTCCTTTAGGATGGACTGATTGGATCTCCTTGCAGTCTAAGGGACTCTCAAGAGTCTTCTCCAAAACAACAGTTCAAAAGCATCAGTTCTTGAGCACTCAGCTTTTTTATAATCCAATTTTCACATCCATACATGACTACTGGAAAAACCATAGCTTTGACTAGATGGACCTTTGTTGGCAAAGTAATGTCTCAGTTCTTAATATGCTGTCTAGGTTAGTCATAGCTTTTCTTCCAAGGAGCAAGCATCTTTTAAAACTTTCATGTCTGCAGTCACCATCTGCAGTGATTTTGGAGCCCAAGAAAATAAAATCTGTTACTATTTCCCCATCTATTTGCCATGATGTGATGGGACTGGATGCTATGACCTTCGTTTTTGAATGTTTGGTTTTAAGCCAACTTTTTTACTCTCCTCTTTCACTTTCATCAAGAGGCTGTTTAATTCCTCTTCACTTTCTGCCATAAGGGTGGTGCTATCTGCATATCTGAGGTTATTGATATTTCTCCTGGCAATCTTGATTTCAGCTTGTGCTTCGACCAGCCTGGCATTTTGCATGATGTACTCTGCATATAAGTTAAATAAGCAGGGTGACAATATACAGCCTTGATGTACCCCTTTTCCAATTTGGAAGCTTCTTAGCTGAGAAGAGCTGAAAAAAGTGAAGCAGAGCCTGTATTAAATGTGGGTGTACCTGTTGTGCCATGATAGACATAGGCCAGAGAGATCTCTTTATCTTTTGTAGATCTCGTGGAGAAGGGAAAGACTACCCATGCCAGTATTCTGGCCTGGAGAATTCAGTCCATGGGGATCACAAAGAGATGGACACAGCTGAGGACTTTCACTTTCACTTTCATCATGAGCTCTTCAGTTCAGTCACTCAGTCGTGTTCAACTCTTTGTGGTCCCATGGACTGCAGCACACCAGGCCTCTTTGTCCATCACCAACTCCAAGAGTTTACTCAGGCTCATGTCCATTGAGCCAGTGATGCCATCCAACCATCTCATCCTCTGTCATCCCCTTCTCCTCCCGCCTTCAATCTTTCCCAGCATCAGGGTCTTTTCAAATGAGTCAGTTCTTCACATCAGGTAGCCAACAGACTGTGTGGATCACAACAGACTGTGGAAAGTCCCCATCAAGAGGTGAGGATAGCAGACCACCTTACCAGCCTCCTGAGAAATCGGTATGCAGGTCAAGAAGCAACAGTTAGATCTGGACAAGGAAAAAGGGACTGGTTTAAAATTGAGAAAGGAGTATGTCAAGGCTGTATATTGTCACTCTGCTTTTTTAACTTTTATGCAGAGTACATCATGCAAAATGCTGGGCTGAATGAAGTACCAGTTGGAATCAAGGTTGCAGGAAGAAATATCAATAACCTCAGATATGGTGATGACAACACCCTCTTATGGCAGAAAGTGAAGAAGAACTAAAGAGCCTCTTGATGAAAGTGAAAGAGGAGAGTGAAAAAGCTGGCTTAAAACTCAACATTCAAAAGTGAAGATCATAGCATCCAGTTCTATCACTTCATGGAAAATAAATGGGGAAAATGTGGATACAGTGTCAGATTTAATTTTCTTGATCTCCAAAATCAATGTGGATGATAACTGCAGCCATGATTTAAAAGACACTTGCTTCTTGGAAGAAAAGTTATGACCAACCTAGACAGCATATTAAAAATCAGAGACATAACTCTGCTGACAAAGTTCCATATAGTCAAAGCTAGTTTTTCCAGTAGCCATGTAAGGATGTGAGAGTCAGACCCTAAAGAAGGCTGAGTGCTGCAGAATTGATGCTTTTGAACTGTGGTGTTGGAGAAGACTCTTGAGAGTCACTTGGACTGCAAGGAGATCAAACCAGTCAATCCTAAGGGAAATCAACCCTGAGTATTCATTTGAAGAACTGGTGCTGAAGCTGAAGCTCCAATACTTTGGCCACCTGTTGTTTTGAGCTGACTCATTAGAAAAGACCTTGATGCTGAGAAAGATTGAGGGCAAGAAAAGAAGGGGATGACAGAGGATGAGATGGTTTGATGGCATCACAGATTCAATGGACATGAGTTTGAGCAACCTCAGGGAGATGGTGAAGGACAGGGAATCCTGGCATGCTGCACTTCATACAGTCACAAAGAGTGGCACACTAATGAGCAACTGAACAACAACAGCAATATATATATATATATATATATATATATATATATAATTCCCAAATTCCTAATTTAACCCTCCCACCCACCTGTCTCCTTTGGTAACCATAAGTTTGTTTTCTATGTCTGTGAATCTGTTTCTGTTTTGCATATAAGTTCATTTGTATTTTTTTAGATTCCACATATAAGTGATATCATATGATATATGTCTTTCTCTGACTTACTTCACTTAGTATAATCATTCCAGGTCCATCCATGTTTCTGCAAATGGCATTATCTATTCTTTTTTATGGTGGTGGTTTAGTAGCTGAGTCATGTCTGACTCTTGCGACCCCATGGACTGTAGCCTGCCAGGCTCCTCTGTCCATGGGATTTTTCAGTCAAGAATACTGGAGTGGGTTGTCGTTTCCTTCTCCAGGAGGTCTTCCCGACCCAGGAATTGAACCTGGGTCTCTTGCATTGCAGGCAGATTCTTTACAGACTGACCTATGAAGGAAGCCCTACTTTATCCATTTATCTGTCGATGCACATTTAGGTGCTATACTCTTCTGAGATTTGAGATCTTGGCCTTGCCGCATGGTTTAACAACCACCCGCCTCCAAACTTGCTTTTTCCCTTGTGTCAAGTGGAGAACCCACAGTCCAGCTCTAGACTCTCTGATCACCTTCTCTGCACTCAAGCTTCATGATCAGGGCCCTGCTCCAGCAGCATCTGACCCTTCCTTGCAGAAACGTGAGGACTTGGACGTGTTGACTGTAAAGTCCATCTCCAGTGGAAGTGAGTTGTGACTTGAGCTGACTATTCCAGGCATTTTCCTGAACCTCTTTCAGTTCAGTTCAGTTCAGTTCAGTTCATTTCAGTCGCTCAGTCGTGTCCGACTCTTTGCAACCCCATGAATCACAGCATGCCAGGCCTCCTTGTCCATCACCAACTCTTGGAGTTCACTCAGACTCAAGTCCATCAAGTCAGTGATGCCATCCACCCATCTCATCCTCTGTCGTCCCCTTCTCCTCCTTCCCCCAATCCCTCCCAGCATCAGAGTCTTTTCCAATGAGTCAACTCTTCACATGAGGTGGCCAAAGTACGGGAGTTTCAGCTTTAGCATCATTCCTTCCAAAGAAATCCCAGGGCCGATCTCCTTCAGAATGGACTGGTTGGATCTCCTTGTAGTCCAAGAGACTCTCAAGAGTCTTCTCCAACACCACAGTTCAAAAGCATCAATTCTTCGGTGCTCAGCCTTCTTCACGGTCCAACTCTCACATCCATACATGACCACAGAAAAAACCATAGCCTTGACTAGAGGACCTTAGTCAGCAAAGTAATGTCTCTGCTTTTGAATATACTATCTAGGTTGGTCATAACTTTTCTTCCATCTCTTTAGGTTGAAATTAATGGTTGATGATTTGAAAGTCATCCCCGAAGTGCAGCCTAGCGCCCATCAGCCACGTGTGATGAGCAGACACGGCCCTCCCCATCACTGTTCAGATGGGCTCCCTGCATGCTCTGAAGCTCATTCTCTCACATGAAGTTCATTTCCTTAGCAGGCACTCCTGCCTTTCACTAACCTGTCTGTGGCAATTTGGAAACATTCCAGCTTAGAAAGAGAGTTATTTATGCTTCCCTGTGGGTTTAGGGCAGAGATGGGACCAGGCAGCAGGGATGAGAAATGCCTCATCTAGCAGCCCACAGCAACTCTCACGAGGCAATGTAGCAAGAGAAGACAAAGTGCTTTCTGTTCTGTGCAGAAAGCCCGTCTATGGACAGGAAGGGTGTGGAGAGCTTGGTGGGAGCTGGATGTGTCTGGGGAAAGTATGTCTGGGTTCAAGACCTTAGGAAATGCACCATTCTGTGTCCCCTGCTGTGTGCCAGGTTCTTCACTAGGACTTGGGAAGGTAGCGATCACAGCAACAAGCCTTGTAGACTTCTCAGCCTGAGAGAGTCAAACTTACAGATGCATGTGAGCAAGCATGTATCTTAGGAACATGAAATACAGTACTGAGAAAGGGACTGCTATGTCTACCCAGCACTCTGCTCATTTAGGTTCTTTGGCCCTAAGCATAAGCACTCCCCTACTTCCTTTATTTAAGGATCAAAAATTTATATGCATTTGATTGCCCTCAGGTGAGGTCACTAGAATAGTCACATTCACAGAAGGAGAAATCAGCTAGTGGTTGCCAAGGGCTGGGAGAGCAAAGAATGGAATTTTTGTCCAATGGGGATGAATTTGAATCAGAGAAGATGAAAACTTTTGAGAGATGGCTGGAGGGCATGGGTGTACAACAGTGTGAATGTACTTAAACTCATACAGCATACACTTTAAAATATTCCAGTGGTAAACTTTATGGTATATGTATTTTGCCACAATTTAAAAATAAAAAATATATTCTAAAAAAGCTGTGGGAAAAATAAAACATTTTTTAAAATTTAAAGAGGAAAGAGTGATTTTCTGAGGTGGTAAATCTGCCAAGACCATAATCAGATTGCCCTGACCAGGCCCAGGCTGGCAGCAAGGCTAAGCTGTTCTGTGCCTGGGTGTGGGCTCAGTGGCACAGACATCGGGCTTGTCAGTCTGTCTTCTCTTCTTTCCAGAGAGTCTCGGCCACAGCCAGCTACCCAGCTCCTAGGGGTCCTGCCCACTCTGAAGCCAAGTTCTCTTCATCCTGGCCTGCATGTTGGGAGCAGACCCTCACCAGCTACTGGGGCCCACAAGCATCCTGTACACCTGCTGCTGGCAGGAGAACCAAAAAGGAGACTTGGGACTCTGAGTAAATGGGAAATTGCAGAAAGGGTTAAGTGAAGAATTATTGAAAGTGGTTTGGCAATGTGGGTTGAGATAATGAACATTTTAGAGTTTGGCAGCATTGTGTTTCTTGAGCAAAGACAACACAGTGGCTGAGGTCACTTTCAAGGACCAACCTAGTGCAGTTGCAAGCCGGGCATGAGTTTCATTAGGACTGTTAGCACAGCATTAGAGCAAATACTTTGTGCTGTAGGGAGTTCACAGTTCACAGCTGAGAGCAGCTGTGGTGGATGATGTCTCATTGGAAGGTGCTGCTAAGTGGAAATATTTCCTTTCACACCTGGACTCTTCTTGAAGCTGCTTCCAGGGAAATAGTCTTACAGGATTCTGACTACAAGTTCTATGTGAACCATCTTGGGCAAGTAGTCACAGGGATACATACTGGAAAACAAGGGGCTGGTAACTCACAGTAAGCAAAGTGTAAAAAGGGACAATGTCTAGACCTGAGAAGGGGACATGATGGTCTATAGGACTGAAGGTGCTGGGCAGGGGGCCCTGAGGGTCTAGCTGTGAAGGACACAGCAAACATCATTTGGAGTCTGTGTTACATCCTTTTTAAAACTTCTTTTTAAAATTTAACTATAGATGATTTAAAAGACCCTCGTTCCTTGGAAGTTCCTCGGACAGTCCCTGGTGAGCTCCCACAGTCGTTGCTGCCTCGTCAGCACATGCATGCTCAATCGTGTCCAACTCTTGGAGACCCTGTGGACTGTAGCCTCCCAGGCTGCTCTGTCCATCGAACTCTCCAGGCAAGAATTCTGGAGTGGGTTGTCATTGCCTAGACAGCATATTAAGAAGCAGAGACATCACTTTGTTTTTCCAGTAGTCTTGTACACTTGGTGAGAGTTGGCCCATAAAGAAAGCTGAGTGCCAAAGAACTGATGCTTTCAAACGGTGGTGCTAGAGAAGACTCTTGAGAGTCCCTTGAACAGCAAGGAGACCAAGCCAGTCAATCCTAAAGGAAATCAACCCTGAATATTTATTGGAATAACTGATACTGAAGCTGGAGCTCCAATACTTTGTCCATCTGATTTGAAGAGCTGACTAATTGGAAAGGACCCTGATTCTGGGAAAGATTGAAGGAAAAGGAGAAGGGGACAACAGAGGATGAGATATTTAGACAGTATCACTGACTCAGTGGACATAAATTTGAACAGTAGTGGAGGACAGAGGAGGACAGAGGAGACTGGTGTGCTACAGTCCACGGAATCACAAAGAGTCGAACACAACTTGACTAAGCAACAGCAACAAATAGGTGATTTATTATGTTGTGTTAGTTTCAGGTGTACAGCTAAGTGATTCAGCTATGTGTGTGTGTGTGTGTGTGTGTGTGTGTGTGTGTGTGTGTATAAAAATATAAATATATATTCTTTTTCATTATTATTACAAAATATTGTTCCCTGTGTTATACAGTAAGATCTTGTTGTTTATCTATTATAAATATAGTAGTGTATCTCTCAACTGAGCAACTTTCACTTCACTTCACATGTATATATTGGGCTTCCCTTGTGATTCAGCTGGTAAAGAATCTGCCTGCAGTGCTGGAGACCTGGGTTCAATCCCTGGGTGGGAAGATCCCCTGGACAGGGGAAAGGCTACCCACTCCAGCATTCTGGCCTGGAGAATTCCATGGACTGCACAGTCCATGGGGTCGCAAGGGGTAGGACATGACTGAGCAATTTTCACTTCACTTCACTTCAGTGTATCTCTTAATGTGTCTGTTATTTTTAAACTCATAATTTGTCCTTCTCCTCTTCACTTTCCCCCTTAGTAACCATGTTTGTTTTCTATGTCTGTGAGTCTATTTCTGTTTTGTAAATAAACTTATTTGCATTATTTTTTTAGATCCCACTAGGTGATATATTTGCTTTCTCTGTCTGACTTATTTCACTTGTATGATAATCTCTGGGTCCATCCATGTTGCTACAAATGGCAGCATTGCATTCTTTTTATGGCCAAGTAGTATTCCATTGTATATATGTACCACATCTCCTTTACTCATTTACCTATCCATGAACACTTGGGTTGCTTCCACGGGTTTACACTTGAGCTCATGGGGCAAATGTATGATTCAGAATTTCCCTGTACTCACCACTTGTCATCTGCTTCACTGTGATTATATTGCAAAAAGGCTTCTCCCACTTTTATTTGCTTAGAATTGAATCCAACAAATGCTTTTGTGAGTCAACTGTCAGGAACATAATCAAGGAAGCATAAAACCGTGGCTTCAGGGCACATGGATACCTCTGAACAGGCCTGGGGAGCATCATTTGCTGTGTCCCAGGACAGGTCTTGCATCCTTCCTTCTTTCATCCTAACTTCTCCTACCCATTGTCTCCTCCTTCCAACCTGGCCATCCTCTTTCCTGACACTCTTTATCACTGGCTCCTCTGATGTCTAAGAAGGGGACAGACAAGAAGAAGGAAGGCCTCGCTCTATAGAGAACAGGGATGGGAGACTAGAGAGAAAAGCCCAGAGCAGCAGCTCCAGCAGAAGGAAGGGGAGCTTGGAGCTAAGGGAAAGGGAACCCACAGTTGAGGGATAGTGTGGGGTGGGTACAAGTGGGTGTACATGTCTTTGGTTTCAGGTCAGCATGGCTCAGAGTCTGAGGGTGGAGTGGAGAACAGCTGAGTTCAACTCTGGGGTGAAATGACCATAAATGCTGGGGCATGCATGCGAAACTTGGCTTCAACAGAAGCAGTATTTGCTTTGCCCATTTGGTGTTACTTGGCATTGTCTGTGGCCTTGTGCCAGCTCTGCATGACCTGTCTGGCACTCTGGATCACTGGGTCACCTCTGTGGCCTCAGACTCATGGCTGATGACATGAAGTGCTGCCCCAAAGGAAGTGATGACTCTGGAAAGTGCCAACACTGCAGGAAGGTGGCTTTGAGCCCCAGCCTCATCCAGCAGTGACTGAGAGGCAGATTGCAGGCTCACAACATCAGTCATCTTCCCTGTTTAACTGACTAAGTAGTAGGGTAAGGGCTTCCCTGGTGGCTCAGACGGTAAAGCATCTGCCTGCAATGCTGGAGACCTGGGTTTGATTCCTGGGTCGGGAAGATCCCCTGGAGAAGGAAATGGCAATCCACTCCAGCACTCTTGCCTGGAAAATCCCATGGACGGAGGAGCCTGATAGGCTACAGTCCATGGGGTCGCAAAGAGTCGGACACGACTGAGCGACTTCACTTCACTTCTTCAGTAGGGTAAGGCCTCCAGCAAAGGGCAAGGGACAAGGGAGGAGACATGAGATTCTAAAGGTTAAGATAGTTTGAGATAAGTGTAGTCTGGACACAGTTTAGTTCTCTTAATTTCCTCCTTTCCCTCCCCAAGGTGGTATGACTTTAAGAAAACCCTTTAAACTTACATTGCTGGAGTTTCAGAGAAAACTATTTCTAAGAAGACGTCATAAGTATGAATGAGGATACCAGGTGAACGGTCTTGCGGTCTCCACAGGCTCACAACCCGCATCTATGAACAGTTGTGGAGCAAAAGGGTGTGCCCGCTCTTCCCCCACCCCCACCTCCGGCCAACCACTGCCCTCTGCAGCTTGGTGCAGGGCTTCTCTTCCGGTTCAAAAGCAACGTCACTCCCTGAGTGACGTTTGTCCTGATGGCACAAATCTGAAACGTGGAGTGTGAGCCGCTAGACCGTGGCCTGTGAGGGGGTGCTGCTGTAATGGTGACTCCCTCTCTGAACAACCAGAAGTTAACAGAGGATCATCATCATAAAGGAACAAAATGTTAATGAGTGAAATGAAAATGTGTCGGCCTAGGTGGTTATACTCTCTGACTCCTAGGGAAGATGTGACAACTTTGAGAATACCTTCAACTTCCGGATGAAATGGTGAGGGCATGTAAGTGGTCGTGAACCATTAACTTTTGCTTTATGATTTTTCCTTTTTTTTACTATGTCACTTTTTACTAGAAGTATGCTTTGTTAAATTAAAAAAAAAATAAAGGAAATTGGAAGAGAGAAAAATGACCTCAAATTTTTAAAAGAAAAAAAGAAGGAAAGGTGAGGTGACATGATTATGAATTGCCTAGGGAGGAAGATTCTCCAGGCAAGAACTTGGAGGACAGAGGAGCCTGGTGTGCTACAGTCCTTGGGGCACAGAGTCGGACACAACTTAGCCGCTTCTGAACAGCAACAACAGGAGGAAGGTGGGGACAACCGGAGACCTGAGGGCAACCTCACCCGAAGTGAGTCTACGGCTTCCAATCCAAGCTGCAGAATGCATTTTGCAAAGTTGCATAGGTTCAGCACAAAGGTGGTCTTCAAGACAAGCTTGTCCAAATTTCGAGGTATGAAATCTCATGGTCCCCATTATCTCAGGATTTGGGAGTTCCCAACACAGCTTGGCAGCCCCATGTGAACAGCCAGACTTCTCCTAGGCAGCCTCCGAGAGCACGGCTGAGGCCACACGGTGACCCGAGAGCTCTGCTGTGGCCAGACCACTCCAATGGCAGCAGCAGGTGGACCTCCTCTGTGCTGCTAAGTGGTACCATTCTTTGAATAAATTGTATTTGTTTCTTCTTAAAAGATAAGTAATTGGGTGCTGAAACTTATAAAAGAGCTGGGGGGAAAGTGTGGGTTCACCTGATGACTTGGGGCCTGAAAACATTAGCCCTGTCTCTACAGCATGTTAGCCACTGTTCCACAGCTAAGGCAAATAATCCAACCTCTCTGAGACCTCCTGGTCAAAGTGCCTTCATGATACTTTCTCCTTCCTGAGGTAGGGGAGTCAGGCCACAAAACTGACTCTTCTGTTGGCTTCACCCACTGCAGAAAACAGTATGATTTTTAACTTTAATTAATTATTTTTAAAAATTATTTTTCTTTCTTAATACCAATGTAATATCCTTGAAAAAAATTCACTGGAAACAACTTATGTGAAAAAAATTCTCCCGTAATCTCCCCACCCAGTAATAACCACTGTTCACTTTGGTTTTCTGCACACACATATTTATGTATTTGAGCATATTTGAAGATAAACAGTAGCTGATGATATAGCAACTGCTTTTCTAAACTTGGCTCTCACCAGGCAGCATGCACTTTAGTATGAATGATCTCACTGTTCACTGTATAGAGCCGAGAAACAGAAAGAAAGGCTCAGAGAGGGAAAGAAACTTGTCTCATGCAACCAGAATTCCCACCCAGGCCTATTACCAGGCTTTCAACACTTGTAACCTGTCGTCACTGCTGTAGTTTTTGTCTCCCACCCAACAGTGGAGCAGCCACCCCTCTCTAAGACTGTGGACTCATGGAATCCTTGAGTAGGATGAAGAGCTAGGAGGCTAGAATTTCCCTCCTCCCAGTTCCATGTAAGAATCTGTGTGTCGTTAGCAGGGCAGAGCCACTTTGCATTTCCTGAATGTATGTGTTTATGTGTGTGTCACTGTGTGTGTGGGTACTGTGAGGTTTCAGTCCAAATATTTTTCAGCCCCTTTGTAAGAAGAAAGTTCTTCCCTATAGCGTGTTCACCGCTGGTGGCTGGATCTGTCCTCTGTGACATTTTGAGATGAAGCAAAAGAGAAACGGCATGAAAATAAGGAAAAGACCAGTTTTCCATCCAGGTACTTTAGTAGGCGGGCTTCCTTGGTGGCTCAGCGGTAAAGAATTCCCCAGCAATGCAGGAGCTGCAGAAGATGTGGGCTCTTCCCTGGTGGGGAAGATCCCCTGGAGGAGGGCATGGCAACCCACTCGTGTTCCTGCCTGGAGAATCCCCGTGGACAGAGGAGCCTGGCAGAATCAGTTCATAGGGTCGCAAAGAGTGGGACATGACTGAAGTGACTCAGAATGCAGGCACGTTCTGATAAGTACTTTGGAATCCCGTCCATGTGATGGAGGAAACTCATTCTGGAACAAAGCTAACCACTTCTGCCATGGATCCTGGGCTACGCTGCTTGGAATCCCTGCATCGAGGCTCACTGCCTGACCTCAGAGGGGCTGAGGGCAGCTGGCTTCTAGCCTTCAGCCCCTTGGCAGCAGAGCCTCCCAGCTCGCTGACTCCCCAAAGGCCTCACCCCGCTACACAGCCCACTTCCTGCTGCAGGTCTAGGCCCTGCCACCTCCTTCCCATTGGGATAACGACGACTTCTACAAGCCCAGAGCACCCAGGACCGCTGCGCTGCTCGGCTTCTTCTCATCCCGGCTCCTCCGCTCCTGATCCAGCTTCCTGTTTCTCCTGCACAGGCGATGCTCCCAAAGGTTTTCCCTATCTGACTCTATCTCAGAGATGGCTTCCTGGGAACCCAGCAGCTATAGCCATCTGTCCTAGAAATGAGGAGGAAATAGTTTTTCTTTTAATTTATTTGTTAGTTGGAGGCTAATTACTTTACAATATTGTAGTGGGTTTTGCCATACATTGATATGAATCAACCATGGATTTACAAACACGAAAATACAAAATACAAAATATTGAAAAAGAATAGGCACATGTATATGTATAACTGAAATCACTTTGCTGTACACTTGGAACTAACAAAACATTGTTAATCAACAATACTCCAAAGCAAAATAAAAATTAAAAGCAAAAACAAGTGTTCAATTTATATACTACTTATCTATATGCAAAAAAGTATTCAGTATACAAAATATATTTACACAGAAGTATAATGTTTAATGTACACACATAAGTATTTAAAATCTCTATTTATATATTGTGTATTTATTTATAAAATTATGTATTTAGTAGGAGCTCTCTTATCTAACACATGTAAGACAAGTAGCTTGTAAGTAAAGAGCAAAAATCATTTAATCATATATTAAAGTAGAAAATCATTATACGTGTGTGTGTGTGTGTACACTCATGCCCACACAAGCATACATATATACTGCTGCCACTGCTGCTAAATCGCTCAGTCATGTCTGACTTTGTGCGACCCCATAGACAGCAGCCCACCAGGCTTCACCATCCCTGGGATTCTCCAGGCAAGAACACTGGAGTGGGTTGCCATTTCCTTCTCCAATGCATGAAAGTGAAAAGTGAAAGGGAAGTCATTCAGTCGTTTCCGATTCTTAGCAACTCCACGGACTGCAGCCCACCATGCTGTGATTCATGGGGTCGCAATGAGTTGGACATGACTGAGCGACTGAATTGAACTGAACTGAACTGAAGCTCATGGTAGAAAAACATCTCAAAATAATTAAGCTGAAAGAAGTGAAGCAAATATAAAAATGCCATGCCATAATTCCATTTATATAAAATTCTAGAAAATGTAGAAAGCAGATCACTGGTTTCTTGGGACTGGAGGAGAGGAAGAAAGTGAACAGGAATAGGATTGCAGAGTAACAGAAGATACTTCTGGAAGAGATGGTTCTGTTCATTGTCTTGGTTGTGCTCAACTTTCACAGTTTACAATTTTACAGTTTGTATACTTTATATGTGTGAAGCTTATTGTACATCAATTATATCTGAATAAACTCTTGAAAGAGACACTGTGTCTAATCCATTTTTGAACAGCATATAGCAGAATAAAGTTTCTCAGTCAAGGGTGTTTTGGAAAGAAATTTATTTTAATTTTAGATTATGTGATGGAAATGTGTCCTTGAGTCATGTTGTTGTTGTTTAGTTGCTCAGTCATGTCCCACTCTGTGACACCATGGACTGCAGCATACCAGGCTTCCTTGTCCTTCACTATCTCCCAGAGTTTACTCAAACTCATGTCCATTGAGTTTACTCAAACTCAATGTCCCATGGTTTACTCAAACTCATGTCCAGTGATGCCTTTCAACCATCTCATCCTCTCTTGCCTCCTTCTCCTCCTGCCCTCAATGATCTGTGATCTGTTTTCTATATTTTCTAGAATTTTATATAAATGGAATTATGGCATGGCGTTTTTATATTTGCTTCACTTCTTTCACTCTTCCCCAGCATCAGGGTCTATTCCAATGAGCTGTCTCTTAACATCAGGTGGCCAAAGTATTGGAGCTTCAGCTTCAGCATCAGTCCTTCCAATGAAGTCAGAGTTGATTCCCTTTATCATTGACTGGTTTGATTTCCTTTCTGTCCAAGTGACTCTCAGGAGTCTCCTCCAGCACTGTAATGACTACCGGGAAAACAATAGTTTGACTATATAGACCTTTGTTGGAAAAGTAATGTCTCAGCTTTTTAATACACTGTCTAGTTTTGTCATAGCTTTCCTTCCAAGAAGCAAGCATCTTTTAATTTCATGGCTGTACTAACCATCTGCAGTGATTTTAGAGCCCAGGAAAGTAAAGTCTGACACTGCTTCTATTGTTTTCCCATCTATTTGCGATGAAGTGGATGGGATTGGATGCCATGATCTTCATTTTTTGAATGTGGAATTTTAAGCCAGCTTTTTTACTTTCCTCTTTCACCTTCATCAAGAGGCTCTTTGGTTCTTCTTTGCTTTCTGTCATTAAGGTGGGGTCATCTGAGTTTCAGACAATTTTTTTATTGTACTTGTTTTCTGTTTTAAATTAAAAGTTTTTTTTTCCTTCATGTATATCATAAAGAATTCACATGAAGCATATACTTGTGGCCTAGGAGCTGCCACAGATGGGCAGGCTTAAACAGCAGAAGGATACTGCCACACAGTTCTGGAGGCCAGGAGTCTGAGATCAAGGTATGACCAGAGTTGGTCCTTTCTAAGACCTTGGTCTGCCCACAGCCTCTTCTCCCTGTGTCTCTCTCCATCTCCTTCCCTTTGTGTGCATTTTCTCTTTGTCTTCGTGTGGTGTTCTTTTTTGTTAACAGTATATTGGTTGAAGGGCCCAACCCACTCAAGAGTGACCCACCCCACTCATGAGTGACCTCATCTTTGCTAATCACCCTGGGTCACTGTGGACAAGATTCTTAGGTTATGGCAGTAAGATTTCTATACATGAATAGAGAGAGGGAGCAAGTCAACTCATTACAAAGCTCCGCCTCATGTTTTCATTGTTACAAAGCAAGAAAGGAAGAATTTTAAAAGCTAGCCTGTATGTTTGTAAACTGTAAGCCTGCTGTAGTCACTTGGGAACCCAGCAGGCAGCAAAAGAATCTTCTGTTGGGATTTTTGTGCATCTCCTCAACTGGCCCACCTGCTGCTCCTCTGGGCTGCACTCTGTAACTATGTGGCACAGATTTTCACCAGGCTGGTCCTTACAGCTCTGCTACTTTGGGCTGGACCTTTGTAACTCTTTGCACCTGCTCCTGTAGGCAAGGGTCTGTGGGTGTGTACAGGTAGAGCTGCTTTTATCATTTCTGCTTACTTTAGTCCTTCCTCTGGCCCAACCAGCATCAATCTGTCCACGTGAATGAAATCCACTGGAACACCTGAGGGAGATAAGCATTCAAACTTCGAATCACTCTGAAGACTACAACTCTTCAGAATGAATTTTGGATTTTGAAGCCTAACAATGGTGAAAATGGCATACCCTTCAGGAGAGAGAGGTTTTTCCCTTGATGTGGCCCTCACGTGGTGACATGGGGTGTCTTGCCACCACTGCAGGAGGCAGTCCCGGGGCCTGTGGAGAGGAGGATCCTGGGAGGAGAGGACTAACTGGCAGAACTGCCCCAGGGTTTCTCTGCTGCATTGTCCTCGTGGGGCCCTTCTTGGAGGGACTGTGAGAATCACAGGGTAGGGATCTTCTCAGCCTCTGACGGTTGTCTTAACCTCACATGGACACTTGTGTACGAGACGCCTCACACCTGATGATTTGTAATGGATTTCATTCGTTTATCAGGGATTCTCTCTTCAACATCCTGACTGCCTAGCTCAGACAGCTTGGGGCTGGAAAACATCCTTTACTCCTGCAATTAGCACTCTCCCAGAACACTTGTTGACTTAAAAACAAATTAGTCACAACCTAAAAGTTGAGAGTTATATTTTATTCAGTGGGAATTTTTAGGGCTTCAAGTCCAGGAGACAGCATCTCACGTGACCTTGAGAAAACTGCTACAAGGAGGTGAAGGGGAGGAGTCAGATTATACAGAAGTTTGCAACAAAGGGCAGGTTGTCTGAGCATTGAAAGTATTTTTGTGAATTAAAGAAAACTAGATTTCTGAAGTGAAGGAATTTAGCCCTTTTCTATGTATGGGAAGATGCAAGAGTCTGGACTCACAGAAGTCATTCCTTTTATATGCTCCTCAGCTGTCTGTAGCCAGCATCCTTTGTTTCTTCACTTCCTGAGATCCTCAGTGCTCACTGTAGGGAGTGGCTGCAGGCAAGGGTGGCTGGATCACAGGAGGGCTAGCATCGCGGATGACTGTGACATCCTTGCTTACTGATACGGCAAGAAATACTCCATTGCTCACACCTACCAGCCTTTTCTTTATATCAGCCTACTTTTATTGAATATTCTCCCCTCAACTTTAATGCTACTGTCATAAACAGGATTATAGTTCTTGCTTCTTTGTCTGCCCTTTGATGGATGAGAGGCTTGTGGAAGCTTCCTGATGGGAGGGACTGGCTGTGGGGAAAACTGGGTCTTGCTCTGTGGGCTGGATCATGCTCAGGAAATTTTTAATCCAATTGTCTACTAATGAGTGGTGCGGTGCTCCTTCCCTGTTAGTTGTTTGGCCTGAGGCAACCCAGTCCTAGAGTCTGCAGTCTCTATGGTAGGGCCACTGGTGACCTCCAAAAAGGACACACACCTCCGATCCCCACGGCAGGCTGCTTCCACCCATGCCTCTGCAGGAGACCTCCAAACACTCACAGGCAAGTCAGCCTCAGTTTCATGTAGGATCATTGCTCCTTTCTCCTGGGTCCTGGTGCTCACAAGATTTTGTTTGTGTCCTCCAGGAGTCTCTGTTTCCCCAGTCTTGCATAAGTGCTGTAATCAAATCGCACTGTCCTTCAAAGTCAGGTTCCCTGGGGATTTCCAGTCCCTTGCCAGATCCTCAGGCCCTAGAACCTTCACAACAGTGCAAGGACTTCTTTGGTATTATTGTTCTCCAGTTTGAGGGTTGCCCACCCAGTGGGTATGGGGTTTGATTTTATCATGATTGCACCCTTCCTACCACAAATGTCATAAAGAATCTACCTGTCATCAAGTGGTAAAGACTTAACCTGCAATGCAGGAGACACAGGAGATGCCGGTTCAATCCCTAGGTCTGGAAGATCCTCTGGAGCAGGAAATGGCAACCTACTCCAATATTCTTGCCTGGGGAATTCCATGGAGAGAGGAGCCTGACGGGTTATGGTCCATAGGGTCACAGAGTCAGGCATGACTGAACAACTGGGCATGCAAACATGCCCTGAAAATTATGTTGTGTACAAGTGGCAGAACCCTTCTCAGGGATTTGTAACCTTTTAAAAGGAGATTTTTTGAATGAAAAGAAACAAAAAATGTGTGCACTTTCCCTAGACAGTGATTGTTCTTCCATTACCTGCCAACTGAGAAAATATAGAACCAAGATATTCTGAATTCAGAATGAGTAGGCATTACATTCATGACAAAAGCAGTGCAGGCTGAGGAAAGCTTTGCATATTCACTGCTCTGAAGTCCCCTGAAACTCTGGAGATCCTGGCTCCTCCTCGTTGCGTGGTCTTAGCATGTTTGCCTCTTTTTCTGGTTTCAGGTCCCAATCTGTGAAATGGGGGTAAGAGTCCCTGCTTGCATGTTACCTCACAGATGATGTTTTTGTGAAGATAAAATTAATTAGTGCAAATGAAAGGAGGAAAACAAAACTTATTAAATGCAAAATATAAAATTATAAGCCTTTCTGTAAAATATCACAGGAAAACTAAGCCCCTGGGAAGAGGATAGAGGCTATGGAGACCCTGACTCATGGGCCCTGCATGACCTGCAGGCTCAGATGGCTGAGATTCAGACAGGACCAGCTCAAATGAGGTCACCAAGCAGGTTGCAGGAAGAAAGAGGAGACCACGTGGCCCAGTGCGATCTCTAGGATCCTGGGGTCAGCTCTGGCTTGGGGTTCTGCCTGTGCACTGAAGGGAGGGGCGTGGAGGTACTAGGGGCACCTGGCTTCTCTGCAGGCCTGTCTGTTTGGAGGTGGGGAAGGGGGAGGGGAAACAGGTCAAGGCTGCATGTGGGGCTCCTTTTCCTTCTTTGTGAAAATCCACTGGGACCAGCCTCGCTGCCCTGTGGCTGTCAGGAGGGATGCGAGGATGAGAGAAAGGCCAGGGAACAGCAGTGGGGACAGAGCTTGCCCCCAGGTCCCACCCCTGCAGCTCTAGCAAAGGAAAGGGCTGTGACGGCACGCTCCCTTTGTGTCTCAGGCTCCTTTTAAATCTGTGCTCCTTTGGAAGGCTGGATCTGTCAGCACGGTTCATAAAAGCCACCGCTTGGACAGTATCAAGAACTAAATAAAAGTTCCTGGGCAGGATGGTATTATACAGCTCTTAGTATTATACAAACCGAGACCAAAGGTGACTTTGAAATAATAGGAAGTGACAATCAGGCAGACAGGAAGTGCTTTATAAATAGATTAGAAGGCTTGCAGTGTGCTTATCTTAGCTCTTCTGGTCCATAATAGTGACGACATAATAGTGCTTGGTGCTCCAAAGCAAAAGACAATGTCTTCCTTGACTTTTCCCCCCTCTTTTTAGTTCAAAAGCTCAAGAATAGGTAAAATCTAAATTTCTGAGTTTCTGTAATGAGTACAAAACTCCTTTTAGAAAAATTCTGCATGCATGTGTGCTAAGTCACTTCAGTTGTGTCCAACTCTGTGCAACGCTATGGACCAGGCTCCTCTGTCCATGGTGTTCTCCAGGCAAGAATATTGGATGGGTTGCATCCTCTCCTCCAAAGGATCTTCCCAACTGAGGGAAGGAATGTGTTTCTCTTAGTCTCCTACATTAGCAGGTAGGTTCTCTACCACTAGCGCCACCTAAAAAACTATCAAACATAACAATAGCTCCAGTGTGACCCCAATGGTCACAAAGGAAGTGACAACCAGGCAGGCATGGGGGGGCCTTATAAATAGATTAGAAAGCTTGCAGTGACCTTATTTTAGCTTTTCTGGCCCATAATAGTGATGTGAACACGTATGGATATGAGAATTGGACTGTAAAGAAAGCTGAGCACCGAAGAATTGATGCTTTTGAACTGTGGTGTTGGAGAACTCTTGAGAGTACCTTGGACTGCAAGGACATCCAACCAGTCCATTCTAAAGGAGATCAGCCCTGGGATCTCTTTGGAAGGAATGATGCTAAAACTGAGACTCCAGTACTTTGGCCACCTCATGGGAAGAACTGACTCATTGGAAAAGATTCTGATGCTCGGAGGGATTGGGGGCAGGAGGAAAAGGGGACAACAGATGATGAGATAGCTGGATAGCATCACCGACTCGATGGATGTGACTCTGAGTGAACTCTGGGAGATGGTGATGGACAAGGAGGCCTGATATGCTGCCATTCATGGGATGGCAAAGAGTCGGACACGACTGAGAGACTGAACTGAATAGCATCTGATGCTCCAATGCAAAAGACAATATCCTTCCTTGAATTCAGGATCTCACTATTGGCCCAGTTTACAGGTCCTGGTTAAAGGACAGCTCTGTTGGAAAAATGTAGAGCAACACATCTGCTATCCTGATGCTCATCTATGAATCCCTGATTCACACAAGTGCACACAATGGGTGAGTCCTGAGGGGAAGCTGAGCTTTGCAGTCCAGGAGCAGGACGAGCTACACGTCCACCACCTCGCAAGGTAACAAAAGGGCAGCAGACTGTGGGGTCACACAAGCCCTTGTTATGCCTGATAGGATGTCCGTTTGAGACCTACCAAGAAGGGAACAGAATATATTTTTAAGTCCCCACCAATTTCCCTAAGTATACATTTTAGGTGCCAAGCTGAGAAGGATGGTTTGGGAGGCAGGGCTGCCCAAGGGAGGGACTTCCACCTGTGAAGGGGCAGATGCTGATTGCTGACAGTTCTGGCCACTCACACATTTTCATCTTTGTGACTGTAGCTGGGCATCATGGTCCAGGAGGGAGACCGGCTCTAACACAAAGATTGCATGGACCTTGTTTGGGTTGTTTTTGCAGTAGGAATCTGACATTTTAATTACAAAATCACATTTCTGCTGAGTACACCCTGTGACCCTAGAAGAGTCAGGAGAGTTGAGTGGCTACTGTTTTCAGTATTTGTCCACCACAGAACTTAACCCAGGAGCCACCTTTTTCAAAGCTGAGTACTGGAACTCTTGGGAAGCAGACCCAGGCCAGCCATGGCCAGGCACTCAGCACCCTCCCTCTGGACAGGGCCTCAGGGCACTTCTGGGCAGAAGAGTCTTGCTCTGCATTCTCCTCCGCCTACTTCTGTCAGCTTGAGTCAGTTAAGGAGCCTGAGCCCTGTAGGGCCAGAACCACCCCCCTAGCCAGACCCTCAGCTTCCATGCACACAGGGTCCAATTCTGTGGTCTCATATGGGGTTAGCACAGAGCCTCTGGAGACCCCAGGCATCACCTTTGCGTTCTTCCGGGAGTGCCATTCACTGTCTGACTGCCACAGTGGGCCCCTGGAAGCATGTGTGGACTGGATGGCATGTGGTTTCTCAATGTAGCTGTCTGGGTGACTCGTGGTGAGTATGTCAATGTAGGTGAGCATATATGTTTATACATATGTGTGAGACAAGGACCTGGCTGAGACAGTGCATATGCCAAAACATGCTTTCCTTTTCCTTCTTTGACCATCCAGAAAGGTTGCCTTCTCCTCACACAGGTGGGTGAGGTTGACTCTCTCACGGATGGCCTGATGTTCTAGAAGGTGGCCACAGGGAGGGTGCACAGATCCCAGGGTGCACAGTCTTTCTTGAGGCACATCCTCCTGAGGCTCTGCGGCCCCCACTGGAGGTGAGCAGACCTCCTGGTCTCCTGTGCTGCCTGGGGAGTCTGGCATCTGTAGGTGAGTCTCGAGTCCCAGAATGGCCTCAATCCCATCCCCAGACGACAAGACCTAGGGGAAAGGCACGTGTTGCCTCTTTCCTGTGACCCTGGTCTGGCGTTCCCAGGAGGCCACCAAATCCAGAAGGCAGGTGTGGTTGTGGAGTCCATGGGTATGGCCCTCCCTCTTGAAAGTCCTGTTTGTCCTCCTTCAGGATAACTTGTCCTCTGAGAGGGGCCGAGGTTCAGGCTCCCAGAGCCACAGGTCCCGTCTTCCACCCGAGAACAGTCCCAGCAGGACGGTGGCCTCTGCAGATTGGACGGCCATCCTGTCTGCCTGGCTGCAGACACTGTTGCCAGCATCAATAGTTACCCTTCCAGTGGTCTCAAGAAGGCAGACTCACAGCATCAGGGCAGGGAGGAGGCTAGGGCAGGGTCAGCGCAGGGACATCCCTTTGAGCCAAGGCCCAGCGTAGTGAGTGCCAGCCGGCCCCAGGGTCACACACCTGCAGCCAGCGTGGAAGCCTCTTCCCCACCAGTGTTCCCACAAGCCAACAGCCATTCCTGACCCCACCTTTCCCCTCATCTCCACCTGAGCCCTCTGAGAACAGCCTCGCTTGAAGCACTGCTGTAGTGGGCATTTAATCATTACATCTGGATACCAATTGGAGAAGTCAGCAGCATATTTAGAAATCACTGTTAGTGTGTATGATAGTTGACAAATTAATGAAAACATACCCTTCACCCAAAGCAGGGGAAGGGCTGAGGGAGGCGATGGGCTGTCAGGGGCACCCTTAGCTGGCGCAAGCCCCAACCCTGCCTGAGCACCCGCGGGGTGTCCCAGGCCCACCCTGGGGCCCTGGCTCTCCTCCCAGCAGGACCACAGCCCCAGGGCACAAGCAGAGGACAGAGGAGACTTGACTGTGTTGCTTTGCTCCCTGGCTTCCTGAAACCTATGTGTGCGCCTGCTTTGAGCTCCCCGTCATCACCACCTGTTTCTGAAGAAACAACAGGTTTGCTCCTCTTTAGAGCTGTATTTCTCAAACTCCACATGCAAACTCACCACCAGTGGGAAAGGCAATGATGATCCGGCAGGTCTGGGTGGTCACAGAGTTCCACCCGAGTGGCTGACAAGCTCTCAGGCAGTGATACTGCACTCCATGGGGTGCACTCCTCACTGGGGCTGCACCTATAATCTCGGTGACCAGGCGGCACCCCTGACCTCCCAATTACATCCAAACCTCTGCAGCAGCCAAAGGTCAAGAGCTTTTAGAGCACCAACTTCAATGGACTATTTCCCTTTCCCTGTGCAGGTGTGTGGGTGTCAAGGAGAGCACCAGGTCTGCTGACTCAAGAGAGCCCCTGAGCAAACACAAGACAGGCTGGTCTGTCAAAGTGAAGAGCATTTTTTTCTCTTCCCCTGGCACTTGCTGTTTGCAGAGAAGCTGCGCTGGCTGGGACACAAGCTCCCACTTCCCTGAGTCTCCAGGAAGCCTCCCCTTGGCTTGCTGCCATCACACTTGTCCTCCCCAAGATGTGCTCACTTGAGACAACTGGTGTCTAGACTTGGAGAAGAAGAAACGGACCTCTGCAAGAAAGGGAAACCATCACTGGGAAATTTCCAGTGATGGGGAGTCGCCAGGTATGGAGGAATCAGTAGCTTCTCGCTGAAGCCACAATCTGTCAAGTGACAGAGGACAAATGATCCTCCCCTTAATGCCAACAAGCACAGAAGTGAGTGCCTTTGTACTGGGCTTGGAGAGGAAGCTCTCTTTCCTTTGCTGAGACACTAGGGCTGAGGGAGAAAAGAATGCAGCTGTTACTTCCTTCCTCCAAGGTGTCGACTATGTCAGCCTCGAGTTCTTAGGGCTCTTTTCACTCTCATGTGGAGGGAGGCTGAATGGTGAAGAGGGAAAGCATCTCTGACTCTGGAGCAGGAGCCCTCGCCCTGGTCCTGGATCTTCACGTGGCTCCTGTGTGCACCTGGCTGGTGGGTTCACTTTGTGTTTCAGCAACTTCACCTGTGAGATGAGGATGGAAATCACAGTACCACCACCTGGGAATGTGTGGTGACGACTTCCAGAGGACCCAATGCTGGTGGAACTGCCTCCACTCTCCTGAGAGGTGCCTCGCAGCCCACCTTCTGTGGGTGGGAAGGCAGCCTCTTGCTGTTGCTGAGCACCCCTTCCAAGGCAAGGCTGTGGCCCGCCTTCCTTCCACACCCCCCACCCCACCCCCC